>JAXIVH010000003.1:15640069-15685069 GCA_036785325.1 Urophycis tenuis | reverse complement strand
GTTAATACAGTAAGAAAGTCACCAGAACAAGTTTCAAGCATTTCAATTGCTTGGTGAACCATTGCTAGCATGTCTATTCCACCATGATCTTTTTGCAGGAGTAATGCCTCAAATGGAATTAATAATGGACATGATGTGCTTGTTCTTTAATCAGGATTGTTCAGGAAGTAGGCTATAGTAGGCCTACTTCCTGTAGGCTATAGGTAACATTACAATTAGACACTAGTGGCATCAAACAGAAAGGTCAAATAAAATACATGCAATGCAAGCTAGTCAAAGGGTACACTATTCTAATTGATTGGTTGATTTGAAAAATATCCTTTTTTGTTTTTAATGTATTTATTTATTTTGTTATAGTAAGCATTAAATGGGCGAGTTAAATGTTGACGGTGCTGCAGGTCAGATACAAATAATAAATAACTGATGAAGCAGAAAGCTTACTGACTACCTCTAGTGGTCAAAAGAAGTACGTCATCACATGCTCGCATTAGATGAGAGTTGGGTGTACACAAACACATACAGACAAGGTATAGATACACGAGTCACCATCCCGTGATTATATGTACACATAATAGAAGAGTTCTCACAGTCACAATACAGTTTAAAGTGCATTGACACGTGAATCTGATAACACTCATTTATACTAGTATGAAAAATGGAACAAACAAAGAATGAAATTGCAATGACAAAAGTAAGGCTCTTCTATGTATGTTCTCAACACCTCTCATGAACAACTAATTGGATCTCTCGCATTCATCTCCAGATATAGACACCCACACTAAAATAGGGTGTGAAGCTTGGATCCCGAAATACCGTTGCCATTTTTTTCTAGGACAGAAGGTGCTGCTACAGGGGGTAATCTCCCCTTAAAGATATCCACATTCACTGAGTGGCTAAACAAATCCTAGTCTGTCTGCATGGACAGGGGATCCCAGCCGTTAAGCTGGTAATTACACAGAAGTATGCACAGAAAGACTGAAAACAATAGACTGGATGACGCTTCAAGATGTGGGAGGCCTGTCTCTCAGCAAATACAGAGTTGGCGCCTTCATAATTGACTATTGCTTCTGTGACTCATTGACTCAAAATGAATGAATGAGCTTGCAACTACAATAAATTGCAAGTAGAATAAAATGAGGTAGGAAAGTTTGCCTAAGGGTGTGCATTTGAAATATACTTCTAACTGTAAACTAAGGTATATTGTAAACATGTCAAAAAGAATGTGTAGACCAATATATTTTTTGTAAACATTTTTTTTTTTACTTATAGTGAATTTAAAAATCCTATTAACATGGACTATAGAACGCACATGCACAGATTCAGGACTAAGCTAGGTAGTTGCATGTCTGAAGACATGCACAATTTGGAGGCAGTCTTCCTGCTCTACTGAGAAGAAATGTTGGCACCCATTGCATACTTGGGCCCAGAACTTTGCTTGAGCTTTGTATTCCAATTTGTCCAAAGCTTTCCTCAAAGCCTTGAGGAAATCTGAATTTCAGAGAGGATTGGTATTATTAAAAAAAATATATCGGTGAACCTGTACATGATAAGGAGTTCTTCATCTCTCTTTCTCTCTCTCCTCTCACTTGATCCCTGTCAATGCTTGGTGTGCCTCTATGAGGTGGAGGCCTGTGTTCTTAACGGAAATCCTCTTAGGAACCAAACGCTATTTCTGTTTGGTTGAACCGTGGTGCCTGTATTTAAATCTTCATTAGGCCCTGCTCATTGGCTGGAAAAGACACACACACGCACACAAAACCACACGCCATGCACCAGAGGACATCATAGTGAGTCCGACTGAATCAAGCACGTGAGCCCAGGTGAGCGACTGACGCAGGTAGGACCGCAGGAGGTAAGAACCACCAGTCTCCTGTTCTGTGTCCTAGTGGAGGGGTGAACGTAGACTTTGTTTGCAACACAAAGTATAGCTTTGGGTCAAAACATTAAGACTGCACATGCTCTTGACATGCTCTTTCAGAAGTGTTTTGGCCTCCTCTGGTTCTCAAGGGTTATTCAGAGTGAGACCATTGCGCAGGATGATAAGAAAAACCTTTTACAATTTAGCCATTGGTTGTCGAGAAAATGACACTTTGTGTGATGTTTAGATAGAAACAAATACGTGAACACATACATATCGTCAACATTTACTTTCACTCAAGAGGGTAGAGGGTAGCCAAATGTGATCTGTGTGCAGCAGTTTCAAGCAGGAATACCTTTGATTCAATTTGAACCGTTTGAGATTAAATATATGTGTATTCACCATGTAGTCACAAAACACTGCCAGAGAGAATAAGACATGATCATGAATCCAGTGTGTCTGTGGAAAGCAGGAAGAAGGAAGGATGGGTGGAAGGTCACTAGGTCACTAAAGCCCATGTCAAGTAAATCATGAGTATGCAACACTGGCCAGGTTGTATTCCCTTTTCAGTTTGGACAAAGTTAAGAAAACAACATTGCAATTTGTTTTTGTTTTGTTTGTTTCATTGTCGACGTGAGCTTCAAGAGCTAACAGCAAACAAGAAAGGTCTAATCCGGCTGTAATCCTCTAAGACCACATTAATTAGATTAATTATCACAGGATTCTCCAGCTACCATGGTCACAAGGACAAGCTTCAGAAGTCTAACTCAGCAGTGGTGACTCCCTGGAAAACAAGCAGGTGCTGCTGACCATTCAGACATCAAACAGCTGAGGGCCATCTTTGTATTCATTTGCTGACAGGTAACCAAGGAAAGACAATGTCAGACCGAGCGCTGGAGCTGGAGGAGTGCACGACACAGACAGGTAAGCACAACACAACATTGTCAACATTATCAAGCAAGTTCCTGAATGTTGCTTCATCTGTTCGTGTGCCTTGATCGGTGGGAAGATCTAGATCTTAGAGTTGTTCCAAACATTAGCGTTTTTGGCAACTTTATGTGTTGAAGATGTAATAATAAGCATTGTGTTGCACATTAGAAAGAGCCTGCAGAAAATTCAGAGAGAAAGGGGAAAATATTTGCCAAACTCTGACACTAATCTTCTTTCTCTACCCTCTCTTACACAACTTTTGTGCAATTAGTACTGCTTTAAGGGCTGAAGAAAGACTTTAATCCCTAGATGAAAGACCAATACACGAGTCCATCCTCCTCAATGCTGCAGAATGCACAATTCAGTGAATCAGACAAGAGAGATCAATGCTTAATGATTAAGATTGGAGTGCAATCCCCACCTTAATTAATGCAGAGGTTTCCTGTGACCCCCCTTTTTTGATACAATGGTGCGGACAAGTGGGAGCTGAGGCCTCTGCTTCTGATTCTGTCTTATTGACCAGCAGCCCATGCCGCCTGGTATCCAATCACTCCAGAACTTTCTACTCCATGTCTGCACAACGCTTGATGTCCATTGTTTTATTCTTTTCGATGATCTCTGTCAAGGGCTTATTTGCGTACATGCAATAATGCATTTGCCACTTTTAACACATTGGTGTTGTGACTCACCACAGGGCCAAAGGGAGTGATCAATGACTGGAGGAGGTTTAAGCTGGAAAGCATGGATCAGGAGAGCATGCCTCCTGCCAAGAGGGAACTCCTGAGGCAGATGTCATCGCCACAAAAGCCCCATGACTCCAGATCAGACGTCAACCGCAAGGTATTAGGGTCTAACCAACATATTCTGTGTCCTCTTCGGCATGTATACAGATGTAAACGCGTAGGTAGTAAACATGATGGAATGATATTGAAAAAAAACGGATGTCAGAAATGCATGTGCCAAAACAGAGCTTGTTGGCAAAAAAGCACAACACAGTAATTGCTCTTGTGTTATGCTTTCAGATGAGCGTCCAAGAGTACGAATTGCTCAAGGAGGAAGATGAGGCATGTCTGAAGCAGTACCGCAAGAGATGCATGCAGGAGATGCACGAGAAGCTCAGCTTCGGACCCAAGTTTGAAGGCGTGCACGAATTGGACAGCGGTGAAGCCTTCCTGGAGGTCATCGAGAAGGAGCACCACTCCACTGTGGTAGTGGTCCACATCTACAAGGCAGGGGTCAAAGGTTGCGAGGAGCTCAATGGCTGCCTCGACTGCCTGGCCACCGAGTACCCCACCGTCAAGTTCTGCAGGATTGACGCGGTGGCCTCGGGCGCCGGGGAGCGGTTCTCCGACGACGTTCTGCCCACGTTGCTGGTGTACAAGGCCGGGGAACTGCTGGGGAACTTCCTGGCTTGCTCTCAGCACCTGAATGAGGAGTTCTTTGCCACCGATGTGGAGGCTTTTCTCAGTGGCTACGGCTTGCTGCCAGAGAAGGAGATGCCTGGGACGGAGGTGGAGGAGAATGACGTGGAGTGACGGAGAGGGGATACGGATGTGAAGGGTTAGGGGTTGGAAGCACACCCTTTGTTTTAAGGGTAAATAGAAAAGGCGAAACCTTCACTATAGCTTCATATATTCAAGAGTGTATTTGAATGCAAATTGGTTTGCAGCCATATTGTGAAGTAATGTAAATACCTGTGGTAAAAGATGACTGTTACTGAAGGGAATTGGCTAAACATAGCTATGTATACAACATATTATGGACCAAGTCCCACAATTTGTTTGATGCTTTAAAGCAAAACTCAATTCCAATAAAACACTAAACACACAAACATTTTATTTTTCTAAATATACTGTATATTTATGTTAAACTTTGTTTACTAATATATATATACTTTTGATTTGAATATACTTTTTTACATACAAAGTATGTATGACATCATCAGCGGAAAATAATTGAAACTGAAAGTTTAAACAGTTGTAAAAGTTTAACAGCACGACAATGCATCTGCTCTCTGATCTGCTATGTCATCGTCGACTTCTCCAGCTGCTGCTACAACATGTGCATGTTGCATTTGGAGAACAGTTCACATTGGTCCAGGACATTTATAAATACTGTCATCGTGCTTCCTGTGTATACTACGGTGGAGGTGGATGAAGGCCCTCTGGACGAATCCAGCCAACATCCTTCAGTTAGGAAACATTTTTGGGCTTGTTGATGTAACTACTGTTGGGGATCTTAGCAATGCTCTCTTTCACTTTTTTTTATGAGGACTTGTGTAGCTGTTGACCAGACTAACAAAATAAAAATTATAATTATTTTTATGTTTTGCTTTTGTTGTTTGTATAATAACGTCTTTATAGTTTGCTGTTACATTTTGTTAACGGTAAAGAATATCAAGATGATAAGCTTCAACTAGCATACAAGTCATGGAAACTTTAACAAGCACCATTACCTACTTGCCTTCTCTATGACCCTGGAAAGGTTTGGAAAGCTTTCAAACCAAACATTTCCCGCCATTTGAGATACTGACTTGAGGGCAAACACTAAAACCAATATTAAAAGCCAGATCTACGTGCACGCAACTGAGAACCTAAGGACACACATAGCTGTGGCTGTAATTCAGCTCACCCAGGATGGCGACAGCCAAAACAGCAACAGAAAACAACATCATGAAGGAGTAAGTCCTTCCACTCCTATACATATAATGTAATCATTTTGTTGTAATTTGTTATGGTTGACTGGCCATCTCACCCTCTGGACCAACCTCAAACCTCACACATTGGCCACATTACATAATCATTTGTTTCTAAGATGGGTCGGCCGGCGAGAGATCTTCTACGAGGAAAAAATCAAGCCTTATCCTCTTATGGGATTGACAGGGTGGTGGGGGCTGCTGTCTGTGTGCCTTCACACCTGATCTGACATTCAGAAGTACGACATGAACTCCCATGGCCCTCGTGGCCCTCCATCTACTCAAAGGCATCAACACCAGAACCCTTCTGCTCTTCCTTAACGACGCATCAGACAACAAATAATGATTTGGCATTTTGTTTTATTGCCCTCGACATCGCATGCTGGGCATCAATGAGGTAGCCAAAGACACTTCAAAGAGAAAATCCCTCTGTTGATTGTAATGGGGCGAAATTAATCTCAGTCTTTCCACATCTGATTTGCAACAGCTTCTTGCCTTAATTGCTGAGACACATGCAGAATAACGTCTAGCCTGGTGTCATGCTATCGCATATTTCTCTATGGTTATGGTTGTTGGCTCAATGCCACATCTGGCATTGGTCTGCATCGCCTCAAGCTCACAATCACCTGCCTTTGCACAGTGGCGTGTCTAAGATTTATCATCGTCTTTCACTGAATACCTCCCGCCTGAGCTTTACATGCAACAGGGCTGTTTCCTGAAGTGTCCTAACATGTCACAGCTCTCCACTTCTCTCGCAAGCCCTGTACCAGAACTATCCATGCATGCTGCATCAAGAGCCCAAACACCTAAATATGCGTGCGAGTGGTTGCCTTATAACACCAGACTGTTACTAGTTGAGGAATAAATACATGTAACAACAACAACAACAACAACAACAACAAGGCATATGCTGTCTCAGTTGAGAGTCTATATCTATTTATATGTATTATATACTCATATATAGTCTATGGTCTACAAATCCAATTCCCATGGCTATCGGTTGACCCATGAGCTGCTTGCAGCCTCTTTAAACAACTATTTACATCCCCGCACTGCACCCCAGATATTGCATCGTTGTTGGATTGTTGTTGTTTTGCTCTAATCTTGACACTGCTTTACTAATTACGGTGCATTTTGTCACATGCTTCGGCTGGCTACCATGCTCTATTTCACCCACATAAAAGCATGGCTCTTCTGAGGCAACACCATGTGACACAATGACAGAGATAACCATTAGGGAGTCCCATTTCCGCAGAACCTAAAATGGACAGCAGGACACAGGAGGAAATTACATAACGGACCACTTTAACACTAAATGATGACGCCTGGAAGCTTCCTTAACTTTACCGCTTCCTTAACTTTACTTTACTTTATTTAGTATTATATTAAGTCCTGTCATCTTGCACTGTGTTGATTGTTTATTGTGGTTTATTGTTCATTGTTTACTGTCACGCACAAACCACCAAGTCAAACTCCTTGTATGTGCAAACCTACTTGCCAATAAACATCTTTCTGACTTCTGACTACTGACTTCTGGAAAGTAATGACAAGCGAAGCGTTTTATCACACATTACATGTTGATACTTTGAATACTTTTTACACGCGACGTCTTCCATTTGCATTATTGTTCTGCTGTATAATTCCATCACACCAACGATGACACCAATTAAATACTGATTGCATTCACTGTCATTAGATGGGGGAAGATGTTGACATCGTGACTACAAGTATAAGATCCTCTTCCATGGTAATTACAAAACAAAGGGGAGGGTTGAGTAATCCAGAAAGGTGGAGAGCAGGATGAAGGGATAAAGGTAGAGGATTGCAGGGATAGAAAGAGGCCAGAATAAGAATCCTGCTAAATAGCAAATTACAGCCTTGCTGCCACCCACCTTTCATTGAAGCCTCTCACGCTATACATTAATTATTTCAGGCATTAGTAAGAGATGAATGAACATGCATTGGTAAATCAAATGGATTCTAAGGCATTCATGAAAAATATACATACAAATATAAAAGTCAAAGTCAAAGTCAAAGTAGCTCAATTCCTTCACATGGCAGGACATACAAAGGAATCGAGAGTATGTTTCTCACCCTCCCACGGTGAAACAGATAAAGTGCACAGGCACAACATGCAGAACAAGACATTCAAGTAAACATGCCTACAGATAAGACAGAAAGATGAAAAAAGACAATACAAGTAGTAAAAAATAAATATGCAATGTGCAATGTCGGAATCTAAGGAATAATAAGGAATTTGCTGGTGATGGGAATTTACTAATACTGATAATAGTAATAGTGATACTAATAATAAAAGTTTGTCCAGAGTCCGGGGTAAAAATGTCCTATATTGTATGATATTTTCACTCTCTGATTCAGTGTTGGCAACAAACCTGAGGTATGAGGGTGGACTTGAAACTATTTGCCATTTTTGTGGAGGAAGACTTTGACTCTGCAGTTTCCTAATCTCCTCTTTTGTTTTATTAGTTAATTATTTCATTTCATTATTCACCCGAAACTGGTTCAAACACGGTAGAAATGCTTGCAATGCATGATGTGTCATGAGGAACAAAGCTAAGGTATTAGGTCAACTGAAACTTCCCAAAGGAGTGTATTATGGAGTAATCATGTTTGAGAGCGTCATTAAGCACCTATAGGCATCATTCACCTACTAACCTATGTTAGGAGACTTTTACTTTAGGAAACTTTCACTTTAACATGACAGAAATTATATCATTGATGTGTATTACTGGTGAAAAATAATTTGTTTCTAGGGTGGGATATATGGTTTTATTATGAACATCATAGGAGGACTTCAGATTTTGATACTTAGAAATTAATTGGAAAGTATCCAATTAGCTAAATTATTGAACAAATTACAAAAAGGGAACAAAGCAATAGTTAAATAGCACATAAATATCACAGAATAAAAGTCACAATAAAAGTCCTGATACCGTGACACAATAATTTAATTTGAATATATCCTCTATACATTGTGTGCATGTAGGCCTACGTATCCAACTTAGTTTGAAATAATTTAGTTTGATGTTCATTTGTGAGTACAATAAACCCAAATAAACACAATTATTTATTACACAATTTCTTAAGATTTTTAAAGTTGATAGCATTGTTGGTTAATGTTACTCTAGACGTCATTAAAACCTATTAATATCCATGACCTGTTAGTTGGCTTTCATACGTGCCAGTTAAATGGCTACATTTAAGATGTAGATCAATATATACTAAGAACTGTACGTGTATCAAATACTTGATGTACTTTGATACTGTACGTCAACATCAAAATCAACATAATGTTTTAGCGCCATCTTATGTAGTTACACACACATTGCAACGTTGTGCTGTATAAACAGAAAGAGCTAAACGTATTGGTAAATGTTGTTTTTATGTATCATTAAAATGGTCCATATATGTATTCGTAAAAAGTTTGTAAAACTTTTAAAATTATCTTGTTCAACGCATCAAGCTACATTGCTTTCCACTGCAAAAGACCACATTTACCGCAATGCTTCATTGGAGCCAAACGTCAGAGCCAAAAAAAAATGGCGGCACCTCTGCTGCGAGTGCTGGAGCGAACCGAAATAACCAAACTACCCAAAGGAATTCAAAATAAACTTGAGAAGTTCCTTTCTGATCAACAATATGAGATTGACTCATTGAAGGCCCACCAGGAACAGTTTCGCGTAGATAGTGGTAAGGCATTGCTTTGCTCTTTAATAATTCAGCTTGCGAGGGCTCACTAGCTAGCCAAGCTAACGTTGTATTTAAGATTGCGCACACATGTCAGAAAACAAACTTTTTAATGCATATAAGTTTCTATACACACGGGTTCCCTTACCCTAGTCAAGTAAAGAGTTACCGTACAACGATTTAAAAGTCTTCATGACCACTGTATTGTCGAGCTGCGGTCGCCAGCAACGCAAGATATTGTATTGATTGACCTGTGCTCATTCCAACCCTGCAGAACAACAGTTCTTCGATAAAACGAAACGACTTGAACAATGCCAGGATGAGTTTTTAAGCCAGACACAAGAGTACCAGAAGTTGAAAGATGACTTTTCAAAGCTTGGTGAGTGGGTTGTTTCAAACTGTCATAATGAAGTATGTAAGGATGACAATGTATTGAAAGATATCAATCTCCTCAATATCAAATGTACACTTTAGATGCGGAGCTTAAAACTGTCCGTGAGAAGAACAAGGAACATGAAGTTGCTTGTGAGAAGTTTTCTGGGGAACAGGTAATAAAAACAACAACCTTTTTTGGAAGGCTACAATCATTTACATATATTAACCTATTGTAGGTAAATGTATATAATTCCGATTAAATGATTGTCAGCTTCCATTTGTGAGACACATACTTTGAACATCAACAATTTGACTTGTGTTTTTAGGTGTTTCTTTCTAAAGCAAAGGAAGACCTGGAGGCAGAGAAGCGAGAGCTTGTGCGGTCCTTGGAGAGGAGATCCCTGGATGTGGAGAATCTGAACGGTAAAGTCACAACGTTTTCATGGAAATACATTTTGAACCAACACAGTGATGCAGATTTCCAAGAAAATGGCCCCATTTTTTTCACATTGGTCCCATATCTTAGTATTTTATAATGATATTGTTACTTTCTCTGTGTAGGCCTCTGTGTTGCTTGCAGTAAAATATAGCACCATAGTAATCTTCTAACTTGCCATAACAGATGCAGTAATAGTATCCAAAACAGAGTTCTGTAGAAATGTTCTTCATTATTCAACTCCGTATATTCAGTGCTGAAATGTTGGTGTATCCCTGCTCCCAGTCCATTGACCGCTTTATCTGCATGTCTATGTAAACAGTTGTTTGGACATTTATTTATCTCACATTAGATGATGTTCGGCAACTCAATGAGAAGTTGGTGGAAGCTAGCAGCTCCAAAATGGGGCTGCAGATCAAACTGGACGAGCTTGAAGCTGCAGAGGTCAACATCAAGGTAAGCCACCCACCAATGAGTGCCGTTGTTTCATCATGAAGTCAAAACGTGTCAATACTTAAAAAGCTATGAAGTATTTGATGCATTTGTTCTGTTGGTGAACCCTGCAGTATAGGGAGAAGCGTATGGAGCAGGAGAAAGAGCTGCTTCAGGCGCAGACCACATGGCTGAATGATGAACTCAAGTCCAAGAGTGAGGAGCTACTGTCCCTGTCCCGACAGAAGGGCAATGAGATCCTGGAACTCAAATGTAGCCTGGAAAATAAAGACGATGAGGTATCCTCCTCAGAGGGATGTCTGTACATATTTCTCATAGTTTTTATGAACCAAACAGTTTCTAATATGACTTTTCTTTTGGTGGGCTGATTTTTTAGTTGACCCGGGTCCAAGACCAAGTCGTCAGCCTGAAGGCTTCTAATGAACACTATCAGAAGCAGGTTGATGACCTCATCAACAAACTGAAAGAAGTAAGTGTTCACTCTCTGCTATTGTGTTGCATGAAATCACATTTAATTGAGGTTCAATTTGACAGGGCAAACACATTAAATTCATAATTCTATTAATGTTTTTGTGTCCATTTCCTTGTTTCAGGTCAAGGAGCAACAAGCCGGCATTGAAGAAAAGTTCAGGAATGAACTTAATGCCAACATCAAGCTGTCCAACTTATACAAGGCAAGTGATGTCAGCTCGAGTGACCAGTGAAACATACTGGTGGTCTTAAACCTCTTGTGAAAAAGGTATTTTCGTTCTGAATAGCTGAATAGCTGGCGCTAACCTGCTGTGGTTGCAGGGCGCCGCAGCAGATGCTGAGACCAAGAGTGAGGAGCTGAGTGGTGCAGTGGAAGAGCTCCACAAGCTGCTGAAGGATGCCGGAGAAGGTGGATGGCCAATCATTATGTAGACCCTACCATTAAGTATGGCCACCAGTGGTTGCCATTTCACAGAAAGGATATGTTTCTCTGTTCAACTTTCAAATGGTTGTAATGCCAACGCAATATTATACACCCTGAAAATGAATTTATTGTGTGCACAAAATTTGTGATGAATGAATGGGTAAAGCAATGTTAAATGTTTCTGGCAGCTAATAGGTAAATATACACTGAATGTAGGATATATCGGCGTTCATGTAAATTTGCCTTCCATCATGTTATCTTTACACTCTGAAGGTGGCTGTCTGGTGCCAATCTAAATGTAGGCATGCAGATTCAATTATTTATTTTTAAACAATGGTTCCCTCCTCATGTCAGCAAACAAAGCACAGGAGCAGAAGCTGCAGGAGATGAATGATGCCAGGGATGTGACTGTGTCTGAGCTTCAGCAGAGGGTCCAGAGCCTTGAGAAGGAGCTGGACAACGCTAACGAACTGCTGTCAGACTCCAAACAGCGAGGTCAGCAGCCCAGATTCCTGAACTTGGCCTTTCTTAGTGGATTAACTGGACCCTCAGTCCTGCTCGCTCTGTCCTTCCTCCTCCACGTTTGTGTAATGTGCTCATGGCCACTTGTAGCTCAGTTCAAGATTTTGCTCATCCTGCAGTAGTGCTTGTTGATTGTAAGTCGCAATCATGTCTGGCAATTGACGTAAGAGTGATGTTCACTGTAATCCAGGTCCTCCAGGTTCCTCCTCTCTGCTGTCAGTAGAGCAGATCACCACAATGTCTCCAACCGCTGCAGCGGTGGCCAAGATCAAACCTGGCATGAAGCTGACCGAGGTATTTACTGCAGAATCCCAACATTCAAACCTACAAACATCCTGTTCGTTCTCTTATGTCAATCGCTCAGTCTATCGTTTGTTGTTATTATACCCAAGAGCATCTTCCTTGTTTGTGTACAGATTAGACCAATCCGTGGCTCCATATCAAATGTGTTTTCATCAGATTTCACTCATCCGTGTCCGTCTGTCCGCCCTAGCTGTACACAGCCTATGTGGAGAGTCAGGAGCAGCTGCAGCTGGAGCGCTTGGAGAACAAGCGGGTCAACAAGTACCTGGACGACATCGTGCAGGAAGTGGAGGCCAAGGCCCCGGTCCTCAAGCGGCAGAGGGATGAGCACGAGCGCATGCAGAAGTCTGTGGCCAGCCTGTCAGCCAAACTGGAGCAGGCCGTCAAGGTGAGGAGCACCTCCTCTGGCTGATGTGATGGGTGCCTTGGGGCGTGTGTGTTTTAGTTTGTGTTTTAGTTATTGGTACATGTGTACTATTTTTATAATTTGACACTTCCTGTTGTTCCTCACGTTTTGTTGGTGTCCTAATCATATTCTGGGTTTCTATTGGGCAATGGCGTGTTTTTTGTTGTGTAACTGGCAACACACAAGGATCTTTGCGTTTTGAAGTGGCCTTAAGTGATATATGAACATGGCTGAACCTGCTGCAGCAGAGGCAGCTGTCCCAGTAACAGCTGCTGCTTGCAGGAGGTGTACCGGCTGCAGAAGGAGGCTGACGAGGCCAACAAGCGCTCCTCTGTCTTGGAGCGGGACAACCAGCGGTTTGAACTGCAGCTGGCCGACACGGCTCATCAGGTGGGTCCTTTGTTAAAGTCTTCAGTGAGGTCAAAATGCAATGCACCCCTCACCCTAAAATTACAAGTTGCCCCCTTTCTTTCACTGTACGTTCCCGGGTCATTATTTCCTTTGCATTTGCCTCATTTCCTGCAAAGTAATTGCAAGACGTCAGTCCAAAAGCATTACGTGTGTGTTGAAGGTCATGGCCATTACGAGGCCTCGGTCGGCCGTGTCCTGTCTGTTAACCGCTGGGGCTGTGCCCTCAGGTGCGCGTGCTGCTGGTGGAGCTGGAAGAGGCCCGGGGCAACCACGTGCTCCAGGAGGACGACGGCAGCTCGGCCGACATCAGCAGCACGTCGGAGGTCATCAGCCAGCACCTGGTGACCTTCCGCAGTGTGGAGGAGCTGCAGCAGCAGAACCAGCGCCTCATCCTGGCCCTCAGGGAGCTGGGCGACGCCCAGGAGCAAGAGGAGTTTGAAGCCGTCGGCGTCAAGTAAGCCAGGATGTGCTTTTGTTTATTTAAGGTCAGGAAAAAAGATGTGCAAAACGTGGAATGAACATACTTGTATAAATTTTTAATGATTTTAAAAGTTGCTTTTATTACGTTTCCCAGCATTGTGAGCTCTTCCACTCTGGGGTGGTTTTGGAGTTGTTCTATGTGCAGTCATTCACAATACAGTGCTTGTATTGTCCCAGGCGTGGTGAACTTGCCCAGAGTCTGGAGAAGGCCCAGGTGGAGTTGGAGGCTCTGAAGGAGCAGCGCACGCAGCAGATGCAGCTGACCGAGTCCATAGTGAGGCAGAGAGACATGTACCGCGTGCTCCTGGCTCAGGCCACTGGGGTCAGCTTCCCACAGCAAGGTAAACTCACACACCTATGGCAAATGGAAACATTTCCTGGATTGTAGTAGAGAATTCATCAGCACTGTGGTCTTCTCCTTGGTCTGTCAGTACAACCTCGCTAACCAGGCTGACCGTCTCCCGTGACTCCGTACAGGTGCTGCACCCGAAGAGATTTCTCTTACGTCTACCCCGCGCCGCTCCCCTGCCTCCACACCCACTGCTGCCACGCCCACTGCTCTGGTCTCCATGGCAATGGACGCTACAGAAGCAGTGGAGGCCAAGGCTGCTTGCCGTCAGGTGGGTGTCCACTGTGGAAGCACAACCTGTCCCACCATTCACCTAGAGCTCATTAGAGCTCATAGAACATAGAACTTATTAGAGATGTAAACCATTAAAAATACAATGTCGCCATCCTGCCGCAAACACCTAAAGAGTATCTTTAAGTGTTTGTTAAGGCCTCTGTAGATTAACCGTTGTTGTATTTGATATATTTCAGATTTAAATGAATGAATTATTTGCTATTAACAGACCAGTCAGTTGGTGTCTTTGGCGCTCAAACCAGAGATGTTCATGACATGTGTAGTAACAATGTTGTGCTCCTCCTTCAGTTGCAGGAGTCGTTCTCCACCTACAAGAAAGACCGCGTGGAGAATGACAAGATTCTGACACAGCACGCTGACAAGCTACAGGAGCAGCTCTCTGACCTCCGCTCACAGAACGCCAAGGTCTCCACTCAGCTGGAGTTTGCCTCTAAAAGGTAAGGGTGCAAAAGACACAATTAGAATAAAACATTAATGATGAAACGGTGTGTGTTTCCTAGCGCCAGCCATCGCCCTGTATTCAGTGGGCCTGCGCAGTAGTAGTGTGTTCACATTCTGCTGAACTGACACAACGTCTGCCCTAGGTACGAGATGCTGCAGGACAACGTGGAGGGCTACAGGAAGGAGATCGCCTCCCTCCGAGAGAAGGGGCAGAAAATGGCCGCAGCCGCCCAAAAGCACGAGCTGACGGCCCACACCATGACCCAGGAAATGAAGGTCGTCCGGGAGCAGCTCATCCTGGCCGAGGTGGGCGATCGTGATGCTTGAAGTCACGTGAGAGCGAAAGGCGATAGGGACTCACTGTGTGCTCATAGCGGTACAGTCGCCTCACGTCGATGTGGTCCTGTGTCCCAGGGCCGTGTGGAGTGCCTGCGCAAGGAGAGGGACATGCTGAAGCTGGTCGAGTCGAGGCTGACTCAGGAGAAGGAGTCTGCTGTAGTCCAGCAGCGCAGCCAGAAGCAGCTGCTGACCAACCTCCAGGCCATCCAGGTACGGCATCAGCGCTTCCTTCCCACCGTGACGCAATGAACGACGGTCCCCCTTAGAAAAGCTTGTGTTACTAGCCGTTCTGACCCGGTGGCGTGTTGTCCCAGGCCACTCTGGAGCGCTCCGAGTCCGACAGCCGCCAGCGTCTGAACAACCAGCTGGAGAAGCAGGAGAGGGAGATCTCCCAGCTGCAGAAGAGACTGGAGCAGGAAGTGGAACAGCGTCACCTGCACAGCAGAAACCAAGAAGTATGCAAATATTCGACATGTTTTCACCCGTGGATATGGCGAAATATACCCGCACACCGCTGTGATCATTTTTTTAAACAGTGCAAACTACATTCTATGTTTAAGTGTGTGTTGTTAACTATGCATGTTGTGAAGGGTTGAGACTGGAGCTCTTTGCGTCTCTTTCCCTGGTCTCCAGATCCAGCTGATGGATGTGAAGAGGCAGCTGGAGCAGCAGGTGGCACAGCACCAGAAGACCAGGGAGCTGCTGAACGCTGCTCAGCAGGAGGTCAGCAGCCTCCGAATGCAGCCGGGCAGCAGAGACACATGTCTCCCTCTCAGCTCCCCTTCCAGCATGTCCTTCAGAGGTACGCTCATTCAGCGGGTGTGACGCTTCACACACTTGTCTTCTGACGGAGGACCGTGGTTGTCCTGGGGCCAGTTACTTAGTCTAGACATTGCTGGGAGTGTTCCACGAGATGAAAACTTGTAAGTTCCTCTTCATCTGAGGAAAAAACACAGCAATCCTACAGATTGTTTTGGCCATGCCATATTTGCACTTGTTGTACATCCTGGTCATGATTTACTCAATGTTTTCCTGAAGTCCTAGTGAGAGAGGTGCCCTGGCAAAGCCATTTACTCTGACTAAGAAGGGGGCGCCGATGTTTTTGCTTTGGAAAATCTTGTAAAAGGGCTAATAAAATGTCCATGCATTTTTATCACACCGTTAGCCATGAAATCCTGTCCAGATTCACATCCTCTTTATAGCGTCATTTTTCCAGCTTGGTTTTAGATAAACAACACCATTGGTTGTAACATTTGAGCCAGAGTGTTGTGGGGCGTCAGTCTCTCTGACAAGACTCTGCTGAACCCCTCAGGGCTCTGATGAGACTCTGAACCCCTCAGGGCTCTGATGAGACTCTGCTGAACCCCTCAGGGCTCTGATGAGACTCTGAACCCCTCAGGGCTCTGATGAGACTCTGCTGAACCCCTCAGGGCTCTGATGAGACTCTGAACCCCTCAGGGCTCTGATGAGACTCTGAACCCCTCAGGGCTCTGATGAGACTCTGAACCCCTCAGGGCTCTGATGAGACTCTGCTGAACCCCTCAGGGCTCTGATGAGACTCTGAACCCCTCAGGGCTCTGATGAGACTCTGCTGAACCCCTCAGGTCTCCAGGGCTCGGAGCAGGACAGCGAGGAGCTACGAGGCCGCCTTCGGCAGGCTGAGACGCGGGCTGAAGAGCTGGCGGTGAGCCTGCGGGCGGCCAGCTCCAGCATGGAGCAGTACAGGACCATGGCCCAGAGCCTGGAGGAGTCCCTGGACAAGGAGAAACAGGTAGGCTCTAACCCCCAACCCCAGTCACATGGAGCAACATTGAGATGTTTTGTCAACGTGCCACATCCAATCTAAAATATTGAGCACACCTATTAGCAAAATTAAAGCGATTAAGCAACAATGTCTTGGATATTGTAAGCTTTTGTATGTTTTACCAAAAGCACATAATAGTCTTGCTATTAATAATAATAGAAGCAATTATATTGGCATTTTGTCATTGCTGTTTGATTTCATGAACGTAACCAATGGTTTGGCTGTTTGCTCCACTTGTGTGGGTGTAGGTGACGGAGCAGGTACGCTGCTCCATCGAGACCCGCATGAAGGAGGCGGAGACGCAGCGGCAACAGCTGGAGCAGAAACTTCTGGAAGCGGAGAAGGAGAAGCAGGAGGCTGCGGAGGAGAAGATGAAAGCCCTGAGCTCTCTGGAGGAACAGGTACACCCCAGAGTTGTCCACGTGCTCATTAAGACCGGCGTGATACATCAAAACATCAGAAGGAATGGGCCTCACGTGTTGTGGAAATCAGATAAATATGATCTTGATATGAAATGAAAATGTATTTTGCTATCCTGGTTCTGACTTGTGTCTGCTCCCTCTGTGCTCCTCAGATCAGCGAGATGAGGACTAACCTGAGCCGTGCCCAGACCGACCACCAGGAGGCGCTGCAGAGAGTGTCGGAGGCAGCAGCCCAGCAGCAGCAGGCCTTACTGGATAGCCAAGAACAAGTACGGGGACATGGGCCGGTGTAACCACTGTCTAGTAATACTGAGCATTAGAACACAAGGTGCATTAGGGTCATGCACCACAAAAAGGTGTTTGTGCAACAGGGTTTGCACAAACACCTTGTCGTGACTCCATCACTCTTAAAGAACACGTCATCCCTCTCCAGGCCAGGCTGGTGGCCGAGGCGCAGGATAAGTACGAGCGAGAGATGATGCTGCACGCGGCCGACGTGGAGGCCCTCCAGGTGGCCAAGGCCCAGGCCCTGCAGTCGACTGAGCTCCGGCACCAGCTGGAGGAGCGGTCCCAGAGAGTGGGGGCCCAGCTGCTGGAGGCCAGGGTCTCCTGGGAGGAACAGGAGAAGATCCTCAAGGTGAGCTAGATCAGGGTGGATGGCATTGATTTAGAAATGAACAGAGTCTGACCTCCAAAGGGTCTGCTACATCAGTGGTTCTCAACTGGTCTGGCTTCGGGACCCACCATCACCCCTTAATGACAAGCCGCTACCCAAATCAAGGATCATTTTCAACCTCTCTAATTTATTTAACATAACATAACACTTCAGTAACTTTACTACTAAACTATCCAGTCACTTATTCAGGCTATAAAAAATAGACGGCACTTGGCTGCATAAAAAATCCTCTTCAAAATAAAAGCGCAGGATTTTTTTTTGCCCAGACAAAGGCCTGTGACCAACTGACAAGGGGTCCGCGACCCACTTTTGGGTTGCTACCCACCAGTTGAGAACCACTGTGCTACATGACATATGGATCATTTCGGGGCGGGGGTGGGGGGGTGATCCATTCATTTGTTGTTTTTTTAAGTGGTATGTAAATTATAGTATTTATTATTATTATATAGTATGTCTTTGTGAAGAAAAGATACGCTTGCTGATTGCATTTAATTTGCGGCTTCCAGGAAGAGATGTCCAAGTTCGAGTCCAACTCTGCCGAGCTGCAGAGGCAAAACACACTGCTCCACGAGCAGATCCAGGCCATGAGCAGCACCATGGCCGCCAACCTGCAGCGGGCCGCCAGCGAGGGTCCACTCAATGTGTCCTTTGCCGAAGAGGGCAAGTCTCAGGACCAGGTCCTGGAGATACTCCGGTAAAGGATCTCACAGAAGGTGTAAGTCCCACTCCAATGTTTTCACCAACTCTACTTGACACGCATCCGTCCTCCCATTGTCCCAGGTTTGTGCGTCGGGAGAAGGAGATCGCGGAGTCTCGCTTCGAGGTGGCCCAAGGAGAGAGCCTGCGGCACCGCCTGAGGGTGGAGCATCTGGAGCGCGAGCTGAAGGAGGCCCAGGACACCCTGAACTCCGAGAGGGAGCGGATGATGGTCGGTCACCACAGTACTTGTGTGAAATGTCGTCAAGGCAGAAGGAGCACAATGGCTTTCCTCAGTGACGTGTCAGTGAAACTTGGCTGTAATGCTCCACCACATAGTGGTGTGTGTGTGGATGTGTCTCTGTCCGCCGTATGGCTGTCCTATGCTCATTGTGGTACCCCTCCCCTCTGAGCCAGGTTACAGCCAAGACCCTGGACCAGCACAACGAACTGATGAAGAAGACTGAGACCATGAGTGTCCTGATGGAGACCAATAAGCTGCTGAGAGAGGATAAGGACAAGGTGCAGCAAGAACTGGAGCAGACCCAGGCGAAGGTACCACAACCACCCCCAGAACAGTAACCATACTAAGCTACCACAACCACCACCAGAACAGTACCCAGGCTAAGCTACTACAACAAACACCAGAACAGCACCCAGGCTAAGCTACCACAACCACCGCCAGAATCAACTTTAACTCTGCTAGAAGATCATCTGATTGAGATTGCAAATGATGGCTATTCAGTCAACATCAGTAGATTCGTCCACCTGAATTGCGTCCCACGGTGAACCATCCTCTCTAGCTGCCCCAACGTCCTCTGCTATTTCATCAATTCGTCGTGTTATGGTGCTAGCCGAAAGAGGAACGTTTGCTACCTTTTTAACTTTATCCTCTCCAAAATGTCCTCATTAGCAGGCAAAAGCAATTCTTCGCCTATAGTGAAAGGCTTCTTGGCTTTAGCAATGCGGTCAGCCACTAAGAATGATGCTTTCAGTGCATACACATTTGTGCCATGGAAGTGGCAATTTTTCAAAATAAAAAAACCCGGAAGACTAGTGAAGATAATATGCATATAATTTTAAATTAAGTTTATCCTTTCTTTGCGGCCTGACACTAAATGATCCACGGCCCTGTGGTTGGGTACCTCTGCTCTAGATTAGAGCAGACAACACTGCAGGAACACTGAAGCAGGAACACTGAATGCTTATGGTAGATGAGAATGGATGGATGAGAATTACATTACCATACCAGTTTCATAACAGTGGGTTCCGATTGAGTGGATCACCATGACATTGACCTCGTTGACCTTCCTGTGTGTTCAGCTGCATAAGCTGCAGTCGGACGTCATGCCCATACAGCAGGCCAACTCTGAGCTGAGTGAGAAGACCGGGATGCTGCAGGCTGAGAAGAAGATCCTGGAAGAGGAAATCAAGCGCTGGAAGAACCGTACACAGGTCAGTTGATTAGACCCACCATCGAGCACCAGGCCGACGCTGCCGCTAAATGCAGATGCTATAAAAGCCCAGAGTGCACAGGGTAGGGCCAAGCGATGCATTGAATATACAATACAATATATGTATTGCGGCTTGCTCTCCATGGGATGTGGTAAATGACTATATCACAAACATCGAGTTGTCACAAATTGCCACGTCATTGTTTTGTAACATGAGATGAGTGTTGCTTTGGTGGTCGTACGATCCATTCATCACACTACATCCATTGCTATTGTTTTGATGGAAAGACCCCTGGTGGCAGAAATAACACCCCTTTAAACTGCCATCGTCTTTACTTGACGGTTCCCTACTGAGACTGCTGTGTTGTTGGTTAGCACCTGGTGAGCCAGCAGAAGGACGCGGACCCAGAGGAGTACAAGCGGCTGCTCTCGGAGAAGGACATGCACCTCAAACGCATCCAGCTGCTCGCAGAGGACAACGGCAAACTCAAAGCGGAGGTCACCAGGTGAGACTCTGCAGTGGTTCTCAAATCCTTTGGACTGGTAAAAATATAGACCCCCGTCATTCCCAATGAATGTTGTCATTTAGCAGACACTTTGATCAAACCTGACTTGCACTGAATGAGTCATGAAGGAGTAGGTGGGGAATGGGCCTCTCCAGACCCACTGCAACCCATTCACAAATCCATTATGGACGAATACCAACATTCTCCTGTCTCACCTTCATCCTTTCTACTTGTTTTGATCGGTCCAGGTCCGGGACCACGGTGAGCAACCTGCAGAGCCAGGTCCAGAGCTTGAGGGAGAACCTGGGCAAGGTCAGTGAGGAGAGGAACATACTGAAGCGAGACCTGGATCAAAGGAGCCAGGAGCTCCTGGAGAAAGCGAGCACCATCACCCAAGTGAAGAAGATCGGCCGCCGTTACAAGACTCAGTACGACGACCTCAAGGCTGAGCATGACAAGGTTAGGAACGCTTCATCACACTGCCATCAAAGGCATCACTTGTCTTTATTTTCCCTGAATGAAACTTACCCCAACTGCATTCATATTTTTAATTAACAAATTGCCTATTGTCTCTTGACGATGGGATTCCTCCATCCCTTGGTATATTCTTGATCAGACAAAGATTGGATCTTTGTCCTTGATGGATCTGAAAATGAATATGTACAAGCCAGAAAGTCTGCGCTAATGACTCTCCCTCTACATTGAGTCCTGTTCCACCCTGTCCCCTGCAGATGATGGCAGAAGCTGCAGCCAGACCATCCCAGGAGCAGGAGGTCCATCACGCCTCCCTCCAGGAGGTCGAGGGCCTCACAGAGTCACTGAGCCAAGCCGAAGCTCGGGCCAGAGAGCTTGAGGGACAGCTGGAGAACCTGAACAAGGTTACCGCTCGTTTTGTTCATCCAGTAAAGTTGAGATTAATCGGTGAACCTGAATACATCAATCCATCTGGTAGAGGGAATCCACCCAGTAGAGAAACACTTGGTAGAGCACGCAGTCCGGTCCCAGACTTCCTATCTCATGCGACTCACTTCCACTCCATGCACTGCTTGTTGTTTAACGCGCTGCCTTTTGATTGACCGGGGTTGTTGTACCTTCTGGGTGGCAGTAGCACAGTAGGTAGAGCGGGTGGACAGAGCGGGCCGTCTACTAACTGTAGGGCAGTTTGATCCCCCCTCCTCCTCCAACTGTCCACCTTCCGAACCCCACAAATGTACTGATTGTAAAGTCTCTTTGGACAACAGCGTCTGCTAAATGCCCCTTTACAATATTTATAATAATTATAATATGTATACAATATATACAATATTTTATTGCAATATCCCAGCTTGGGATCAATAAAGTATTTCTATTCTATTCTATACCCTTTACCATTTCTCTTCTCCGTTGACAAACGAGTGTGGGTTTGTGTCCCGCCGCAGACTGTTGGGGAGCGGGAGGCGGAGCTGCGGGGCGCCCAGGAGCAGTCCTCCAGGCTCCAGACGGAGCTGGCCAGGCTGAGGCAGGAGCTGCAGGACAAGGCCTCCCAGGAGGACACGCTCAGGCAGCAGATGGCCGACAAGGAGGAGAAGACACGGAAGGCCTTCGTCGGCGCCAAGCAGAAGATCCACCAGCTCGTGGGTGGGGACCGCGCCGCTCTGCTTCTGCTGCCGCTTCCTCTGGCCTTCTCACCTTAGTGACTCCCCCCCCACCGTGTTGAACTCTGAGAACGCTGTCATGACTTCCTTTTAGCCGCTTAGTCAAGCGGGCGAACGCATCCCACAACACTCCGTATCTATGGTGGAGGGGATGCTTTAGGGTGTTTATCACACAGACAATCCACCTAATGTCTTTCTTTCTTAGCGGTGAGGTGTTAACGGTGTTGGAGTCAGGGCTTTTTAGATGTATATGTGTTTCTAATGGCCGTCGTGGCTTAAAATGAATGATTTCTAGCAGTCGGTCTCTTGGTGTATGATGACCTGAAGCCCGTGTTCCTGTCCCCCCCCCCCCCCCCCCGGCAGCCGCCAAGGACTCGCTGCACAAGGAGAACGACGAGCTGCGGCAGCAGCGGGAGGAGCTGGAGGTGCGCGTGAGCGCCCTGAAGTCCCAGTACGAGGGCCGCCTGGGCCGCCAGGAGAGGGAGCTGCGGGAGCTCCGGGGCCAGCAGGAGAGACAGGAGCAGAGAGACGAGCCCCAGGAGGCGGGCCCCAGCAAGGTGCGCTCACCCCAGCAGACCCCTCGCGGCTGTTGCCAGGGCAACAGCCTGTACGCCAGCAATGTTATTAAGTGTTTTGTTTTTTTTCATCGAGGTTGAAATGTAACGTGGCGCTTTATCCACTTTCTACTCCACTGGAGAAAGCTAAATGTTTGCATTTCGCCTTGAATTAAATGGAAGCGACGACTTCTGCCTGAGCTTGTGATTACAGTAAGCCATCTAATGTGAATCCCTCCTCAATGGTAGACCCAGGAGCAGCAGAGGAACACGGAGCAGAGACAGATCAGCCTGAAGCCCACCCCAGCTGCTGACAGGGGCAGGTAGGTGACGCGTATTGTGGTTTACCGTGCACTGCCTCCATTTTGAGTGTAATCCTGATTCATTGACATCCCCCTCCGCAGTGCCAGCACCTCGGAGCCTCCAACGGCCAACATTAAGCCCACCCCACTGGTGGCCACGGCCAGCAAACAGCCCGTAAACCCGGGCAACAAGCCCACTCCCAGGGCCAGCATCAGGCCCATGATCACTCCGGCCACCGTGCCCACGCCCACACCCACGGCCACAGTCATGCCCACGACCCAAGTCGAGAACCAGGAAGGTAAAATGAGACTCAAAGCTTTTTTTTTTTTAATCTCATTGTTAATAAGTTATATTAAGGATGTTTGCAGCGACAGTGTGTGCAGTATTTTTGTCGTCAGTCTGCATTGCGTTGCAGTCCTTGTATTGCCCTCAGTCTTTGGTTAAGTCTATCCTGGACCGACCCCCCCCCCCCCCCCTCCCCCCGTGGTGCTCTCCTCCTGCCCCCCCGAGCAGCCATGCAGAGCGACGGCCCCCCGGTGGAGCACGTGACGGTGTACGGCAGCGCCAGCGGCTCGGTGCGCTCCACCAGCCCCAACGTGCAGACCACGCTGGCGGGGCCCGTGCTGGGCGTGCAGCAGCAGAGCCAGACGCAGGCCACCGCCTTCGTCCAGCCCACGCAGCAGCAGCAGCAGAGCCAGGCGCACCCGGAGCCGGCCAGCCAGGAGCCGCCGCCGCCCCCCATGCTGATGGAGGCCGCCCCCAGCACGCAGGTGGAGAGGCCCTCCACGTCCTCGGCCGTGTTCGGCACCGGTAGGCCCCTCCAAACCCCACGCGCCACTACACCCAGTACTGATCATAGGGTGGTGTTGAATGATGGTACACAGAACAGTGAATGAAAGGTGCCCTGGTGCTCCTCAAGTGAACCGTGCAGCCGCCCCTCTCTGAGCCTCCCGACCCCCCCCCCCCCCCCCCCCCTCTCTGCAGTGTCTGCCACACCGGGGACCTCCTCCATGTCCAAGAGACCCCGCGAGGAGGAGCAGGACAGCAGCGCCATGGTGACGGAGACGGACCCCACGCAGGAAGACCCCTCGGAGCCCCCCATCCCCAAGAAGCTCCGCATCATCCAGCGGGTGGGCCCTGAGGTGAGGCGCATGGGGGCTCTGCTGTCGTCACACACACCGGTCACCTGCCTGCACTGTCTCTGGTGATGTGACGGTTGATGGCAAACTGTGTGTGTGTGTGTGTGTGTGTGTGTGTGTGTGTGTGTGTGTGTGTGTGTGTGTGTGTGTGTGTGTGTGTGTGTGTGTGTGTGTGTGTGTGTGTGTGTGTGTGTGTGTGTGTGTGTGTGTGTCAGGAGGAGGTTCTGAATGAGGACAGTACCGAGACCGAGGGAGTGGTGCCTACCAACCCCCAGGGAGGCCAAGACAGCAGCCAGGTCAGTCAGGCAGTACCATAGTCTTTTAGGCACCGCTTCATACATTTAGCCCCCCAAAACTATCTCTTTCCACAGGGACTTTTCAGGGCCAAGCAATGGAAACCATCACACCATTTTTGTAATCGTTGATATGATGTATTATGTGACTGCAGGATTTATGCAAATCCTGTAGATGCATCAGTAACTATGACTACTGGGTGAACGATGGTGTTTTTGAGGAGACATTCCGGTGTCACCACTAACTAGAGCCACTCTGACCCTCCCCAACGTGATGGGAGGGCCCTGTTGTTCTCCCCTGTGGGAGGCTGGAGGCTGGTCCTGGCCCCTGCAGTGTATTAGAGGATGTCTGATAAGGTCACCCCCCCCCCCCCCCCCGGCAGGATGAGGTGTTCGCAGTGCTGGAGCAGGCGGAGGACGACGGCGCCTCCCAGTCCGTCCCGGGGGAGCTGGAGATGGGCGAGACCCCCGAGCAGCCCCAGCACGACGTCATCGTCATAGAGACGGACACGGAGGGCGAGGACGACGAGGAAGAGGAGGAGGAGGAGGAAGATGACCAGGTAGGGGGGATCTTCTTGGTCTGGGTTTCCCCCCGGTTGCTTATAACTGGTACTGTGCCCACAGGACCTGGTCTAGACAGTCACACATGAAGCACAAAGACATGGCGTTATTAGCGGGGGTGTTTCTGCTTTGCCCCCGGGGGTATTAACAAGACCAAGCAGAGGGATTGCATAACCCCACTTTGCTAAGCGACATCGTAGTCAACTACACACACACACACACACATAGTTATATATGGAAAGTGTGTGTGTGTATCAAATGCATGAAATAATATTTTCCCATGATCAACCTAGGACTACGATGAAGAAGAGGATGAGGAGGAGGAGGAGGATGACGAGGAGGAGGAAGAGGAAGACGGCGGCATGGGGGAGGAGGGGGAGGACAGCAACGAAGGCAGCGGAGACGCCAACGACGGCTACCAGGGAGAAGACCCCGAGGTCTGACGCCTCACACACACACACACACACACACACACAGACACAGCCACACACACACACACACACACACACACACACACACACACACACACACACACACACACACACACACACACACACACACACACACACACACACACAGCCACACACACACACACACACACACACTTCCCACGCTGCTCGCCCATTCCTGGAAGATAATCACACACATCCCCCCCCACCTCCTCCTCCAGACTCACACACCCTTTCACGCTCACTCTTTCCATGCTGTCAGGCTGCCAATGTCTCTGTCTCTCTCCGCCCCTGACTCCCTCTCTTAGGATATAGGGTATAATGGAGGTGTTGTACGGCCGCCCGTGTTGACTTACTCGAGTGAACCTTTGACTGTGTAGCACACGTGGTGCGCTGTGGCGGCGGTGAGTCAGGGCTCCAGTGGGCGCTAAGCTGACCGCCACCCCATTATGAGAGCTGAGGTCAAGCTGCCGCAACGGCCGTCTCACGTGCTCCTTTTACTGTGCACCCCGTTAAATTTGTGGGGGGACGTTTGTAAGAAGACAAACGGCACCAGATGGGGATTGTGTGACATAACATCCACCCATCGCTCAGTGGTTTTATGTGTGTACTTTTTAATTGAAAATCTGCATCTCTTGGTAAGCCTCGGAAGTGTGGTCTAATTTTTTTCTTTATAGCACAACAATCGTGCCACTGATTAAGACACGACGAGTTGTCCTCCTTCTAGAGCTGTACATGGTTATTCCCACTGCAGTGACCTCCAATCTAAAGTCGGTATGCTCTTGCCATGTGTACGGCGTAGTCCACCCGTGTCACTTTGACTTTGTGGTTCCCGGTCGCCGTGGTGATGAGTCACCACGGCGGTGCGTGGCGGGCGTGGCGTGTCCGTCTCCTTTTACACTTCACTTCTGCTTTCCTTCACTGCAGCCCCGCCCCCTGCTTTTAAATGACTTTAATAAGGTGCCCCCCCCCCCCACCCCCACCCCGGTCCGTCTAAAGCAGAACGCTGTGTGTCTTCCAGGGAGCAGATGTGACCGATCCAGGCACCGAGACGGAGGAGAGTCTGGGGGCGTCGGACTCCACCCAGAGGCCGGCTGACTCCCACACGGCCAGCTGTAAGATCCAGGAAACCAGGACACGTCCGACTAGAACCCCTCAAGGGCCATCGCGGACGAGCACGCTACACACACACACATAGACACACACATAGACACACACACACACCACACACCACAGACTCAAAGATACGTTCTCACACACAGACACTAATGAATGAGCCTACGCATATCCTCAACGTCAGCACCGGACATTAGATGTCATTGGGTGTCTAGACGCGAGCACAAAACATATCAGTTGGACCAACGCACACGTATTACACACGCTGGTGCCAATTTAGTGAGGCGAACGCAATTCTAAAGTATTTCCAGACTGGGGCCGCTGAATTCTTAGACTCATACACCCAAATTCCCCCCCGAGATGATTGACAGCCTGGTA
The DNA here is from genome assembly GCA_036785325.1 of Urophycis tenuis. NCBI lineage: Eukaryota > Metazoa > Chordata > Actinopteri > Gadiformes > Phycidae > Urophycis > Urophycis tenuis. The sequence goes on along the minus strand of JAXIVH010000003.1, from coordinate 15,658,189 downwards.
GAGACTGGGCAGGGCTGTGCCGGGTCACAGCCGCCTCGCCGCTTCATTAGCTGCCCCGACCGCAGGGCGCTGACGAAGACGGCTGAAATGTGTTGTTGTCTGACTGGACACGTCTAATAGTCCCTATCAGTGTCAACTGAGACCACATCAAGTTTCTCTGCTTATTTTTTCTTCTTCTTTTTTTTTGTTTTTGGTTTTGTCAGGTCAATAAACAATGTAAATCTTCCAGTGTTGTATGGTCAAGTTATTGCCCTGTCACAGATGTCTTAAATCTCCCAGCCTGTTAAGTCTACAGTTTACTGGCCACCTAAGCCGCTGGCTCGTTAAAACATCACGCCGCTGGCTTTTCTTCCTCGTGAACAGTGGAAATGTGTGGGACGCGGTGTGATCAGAAGAAAGACGCCCCCTCTTGTTTCTGTACCCCCCCCCCCCCCCCCGACAGTCGAGACCAGCGCCATGGAGGCCTTCTCCACAGAGCCGCCAATCACCAGCTCCTCTTCACGCATGCCCCAGTCGCCACGGAGACCGCCGCACCGTCTCAACGTCCACCCCGCCTCCTCGCAAGAGCTCGGGCCGCCCGCCCAGGTCCAGGTGTGATGGCACGCACACACGCACACACACACACGCACACGCACACACACACACAGACCTCCACCTGGGCGACTCCTGAGCTCATCTCGGTTCATGGAGGAGCCTGTAGATCACTCAGATGGACTAGAATCTCTAAAGATTCAAAATGTTTCCCCCCCCCCCCCCCCTGTTATTCCGTCATAGTGCGTGTCATTATGTTCTACCTGCTGTATTAAGTCACCGTCTGTCTTTTCTTGCAGCGGATTCCCGTACGTCGCCAGTCGGTGGGCCGAGTCCCCCAGCTGGCCCCTGCGATGGCCAGCAGTGCTGTAAGTCACTCTTATGAGTCCCCTCCTCCATATTGTCTCTCAGGGCTGGGCCCATTGTTGTTGTTTTTTAACATAATCCACCCTGGCCGTGTCAAAGCAGGAAGTGAGAGCTGTGCTGTGGTTTGGGCGCTTGACTTGTTGACTAACTACACGGCTCGGGAAAACCCTGCTTGTTACTTTTTGTTTTAAAGCCCATTTCAAATCTGAAAATGTTCTTTAAATGTGCGCAGTGAACACAAATGTGCCACATAAACACCATCATAAATAATGCCTATTAAAGCTTGTAGGATATAACTAGCTCATTAAAATATATTACCGACTGAACTGTAACGCCAAGGGTTTTTCTGTCTGCCAGCTATTGGCAGCTTTTTGACGCTCTGCCTGGATAAGTGAATTAGTTCTGTGTACATTTCCCTGCCTGGACCGGAGCCGGCGCAGAGGACTGATGTAGAATGGGGTTTTCATCAACATCGTCTTCCTTTTAACGTTCTGTTTGTGTTGTGCTGTGTTAATATCGCTGAAGCTCAGCTCCAATATGAAAGAGGATTGCTGCGTGTACTCATGGTTATGGCAGATGTAGCCGAAAGGTTTCTAAAGACAAATGTAGTATGAGAGTAGGTAGGCCTTCCTCTTTTTCTCACAGAGCCAATATGTGGTTTGAACATTGAACATCTCAGGCACTATTGTGGGTTACTGATAACCATAAAAGGAGAAGCAGACCTGTTCTATTCTATGTTTAGAGACCAACCAATTATGTGTCGGTAGAGCTTTTGGTATCTTTTTGCCTCGTCCGTATAGCGGCTGTGTCACGATTCATGATTAGAGCCCTTCTCGGGGATCTCTGGCAGGCCAGCTCACAGCTCCCTGTTCCCTCTGTGCAGCAGCAGTTCTTTGACGACGATGACCGCATGGTCCCCAGCACCCCGACACTCGCCGTGTCCCATCGCACGGACAGCTTTGACCAGGCCGTCCAGTAAGAGCTCCCCACCGTCACACACGCCACGTTTGGCTGTAAAAAATGCATTTGAAGTGAGTGTCCCATAACCATGTCTGTCTGATGGTGTGTGTGTGTGTGTGTGTGTGTGTGTGTGTGTGTGTGTGTGTGTGTGTGTGTGTGTGTGTGTGTGTGTGTGTGTGTGTGTGTGTGTGTGTGTGTGTGTGTGTGTGTGTGTGTGTGTGTGTGTGTGTGTGTGTGTGTGTGTGTGTGCGCGTGTCTCAGATCCCCCCAGGTGGCCGGCGTTCACCACTTCAGGGCGTGCCCTCCAGACGACCTTCCCCAGACCAGCTCCTCCCACTCTGACCTGGGGCAGCTGGCCTCACAAGGAGGTGCGCCCGCCCCCGCCCCCCGCGTCTTTGTCTTCGGTGTTATTAGCACACTTGCAGTGTTTGCGTACACATGCACGCACGCACACACACACACACATGGATTCACACTTCATCCCATATCCGATTGCCGTACACCACACATTCCAGCACACAGCGTTCAGTGGTGGTCATTAGTCTCGCACGCAAGGCATTCTTCCCTTACTTGTCGATCACACACCATTGGCTCCCGTGCTTGTGAAATGATGGGTTATTATTGACCCTTTGTTTGACCCGTGGAGACTCATTGTCAACGCATTGTCAACGTGTGTGTCTGTGGCAGGTTTGGGGATGTACGACAGCCCTCTCTTCCTGTCCACCCATGAAGAAGAGTCTGGAGGACGCAGTGTTCCCACCACACCGCTCCAGGTGGCAGCTCCAGGTACCTGCTCTCTCCCCTTACCACTCATCTCAATTACTCCTATTTTATACTCTGTTCTTTGGTGTTGTAGATGTAGATGTATGTATGTAGAAATACAAAGATGTTAGGCATAACAATGAACATGCGCCATAATGGAGCATGTCCAATTTAGTATGATCAACTTCAGATCTCTGGTGTTACCGGGTGTAATCCTACGTATCACCCACACAACACTTGATGGCACCTTGGCACCTTGGTTCACTATAGCGGCTGTGTTACTGTCTCACTCCCCTCTCCCCCCATTAGCCATGTTCTCAGAGGCTCCCTCTGACACGCTGGACCACGCCTCCCAGTCGGTTCCCATGGTGAGCACCTCCACCCCGGGCCTGGTGGCGACGGCAGCAGCCTCCGGCGACGACCGCGACGACGTCATCCTGGAGCCGGACGCAGACAGGTGAGGCCCCCCCCCCCCCCCCCTGGCGCCCCGCGTCTGGCCGCTGTTACTGGGGTGATCTGGGCGGAGCTAAACGTGGTTCTCCCCACAGCCGGCCCAGCGCCGAGGCGTCGCTGGACTCTGTGGTGTCCCAGGGAGAAGCGGAGGAGCCGGGCCAGCCGTCGGACGAGGCCGGCCTGCCCTCCACCAGCCAGGAGCCCTCGTCGAGCTCTGCCGGCCCACTGGGGACCCTGTCCAGAGCAGGTTATTATTCCCTTCATAGTCCCCGTGGTGAACGTCACTCTCTCTGTGATTTCACTTTTATAGAGGACATGGCCAGGGTCCAGTGGGTTTAATGCAGGAGTGAGGATGTTCATCCCGTGTGTGTTATTGCAGACACGAGCAGCAGCAGCAGCAGCAGCCAGCCCAGACCCTCCAGACCCGCGGCCAGCAGGCAGCTGCAGCGCTGGTCTGAGAACCAAGGAGGTCGCATGAAGAGAGGCGGTGAGACACGCTCCATTAGACCATGACCTTCTCACAGCACCTGTCACTTCTTACACTTCATTTTTTTTATTGTTTTTGGCACCTAAGTCCCCCCGGGCCCTTTCTTGCGTGTTTCTTGACGTTGTGGACGTTGCTCATTGCATAAACGGACAGAAGCAAGCAATGCCGTTCTGATCTCGAAAGACGGACCGAATCCGTAACTGTTAGCGTGGCCTTGCGTCGTGGATGCGTGTCTCATGAAACGGCTAGACAGTACCTCCACCACGCTGCTCTCTGCTGTGTACTTTCTGTGTTCGCTACGTCCAACCAGACGGGGGGGGAAGGAAGGCATGCACTGCCAAACATGTTGTCTAGCAACTTCCCCTTTAGCTGTGGTTGATTATATATGGAAGGGGCAGTGGCTTTTTCCTCATCCACGCGGTAACGTACAGTGAGGTGAAAGCACAGGAGGAGCACCAACCTATTTGCAGTGTGTGATTGTTACAGTACTGCGTCTTGGCACCAGTGACATTACCCAGGAGTCGTACATTATGATCTGTTTCAACACTCCGCCTTTATTGTAGTGTTGCATAAAACATTAGCTTTCCCCTGCCAAACATTGAATAAACTAATGGATATCATTCATTTAGCTCACATATTGTACATGTCCATTTGGATAATTTATCGGATTATGACCATGCATACATTACATAATGCATACATGCATACATTACGCAATTCACTCTGTAAATCTTTAATAAAAAAAATACAAAAACATTCACACATTTCCACCCTGTGTATTTTTTAGACATCATCATTATCTTACATCACACATCGTACAGGCACTGTATGGAACATAGACTTTATGTAACAGGTTATGTTTTGCCTCCAGGTCACCCGTTTCCATCTCGAGGTACGGGAACCAGACGATTTGCCCGCTGAGGCCCCGGCCCTCGCCAGGCCCCCCTCCACTGCTTTTAACTGAATGAAACGACCATTTTCTTTTTGTTTCGTGTTGACTTTTGTATGTACTTAAAAACTGCTGCTTCTGTAGGTGTGCAGTCCATGCTGAAGCAATGTTTTTTTTTTTTTTTTAGTAAAAAAAAAATTAATAAACAATTGTTGTTTAAGAGTTTGTTGTGTGCGAGTCCTTGTTCTGGACACTGTTGGTGGCCAGCCGTGTGAAGAGGTCTCAGGGACATCTGAAGAAGTCGTTGGCTGAGTGCTGTTGAGGTGGCGAGTTAACCTGAGGCACCGCGATGACGGGCCGCCGAGCACTCATCTGGACGTTGTAGTACGTAGCTACAAAGAAGAGAACAGATGGTTCATGTGCATAGGATATGAATTTAGCTAAGGCTACAAAAACAAGCACCTTATCAGAAGCCTGACCGATACATTGGATGAGGCGATCATTTGTCTGAGGCTGTTGATTCAGTGCACTAACTGAAAGGCACAACACCCAAACCCTCTGCTGGTCTACATGGCAGATGGCTTCAGAATCAGCAAGTGAAGCCATGATGTGCCAGGAGTCTGCAGGCTGTAATGGAACATGCATCAGAGAGCATCCTCTGTTCTGGTGTAGGTGTAACCAGCCCTGCTACTCACTCCACCCCAAACACAAGGTTCTAGCCAGGCATGAGCAGTCTTGACTAATGTCTTAGTTACTTTATTAGCCAAAAATCTATATTTTGAAGTGAAGGTACATTTTCTTTCTTTTTTGTTGGTGACTGCACCTGCAAAAACTGGAACATTGCGTGTGGTTTTAACATGTCGTCCTGAGAGCTCTCGTTAATGACGGGCCGTGGATTGGATTCAAGTGAGTTGTTGTAACAGATACACATAGCACAGTAGATGGCCACTTACATCTTGAGAAGACGTAGTACTTGTACCCCTCTGGCACTCTGCGGCTGGGGACCGACACCGCAGACGTGACGCTGCTGGGGAAACCCCTCCAAGACACACGGATGTTGATGGCTGGCTCTAGGACGGACCCTGGGAGGAAGATCAGAGTGTCACTTGAGCTTTACAGCTGTTGTCTATTTCCAGTGTATGTGGTTTGGCGAGGCGTGTTGCTGCGAACCTGCGCTTCGTGCCACGCGTCGACTGACTGTGTAAACCGCCAACTGAGGCTTCCTGCCACATGTGGAGCCGGTGCCCATCTGGTACGAATATTTCTGGACAGATCCCCCTAGCAGACCCAAAGAAGACTATTAGAATTGTTCAACTTTAAACATATCAAGGCGGGGTCCATTCATCTCTACCCTAAAACAAAGCATTTGAATACGGGACATATCCAGCCACCTCTTTTGAAGAAGTAGACAGACTCCTGCCTCCTCTGGTACTGGGGCACAGACAGCGCAGCTGTAACTTGACCTCGCAGGCCGTCAAAGCCCTGGTGGATAAGCCTCGGGTAGCCAGGGTCCACCAGACCATTGTCAAACCTCCAGTATAAGGAACCCTTTGAAAAGCACATGAGCACAGGAGTCACGGACACACAGAACACGAGAACAGAAACATGTTCATCAAAGTGTTCATAACAGATTCTACCATGTCACACAGCTAATGACAGGAATATAATTTTCAACCTGAACAAACCATTAGCTTTACCCAAAAGACACATGTGCCCCGATGACCATCATGGCGCACAGAGATCCCTGCTGAAACGTAATTGACAATAACAACAACAACACAAACGTTACCTTGAAGATGTATGTCTTGCCCTGGCAGTTGCAGCGAGTGAACACGGTGTCGACAGGAGATGGGACGCCCCACACTTGAGTGATGGGCCGAGCCGGGCCGGGAACCCTGTTTCTGTCCAGCAGCCAGAAGTAGTGTCCTACAGAAACCGTATCACATGGTCATAGGGGTGAGTTTAACATTGGGGGGGGGGGGGGGGGGGGGGGGGGGGACACATATCGGAAAACTGACAGATCCGTTAATGGTTTGGACAGAAATGTGTCATAAATTAACCCAAACACTACATTGCGAGAGGCAACCTACATGGTGATAGGACGCTGTGTTGCGCTTTGAAAATAAAATCAAGATTTCAAAATCAAACATTTTTCTCCTCGGCGGTATAATTTTGGGGTGGGACAAATGCGATTGTCTCCAATATTGGGGGCGACACATCCCTCCCCCCCCCCCCGGTTCCTACGCCCTTGGTCATACCAGCGTCTCTTGTTATCACACGCTGTGGATCTGCTGAATCTTAGCAGTTAGTATCATTTTCAGGGATAAATGATCAAGGACCAATAATTCATGGACTATTGGTCATGTAGAATAATGTTTGCATTTGTTCAGAAGAGAGAAACATTGTGCGCTTGTTGAACCCATCTATGGGAATGTTTCACTGTTTCCGTGTCCTTTGGGGGCTGTGCATCTTTGTATGTCGAGCACCAAAGAGGCAACAATCTTTCATGGAATTGCCAACCTGGTTTAGGAGTCACTAGTCCAACCTACTTTACTTCTGTGTTGTCTAAATGGCTTTGCTCTAGTCTCATCACCACAATATGACACTATGTACACATGGACATGGTTACTCAGTGATTGGAGCGTTGCATCCTGTGACGACAAGGACATACGTAGGACATAATCGCACTCTTTCCAACAAAAAAAAAAAACGGAGCCACGCTGTGCTTGGGAAGGCGTGTGGATTCCCATCTTTTTCCTGGCGCTCACCTCGGAACACCACAACGGTGCCGTTCCTCAGCGTGGTGACCGCGCCCACCGGCCGGCCGCTGCACAGGTTCATATCGTGGCTGTCATCTGGAGAAAAGGAAGAGAAAAGAAAATGTCATTTGATTCATATTCTGTCACTGCTGCAGCTCCCTATCAAGCAAAAACCTTGGGTCATACAGTAATAGGAAGAAACAAGGACAGCCAATATAGCACGTCGCGCAGCATCAGACCCGCAGCTAATACATCTCACGTGCCGTATTTGCAAAGCCAATAGAAGCCTTGCAGATAAAGAGAGAGAGAGAGGTAAATGAGAGAGAATTGTGCACAGCTTGCCTGCTTGGTAAGTTACTTGTGCCGTGTGCACGGGCTTGGGATTTGGTCTAGGAGCCGGCTTGCCCAAGCTGGGTATATTTGCTGCTGCTGTGGGACGGTTTGGTGCTGGGCGGGTTGGTGCTGGACGGTTTGGTGCTGGGCGGGTTGGTGCTGGACGGTTTGGTGCTGGGCGGTTTGGTGCTGGGCGGGTTGGTGCTGGACGGTTTGGTGCTGGACGGTTTGGTGCCGGGCGGGTTGGTCTGGACTGGGGTGTCGTCGTAGGTTTCGATGTTGCAGGTTGGGTCGGAGCTGAAGTCACTCCCCCCTCCTCCTTGTTGTCCTTCACTGTCGGGTCTGGGGGTGTTGGAGGAAGGGTGCTCAGCGTGTCGGTTTGTGGCCCAAGGTGATCTGGACCGTCCGTGGTGTGGGTATCCTCAGTTTCTGGAGCCTGGGGTTCACTCGCTTCTGGGCCTTCCCCTGGGATGGATGAAGCTGTGGATGTTGGGGCATCCTCCTCTTTGCCCGGAACAGGTTCCTCCGGGTCGGGTGTCTGGTCCTGGCTTGAAACGGCTAACAGGGTAGGAATGGTGGTAGCAATGGAACCAGTGTTTGGTTCTGAGGAGGAAGAACCCTGTGTAGCTGCTGTGGTTTCTGGAACAACGGCTGGAGAAGTATCTACCCTGGAGGTTGGTGTCATAGTTAGGTCTGTGTTTGGTTCTGAGGAGGATGAATCTGGGGTCACTCTACCCTCCTCCTCCTCGTCCTTTACTGTCGGGTCTATGGCTGAGGGAGGAAGAGTGCTCAAAGTGTCGATTTGTGGTCCAGAGCTTGTTGGGGTGGGAGCGATTGAGGAAATGGAACCAGTGTTTGGTTCTGAGGAGGAAGAACCCTGTGTAGCTGCTGTGGTTTCTGGAACAACAGCTGGAGAAGTATCTACCCTGGACGTTGGTGTCATAGTTAGGTCTGTGTTTGGTTCTGAGGAGGATGAATCTGGGGTCACTCTACCCTCCTCCTCCTCGTCCTTTACTGTCGGGTCTATGGCTGAGGGAGGAAGAGTGCTCAAAGTGTCGATTTGTGGTCCAGAGCTTGTTGGGGTGGGAGCGATTGAGGAAATGGAACCAGTGTTTGGTTCTGAGGAGGAAGAACCCTGTGTAGCTGCTGTGGTTTCTGGAACAACAGCTGGAGAAGTATCTACCCTGGAGGTTGGTGTCATAGTTAGGTCTGTGTTTGGTTCTGAGGAGGATGAATCTGGGGTCACTCTACCCTCCTCCTCCTCGTCCTTTACTGTCGGGTCTATGGCTGAGGTTGGTGTCATAGTTAGGTCTTTGGTGGTTGTTTCTTCTGTTGCTTCTGTTGGTTCCGTTTGGTCACTAGCAGCAATGTTCGGTTCTGAGGAGGAGGAACCCTCAGTAATTCCTGTGGTATCCATGACAACAGTTGTATTAGCATCTAGACTGGAGGTTGGTGTCGCAGTGAGGTCAGGGGTGGAGGTCAGCTCTATGGGTTGGGCTGTGATGGGTGATGGTTCTGAGGAAGTGGAACCCTGTGTATCTCCTGTGGAATCTGGAACATTATCATTGACCTCTAAATCGGAGGTGGCTGTCACAGTGAGGACTGTCGTGGTGGATGGATGGGTGGGATTGGTTGTCTCGGAAGAAGCAGTTGTTGGTTGTGTGGAAGAGGAACCCTGTGTAACTCCTGTGGTATCTGGTACAGTTGCATCAGCATCTAGACTGGAGGTGGCTGTCACAGTGAGGCCTGGGGTTGGTTGGGTTGCCTCTGTAGGGGCTGTAGAAGGTAGGACCTCAGACTCATCGCTAGGGTATATGCTTGGCTCAATGGGTTCGTTTTCAGCTGATCCACTGGCTCCATCCTGCAGGCGAGTCTGCAGATCTGTTGTGGCCTCCGTGGAAATAGACCCAGTTTGGGCTGTTGAGCTTAGAACAGGTTCTCCAGAGACTTCAGAGAAAGCTGTGGAAGTGGGGGGGTCTGGAGGTGATGTTGCTCCTGTTTCTTGGGCTTGTGTTATTGGTTCAGTCTCTGGAATAGTGGTACCTGGGCATTAAGGAAACATTTATTTCAATGTGATTATACAAGATGTGAATTGACAAGGACATTCATAATTTTCAAGTATCTTGCTCAAGGATGCCTACAATAAAATTGTGAACATTGGGACTCAAACCCCTCAAAATCTTTCAGTTGAAAGTCAAACACCCTAGTTACTGCAGTACTCTTAGTCAACATAAATGAATAATGTATAATATATATATATATTTTTTAAGTATATGGCCATGCATTTGTGTACCAGTGGGGGGCTGATCAGACGGAGAGGGGGTGGCATTGATGTCAGTTGGCTGGTTCTCCGAAGAAAATGTAGGAGCCATCTCTGTATCAGGGGAGATTGTGGCTATGTCCCCATATATCGGGTCTTGAGGTGGCTCAAAGCTACTGGTGCTCTTTGGGACAGATATGGTTTCAAGGTCCTCCTTTGAAATAGGATCATCGGGGAGGTTTGGGAAGTTCTGGTCATAAAAATCTGCGGGGGAATGTGAAAGTAGGAAGACCAAACGTAAATGAAGGGGCATTCAAATGCTGCCAAGGTATTCAATGTTGAGCTGGCAGTAACAGATTAACATAATCTCTCGCACCATTGCTGAAATCATCATAATTTTCTTGTGGAGCGACCAGTGGAGCCAAAGGGTCGTCTGCAGAAAAGCAATATTACATGTTTGACAGTATTACATACGTTTGTAATATCACCAGCTACATATTATATTTTCTGTATTCCTGTTGCTATATATCCTATATTGCTTCTATTCATATAAAGTAGTGGGGTCACCTGCAGAAGTCCATTTCTCCAACTCTGCTTCTTCATCCGCTGTGGATGATAAGAACAGTTAGTGTACCTCTTTCAAATATTCACTTTATCCAAAAATATCTTATAGTGTCAGCCAAAGTATACGTATATGTAGGTTTATTGTAGTTTACATAATCACATGAGCTAGTATTGATGATGAAGACCTCTCTCTAGACTAACTGCATCCTATGTGTGTGATGAAGACGTCTCTCTAGACGCACTGCATCCTATGTGTGTGATGAAGACGTCTCTCTAGACGCACTGCATCCTATGTATGTGATGAAGACCTCTCTCTAGACACACTGCATCCTATTTGTGTGATGAAGACGTCTCTCTAGACGCACTGCATCCTATGTCTGTGATGAAGACGTCTCTCTAGGCGCACTGCATCCTATGTGTGTGATGAAGACGTCTCTCTAGACGCACTGCATCCTATGTGTGTGATGAAGACGTCTCTCTAGACGCACTGCATCCTATGTGTGTGATGAAGACGTCTCTCTAGGCGCACTGCATCCTATGTGTGTGATGAAGAGCTTGCCTGCGGTGTCACAGTAGGTCTGGTGGTCCGGGCAGCAGTTGTTGAACTTCATGCATTCAGAATCACAGGTGCACCTCCGGCCCCTCCTGAAGACCTCCCCACATCGCCCTTTACATGAGTGTCCTTCAGGCACGCACGTGCACACGCACACGCACACACACACGCACACACACACACACACACACACACACACACACACACACACACACACAGACGTTAAATATACATACCAAGCCCCCACACAAGACTACAGCAATGAAATCATCTATAAAGAGGTCTAAAAGTTTGTACTTCATGAGCTTCCTTCATTTTACATCAGTTACTAAGCAACTGCTACATAAACGAGTAACGTGTTAGTATGGACGTGCCAAGCCTTGTCCTTACTTTGGGTGCACTGGGTCTCGTAGTCCTTGCAGCACTCCTGGTGGGCCAGACATTGGTAGTCACACTGACACATGTAGCCTCTGTAGAACTGGGCCCCGCAGCGCCCCCCGCAGCTGGCTGTCACAGGACGCATCCACAGGCAAAACAAAACCAACTCGGTTCTAATAATGACACTGAAATTGACTCGCCGAACAGTCAAAGGATGTCTTCCCCAAAACAAAGTATTCATGAGACACCAAATGCAGTGAGCAGAACCTGAGTCTTTAAGTTTAGAGCAGCTGCATTAAATTGCATATCTTAATAAAATGAAATGTAAATGACTTGAATATGAGTACAGCTTGAAGTCATACTCACTTTGGGCCGCAACATATGAAATGGTGATGGCCAGTATAGTGGTCAAAATAGCCCAGAATGGAGTGGAAGCCATATTAGAAAGCCTATGAAACAAAAAAAAGGCAAATAAACAGTGAGCACATTTAACCAGCGGAATGTCAGGTCACAGGTCACATGCTACTCAGGATAGAAGAGTAGTGGCAGGACAACAAACTTTTTCACTCACCTCACAAACAGCCTCTGTTGTGTTTCCACAGTAAATGGTGAAGGTTTGCCAGTGAGCCCTTTTTAAAGGGCCGAGGACCCCTCCATCCGCTGTCACTCATGAAGTGATGAGGTCACAGGCGTCCAATGTAAGACAGGGAGGTCCCTTGCTAAGGACTGCCCCGCTTCCGCGAAAACCATTCCTCCATTGGAAGCACATCAACATACATCTGTGCCAGGGAGTTTGACATCACAGACTTCCCATAGTCCCTGAACAATGCCTACACGTATGCATTCTTCATACTTGTGCATATACATTATACACTGTATTCTACTGTAACCCAATTCAATTAACTCAGAATGTCTTCTTGTAAATATTGGTGTACACTGTGATGTACACTTGAAACATTGCCTCAACGCTCGCCCACTACTGATGTACTGTGTTCACATTAGTCCAAGGTTCAATCATTGCAGTCAACACAAGCAGCATGTAAACAGATGGCACAACTTCTACATTATATACCGAGAGAGAGAGAGAGAGAGAGAGAGAGAGAGAGAGAGAGAGAGAGAGAGAGAGAGAGAGAGAGAGAGAGAGAGAGAGAGAGAGAGAGAGAGAGAGAGAGAGAGAGAGAGAGAGAGAGAGAGAGAGAGAGAGAGAGAGAGAGAGAGAGAGAGAGAGTTATCCAGTACAAATGCTATCTCCTATTTAATTTTCCTAACCAAACACTTTCTAAAAATAAAATAAAAGATAAGAAAATGAAAAGGTGAAATTAAGCATTTCCAGTCTGTATTCGTAAATTTGACTCTCTTCTCTGTAAGGGAAAGGTGCAATTTTTATCAACAGATAGAGCAACTGCGCCCACTTGTGGTGATGTGGCAAGAACCGAGTGAGAGTTATCCTAGTGGCAATGCAAGGATTTGCATTGCATTGCATTGCAATGTTTATGCATTGTGCATGGTTTATACAAAATATTTTATATACATAGATTCACTTCCACTGTTAGCCTCTGTGATTCTACATTAATGATGGTTTCAGGTGATACAATACATTTAAAATGCACAGTAGGAGCAGGCCTACAATCAAAGGCAGGAACAGGAATGAAACAGAAAAGGCACAGGTCTACTTACACCAAGCAGGTGTCGAAGAGAGGAGGGGAGTGGTGGCGGTGGTGGGGGGTACTTCACTAGAGAGACAGGAAATTATTCTTCTGACATGTTAGAAACAGGAAACAGCCAGTACTCATTTCAAGCGCACTTTGTGCTACTGTTATGACGCACGAATACTGAGCAGTAACAAAGTAAGAAACGGTTTGTCTGATGTCACATGTAACATGCATTACGAGCTAACTAGGAAACTCAGAGACAAAGACAGAATCCATCCCATCAATATCATCCAGTACTGTAACAACAAAATCTGCCTTAATCATTCATTAAACAGCCCCTAAACACCAGGTTGTGATCACTTGGCATGAGGACAGTTTTCAAATGGACCAATAGGGGGTGACAAATAAAAGCACATGAGCGAATGTCTTCCACTCTCACAGGATAAGAATAGCACAGAGTAACAGGTGGCCATATCCACAGACCCAATCATCCCCGTTGCTTTAATAGACATTTAATTTTATTTTGGGGAGCTGTATGTGAATTATGGTCTTAACAGATGGCACTTGTTTTCATCTGTTGTTGCCGCCATTCATATTGTCATAACAATAGTAAATGTTTGTGGTATGTTTTTATTGGTGACATGCTGGTTCAGTGATGAGCAATTCAGGTGTTTACTGCAACACACCAAACGGGGCTAGACCTGTTGTCAGAATTAGTGTTGTCTACCTGGACATGCATGGACAGACACACAAACACACACACACACACACACACACACACACACACACACACACACACACACACACACACACACACACACACACACACACACACACACACACACACACACACACACACACACACACACACACTAACTGCCTGTGTGTCTCCTCTGTCTCACATTGTCTCACTATCTTTTAGTCTATTATCAATGTATTTTCTGGCACTGTATCTCTGCCTCCTCCAGGACTGATGTGTTCCACTAATCACCTTCAATATGCAGTCTGTTACCATTTAACAAAGATCAGATCTTAAGCAGTTATGGCATTGCCTAGACTCATTAAATTTCATTGTGTTATTAACAACAAAGTAAATAAAATGCTGTGGGCCTTATCGGTATATTGCTGATTGAGTTTCCTTAATATTGATATATAAAATCCATTTCCACATTTTTTTTATTGACAGGTAGCATACATTATTTATTTCCCTCGATCCAGTCAGCCTATTATCAACATTAAGCACACTTGATGTCCAGCTTCTGCCTCTATGATCTCACTCAGATCATACGGCTAAAGAACAGGCAACACTTGGAGAAATAAGAAACCTGGGGTAAGTGTTGAGTAAAACACACTTCAGTTTCACAGTAAATAGTGGCCAGGATGCAGGGGAAGGGTCATGGCCCTTGAAATCACAAAGGACCTTGGTCCATGGAAATAGCTGTTGGCAATGTATGAAAAAAATAAGTTTTTTCAGGTTTTTAGGTCAGGCTTCCTGTATTGATTGTAAATAGAATGTGTGACCGTAGGCTGGATTACATATTGTATTTATTGTACCAGCATTTGTTTAAAAACAATTGTTGCCGATGCTTTGAACTGATCCATTTTCATTAGCCTATATATTTGAATATTGCAATTATGCCGTTGTCCATTCAGAAACCAGAAAATTATAGAAATAATAGTTCATCAATTTAAATGATTAATTATTCTAAACGTCTCTTTATTTGAAAAACCACATACATGCAGAAACCTTTGTCATTTGTGAATCATACATTATATATATATATATATTTTTTTTTCCTATGGGTTTCAACCATAGGGTTTCAACTTAAAAAAAAATAAATATCCAATGATATCTTGGTATTTTATGTAAGGCCCGCCTACAAATGGTTGCTATGCCTACAACACATTTCTGCCTGAGTGAAAAACTTATTAGCCAATCAGGATCGAAGTGGGTGGGAGTTTGCGCGCTCACTCAATGCTGCCTGGTAAAAATTCTACTATGATCAAATCTCTTAGTGGGGTATGCTACTGCTGGACAGAGGCTGGTGAAAGAAAATGAAAAATGTATTATAAAGGTTTTCACGGATACGAATTCAGGTAATTATTTGTTCACGTTTGCCATTCTACTGCGTGAAAAAATATTTTAAAAGTACCTCGAGGGACTGCGCCAATATGCCGACTTGTCCATGCATGACAGTGACAATGTTAAATTCATGCTATCGCACTTCAGTCAGCAGAGACGTGTGTCAGTGATGTGGAGGAACCGAGGAGGAGAAATGTACCTATACTTCAATGATAGGTTAGGACAGAGGACGAACGCTGTACATGAGATTGAGTCATATACAAAAGCGCGTCACAATTAAAATGTAAAATGATGATAAAGGTAGCCTACTTGATTAGCTTTGATAAAGCGATCCTAACTGCAATGCAAAAAGTTAAGCAATTCAATATCTAATAAAAGTCTATTCGCTAGTCTCCAAGCTTGTCATTTCGCAATAATATTGTGATTAATCCTTAGAAGTTGTAACGTTACCCGCTCTTTAACTAATGCATGTCATTTCTTTAACCAGACATCTTTAAAAGTTGTCGCGTTCAGACAGTTGGACATTAGTGAACACACAGGGTTTCATTTGATGTGTGAGTTCCTGGCTCTCCTCCTGGCTCTGTGAGCCAAGACGATGACCACATTATGGTGTATGATGTCAGTATTGTGTTTGGTATTTAAGCAGCACTAAACATGACGTTTCATTCTGTATACAATGCAACTTTGTGTTTATACAGTGAGAATGTATGGACGATGCGTACCATTACAAAATTCCTCCCCTCACCCTACACGTCTATCATCTAAACAACTGGTAGGAATTCCCTTTTAACTGATTGCGAGTGTTTAAAATAAGGGCATTTAAATATCATCTATCGTCTGTATCATCTGAACCGAACCATTTACTAGGACTTAAAGTCACCGTGTCAGCTTTTTGCCACAGGAAACCCCATTCCGTTTGTTTTTATTGAATGGTGAATTTGCAACAGTGACTGGCTGAATGCTTTGACTTCTTCTTTGAGTCATTCTTATGCTCTCTATCGCTCAAATGCCATCGGGACTTATTCTGGTGCTCTTAGTCCTTTCCAATTTGCTTCCACTTGGTTAACATTGGCCCTGACTGAGCAGTTTTGTTTGGGTACTTCAGGGGCTTGCATTATGATGTTGTTTGTTTGTTGATTGTTTATTTAGATGTTGTTTCACTAGTATTTTATATTTATATATATGTAATAATAATGTATCTAATCTCATTTGAAAACCATGATAGGATTGGACCCCAAACACACAACCAAGAATGTTAGATAAAGATGTGTGTATTGATTAAATGATCTTTCCACGTGAATGAATTAAGCATTTGTATGTTGTGGGGAGCTTCTCCACCACAAATGCCTCCAAGGCTTCTGCTCTGTCTGTTGTTATCCCACATCTGTGAGGTGCTGAAAGCCTGAAGCCAAAGCTGTTGCTTTGGTAATATTGCGTGGTTGTCCCGTATCATTTCCAAAGTGTGAAAATATAAGCAAAACAGGTTAGTTTGAAAAGCTGTTCAGAGAATATTGATTACCAACCGGCAACCGTCTGTCCTAGATATTTGCGAGGAGTCAGCGTTGTTTTATTTTTATTTACCAGACATGCTTTACTGCAGCTTTTTACACAAACATATACAACTCCTCCAGCGATTGGTTGAATAGCAAAACGTATGATTCATGTCCAGTCTTTCCCACCAGAGTGAAGTAGGATGATGCTTTACCCCACCGCTACTGTTGCAGAACATCCTTCCTTCTAAGATAATCAACACATCGACATTTCAGTCCTGACACTGCAGTAAAATAATCCTTGCTGGCGGGACCCAGAGTTTAGTCTTCAGCCCAGGTTGATGTGGTTTCAAAGGGGATTTAGAAACTCGTGTGACGTAAAAATGCTCAAATGGATCAAGAGCGTCTACTTGTGTTAGATTTCCACATGTTGTTTGAGCAACGATACTTGATGGGGTCGGGGTGGTGGTGTGATTGTGCTTGTAAAGATAATTTTAGTCCTAATAGACCAAGCGCTGCCTCTAAATGCTGGCTGCCATCTTCATCTCTCGTAGGTAGCAGGGGTCTTCCTTCCAGCACAGTAATACAACATGGACACAGAGACTAGATCAGCCGATTGCAATTTATTTGAGCTATTTTTGTGTTTCTGTGCTGGCAGGACCTCATAATGACCCAGCCTCAGCCAGTGGAGAGAACAAACGAGGAGGGTGACTGAGAGGGCCTGAATGGGTGAAAGTGAGCGAGCAGAGGGAAACAATGAAGGCGTGATGTAATAGGAGCCATTTATGTATTTTGTCAGCAGGTAACAAACTACCTGGTTCAACACTAGAATATATCACATACATATACCATGACAAAAGCAAAAGCAGGTGCATGCATTTCTGCAGTCATGCATACTTAACTCTCCTCCCCCCTGCTGGGACTGTGATACCTGGTCTAACTCTGACCCGTGGGGATCCTCTTACCAGCGCCCTTGGTTCTGATCCACCCCGGCCCTCCTGCTCCTGTGCTCTCCTCTCGGCTCTCCCAGGCAGCATGGTATGGTGCCATTGGCAGATATTAATTATAGATGGCAAGGCCCTCTGCTCTGTAGGCTACACTGCTGCGAGGCCTTCCCCCAGGCTGCCTTCCAGAGCTGGGTGGCAGGAAGCCTGGGGCAGGAAACCATAACGGGCTAGCCAACACTGTTACATAATATAGAAGCCACACACGTTAGCTTTGCCGTAGCACACTGGCAACACATGTCTGTGGCCTTCTTGATAAAATAAAGGTCATGTCTGTATGTTTGATTGTGGGGTCACTCTCTTGTCTTGGATAAACTCTGCCACTTGTCTTCTCATAGAGCAGATGGAAGGATTCCCCCCCCCCCCCACCCCCCCACGCCCCATCACTGACCCAGCCAAAGCAGGCTTGGAGAGCCTTTGAGTCAAGTCCTAGTTCTATTTCTGGGTTACTGGTTCATGAGATGCTGGTATTGTTTGCCAGCGATAAGAGAGGTGGAGGGATGTGATGAAGGCTCAAACCTGTTGCCAGCCATGGCTGTTTTCAAGTGTTCCCATATGAACATGACTAGGTTGTCTTGTCTGTGTTATTTTTGTTT
>JAXIVH010000003.1:15590069-15635069 GCA_036785325.1 Urophycis tenuis | reverse complement strand
CCGGGCGCAGGAACACTGGTGTGGCAGTCACAAATGAGGGGAGGAATCCCCCGGGCTGTATCCATAGCAGTAATGTAATGTTTGTAGCAGCAGGGGCTGGAGGCAGGTCACAACGTGTGTGTGTGTGTGTGTGTGAGAGAGAGAGAGAGAGAGAGAGAGAGAGAGAGAGAGAGAGAGAGAGAGAGAGAGAGAGAGAGAGAGAGAGAGAGAGAGAGAGAGAGAGAGAGAGAGAGAGAGAGAGAGAGAGAGAGAGAGAGAGAGAGAGGGGGGGGGGGTTCGCTCCTGGGCTGCAGCGACCCAAGTCTGACTCTCAAACAGATGATCAGTCTTGCATGCAGAGTGACAACGTCAAAAGGCGAAGGTGAAGCGGTGTGGACGCAGCTGTGTGAGAAATGACTCCACTCCCATTGTAGGGGGGCCGCAGTAAAGCATCACCTGTGTTTGACCCCCTCGCCCAGACGCCCCACACGTGAGCAAATCCAGCGCTCAGAAAGGGTCAACTGGTGACATTTGACCTTCCTCTTGTTCCTTTAAATGGGTCTCTGGTTCAGACATCGGTCTGCGCGTCAGTCTGTTGGTCTGTCCTCATGCTCCTTACACCTTTTATGTTGGAACAGAAGGCAGATGTCTTCATGCACAGTTAAAATGTGTCCAACCTTAAAGTTGTAGATTTATGAGAATCTGGCTGCCGGTGTTTATTACCGGCTTTCAATATCACATTTTTAAGGTGCCAGTTTCTATTGGATTGGTCACATTTCAAGAGCCTTGATAATGCTGTGGTATGTATTTGATTACTTGATTGATTACTTGATTCATGTTTTGTGGCTCATTTAATTGTGTCTGTGTGTGAGAAACACTATGAAGTACATTTAGAACAGTTTCTGTATTCCTGCAGCTTGATGACAGTGTTGTTTCTCTGCCCACTTGCCTGTCCACTGAGCTCAATGGTTCATGAAGCCAAATACTGGATGCTGAATGTCAGATTGTAAATGGACCACCATTTAGAGTCACACAATACCATGGGGACTGCCACAGAAACAAATAGTGAGAAATGACTCCTCTTTGTCACGGTTTATCCATTCAAGTGGCGTCCATCTTCGTGTCGTTCAGTTTTGTGGCGTAAGCATTGGCACTGCTTTATTACTGTGTATGTGTCAATCTGTCACCGGGAAACCAAATCCGGCTATCGATCGCTCTTGTTTCGCTGCATTTGCATACGTCACGTGGATGACAGTTGAAATTAAAAAACTTCAAAACTCAATTTGACGTGAAAGTCAACAAAGTGAATAGAACAACACAACAAGCCTAGTAGGGTTTCCTCCATTTATTTCCCTTTCTCGTGTCTGGGATCGTATATATCTGTATACCCTGCGCAGAGCAGAGGGAACACAGGAAACAATGAGCAAATGACCAGCCAGTCCTCCTTGTCTTACCTGCACGTTTACCTGTCTGTCTTGAAGCCACCATGTCAGAACACTCTCCATGTGTGTCCTTGAGGCTCCCGCTGATTAGTCATTAAGTTAACACCCTGTGGTCTGGCCTGGCTCCGGCCCCCAGCCAAGGAACGGGCTGCAGTCAGCATGCCCACTTACACACTTACACACACTCACACACACACACACACACACACACACACACACACACACACACACACACACACACACACACACACACACACACACACACACACACACACACACACACACACACCGAAGGAGGGTTGCTTTCGGGAAGCTAGAATGATATGTGTGCTGTAATGTGTAATGGGCTTCCTGCTTCCAGGAGATGTGTGTGTGTGTGTGTGTGTGTGTGTGTGTATGAATAAATACATATGAAAGTGGGCAGCATCATATTCTTGGAGTGCATCTGCATGGGGTTCTTGGAGCACTCCAGTATGGGCTGTTTATGTAACAGGCCAGGGGGAACATGTGGGGAAGATGTTACACACTTGCGTATTTTTCCTCCTACCACTCTTCCGGAAAACACACGCATCTCATTCAGGGGAGCCAGTATCTGAAATCGTTCATCTCGAGAGCAGATGATTCCTTTTCATAGAAAATGAAATGACAGGTACTGTTGGCTGATCCATGTATCCGTTTTATCGTGGGGTTTGTGGGAGAGAGTCTGATATGAGGCAGATCTGATGCCCTGATGTAGACACACTCTGTAGTACACCTCTGGTGAGAAAAGCAGTCTTCTCACCTTCTCCTGGCTGTGTGTCCCCCCCATTCTCCCTCCCCTCCTCACGCCATATCTTCATGTCTCTCCCTGTACCACCACTCCTCCCTCTCCTCCCTCTCCCTCCCTTCAGACTGTGTGTGCTTATGAGGGCGTGGGGGGCAGGAGGGGGGCGGTCCGGGGGCCCCCTGACGCCTCCACCCGACCAGGGTTTCCACAGCACACCCCATGGCGCCTGGAGCCTCACGTTGTCTGGGCGGCGGGAGGACCGGCCGAGTGATGTCTCCGAGATGCAGAGCCCGCATCATCTGTTACGCACTTACTGTGCTTTATTGAGCTGGGAGCCATCTTGCTGGTTTTAATGTGTGGGTTCTCGCCGCTGTTTTTAATAAAGGGCGGTGCACAACATTGTCCCCCCTCTGGCAAAAACCAACAACCTAAAACCGTTTTATTTATTTATATATTTTATGCTGAGATTTCTGTTCAATTTTAGAAACACCTAATGGGAAATAAAAGTCCGGGCAGCGCTGGCTTCCAGCTCTGTTGTGGGGGGTGTTTGTGCCCTGCAGAGGGGCAGGAGGAGAGGCGCGGGGGCGAGGGGGGCGGAAAGGTCGAACGGGGCGAGCGACAGGCAGGAACGCTAGCGTCGAATGGGCAGCCGCCAGCCGTGTGTCTCCTGGCTCTAATGCACAGACCCTCTCTGTCCTCTGCAGGTTGCTGTGAGATATCCCTGACCCAAGATGGCCTTCTTTCAGAGCAACTTCTGGGTGAGTGGCACTGTTTGTCAGTACATGAGCGATGGCGATGAGAATGAAAAAGTTTTTCATAGTTAACCAGTTTAACCCTCATTCAGAGCCACTTATAAAATAAAAAAAAAGTATGACAAATGGCTATTGCCCGTCGTATGTGTCATTGTAAGATGGACGAGGGCTGGTGTGTGTACCCACACACACACACACACACACACACACACAGCCCACACACACACACACACACACACACACACACACACACACACACCAGCCCACACACACCTGTGTGCAGGTACTGTGGAGCTATTTCAGAAGTGCCCTAGTTTTTTTGCTCTGCCTCATCAGACTCAGTCTGGGACAAAACCCTCTCCTTCCCCCTCCTGCCACCTCCCTAAACATTATGATGAGTTTTCTAAATGGGCTATGAAGATCAGTCTGAGCCTGCTGTAGACCGTTGCATCAATTTGTCACGTGATGGTAAGGATTCCATGTTCATGTTATTGAATAATATGCAATTATTGGTTGTGGCAGAGGTAATTCCTCAAGTGCTCTGCTATTTGGCAGCTTACCTTCTAATTAGTGGATGGGCAGGTCATGTGAGTGGGTTTGTGGAATAGCTCAGGTAAGCACAATGTACTAGTTAGGTTGTCCAGATGGAAACAGCACGGCAAACAGGGGTTACGTATAGGAAGGAGGCAAGATGGCCATGTGTGTGAAGATAAGACGACAGGTAGGCAAACAGAGAACAGTAGAGGAGCCACAAATGGTAGGCAGGTGGGGAACATATTTAACACCTCTGTTTAAATGAAGAACGCTTACATTTATATATCACTCATGTATATCCAGGTGAATGTGGAAGTCCACTTTGTCTTTCATCCTGTCATGTTGTTCTTCACAAATGATTACATCTTCACCCTCTGTAATTAAGATGAGTGGATATGCCTCGGGAACAAATCGCATGCAGGTTTCTATTGTTCTTTGGCATGCAGACTACACCTGCTCCATGTAGTTTGATGTCTGCTCCCATTAGGAACATTAGAGAACCACTTAGAGCCAGCAGGGGACTATCCATTGTAATATATCACTTGACAAATTAAGAGCTACTTTAAATTAATGCATTCATATGCAAGTGACTGATAAGGGCTGTTTAGCGCGTATTATTGCCAGTTCACAAAATGGATGTTGAACAGTTTCCGCCAGGAAAATAATTGATAATGAAAGCTCGTTGTTTAAGTGCCTTTTTAGGAATGGCTGCTAAATGAATAACTTCAGTTCCAGTCCAAATATCCCTTTAAGTCAACGAATGAATCAAATAGAGGTCCTGAGCTGCGGTCACCTCTTGTAGGTAATAGTGAATGCATGGGGCTTCGGTTGAGCACAGAATTAAACACAAGCTTGTGTCCTAGATCATAAGCAGCCTTTAATCATTGCTGAACTCTCATGAGCCTGGAACAGTATTTAAGGAAAGCATCGTTTTGTCTGATTAGAGAATTGTGGAATATATATATTTTTAAACACACACACGCACACACACACACACACACACACACACACACACACACACACACACACACACACACACACACAGACACAGACACACACACACACACACACACACACACACACATTGTTAACTATATATTTAACATCTTCACTTGTCTGTACTTGTTGAGCATGTTGTTTCTTGTTTGCCATCTTGCTCATAGCTGCTATTTTGCTGGCAAGTACAAGTACATGGTAATTCAATTCCCTGTGAGTGTTTCAGTGAATGAGGCTATAATCTGTAGAACTGACCTCTTGTTCTCGCCAACCGTGGCACTCAGGCGGACTGACGGCTTAATGCAGATGTGGCTCTCAGTTTATGTTTTATAGCGATGTTAAACTTTTTGCCTGATTGCTTGTCTACATTAAAAGTAGTGAGGAATGGACTAGAGTTTCTCCAGTCTGACAGAATGAGCACACACTCCGATGCATCGCCTCAGTTAAGTTGCACAAAATTAGACAACCATTGATTCAACATGTATTTATAGCGGCAATCTCAAAGATCTCCAAAGATTTTACATGTCAATAAATGTCGGTTCAGTGACTCGACGATTGAGTGTAAGGCCCTCTAATGAAAGCCTTTGCATCATTATAAATGTTATGAACTTAATCACAAGCAGCGGACAGCCAGGGAGGTTTTTTCATCCCCAGCAGTGTTTGTTCCCCCAGAGAGGGTGTTGCAGAGCTGCAGCAGCAGAATCACTCCTCGCCTCACTTTAGTGTGTAGCGTTGGGCCGTTCTGTTGTTTTTTTGCCATTGGTGCGAAGGAGGAACGAAACGCTATCTTTGAGATTGCAACATTTAAAGTCTGTATATTCAGGACGGAATTGCAGTTTTGAAGACTACGTGTTTGAATGTAAGCCGTTCACGCTGAACCATTTTGAACACGAGCAGAAGTACACAAAGCCCCTGTATTTTCCGACAAAGCGATAACAGCGAAAAGACGCTGGCAGCCCTGCTATTATGGCAGCACGTCTGAGGGCAGACGACACGGAGTCTGGGCCGCAAAACTGAACCCGCAAAGGGCCGCTATGCCTCGTTTCCTGTGTGATAATTGAGATGCTCGACCGAAGAGACACTGGTTTGCACGAGTGGATGAAGCCCTCGCAAGGGGATTCTAGTAAGGGCTGGACTTGACTTGCTGCAGACAACGCATACGTGTACGGATCATGGCTGCCATGCGTATTCTGCGACCATTTGGTGCGTCGGTCGCACACATCGTCGCAAGCGAACACGCAAGGGTGTAGGTTTGGGCTGAGCTTTGGTACCTACCAAAGCTACTCAGAACCCCCCCCCCCCCCCCAAAAAAAAAGAAGAAATAACGTATGATGCACGCCTGACTTTGTTTGTTACATTATCTGCTGATGTGATGCATATGCAGTATAGCACCATTCCAATTTGACACATCTGCTGGGTAAGCAAAGAAAAAGATTCCGTCTTATTAAATAAACTCATTCTCAGGATGGGAGAGCTAAGCCAATCCAAAAACAGATCTGTCTGGGGCGTATTGTGGGAGGCGGAACCGAAGTGGGAAATTAACCCTTTGTGTACCGCATGAGGCCTGAATATTGGTTCAACCTGAATATTGGTGTGACATTTCAGTTGTCATTTGACATTGTTTAAGATATGTCTTTAGGACCCCATGCAAATCTACGCCCTTGAGAACACAAGGCCTCCGCAAGATGCAGTACTAACAAGACACTTGGGTGATCGTGCAAAAATGGAATGAAACCTTTGAATGGAATGAATGATTGGAAACCTTTACAGACACATTTTAACGTGGTCGCCAATCAGTGCTTCCAGAGCCCCGGCTCCAGCAACCTGATTGGTCTAAATAAACACGGGAAGTGAAAGAAGTCAAAGCGTCCCCTTTACTCATATTTGAGCTGGTTTGCCAACAGACTTTAGATATTAATACAAAGCCTGCTGTGTGAGACTACATAAATGCACATTTTGACTGAGTCAGATTAAAATAATGTCCTCTTCTGTCCGTGTCCTCTTCTATTAAATCGTATTGATCTTTAATATATTTCTCTGAGTGGTAGAGCCTTCTTCCTCCCTCTTTCTCTGAATTCCCTTCTCATCTACGTTGTGTACCTGTGTTATGAAACTAACACAGCTTCCATTCTGAAAGGCATCCCATACTCTCTTTGTCCTCTCTCTCTCTCTCTTTCCCTCTCTCGCTCTCTCTCTCTCTCTCTCTCTCTCTCTCTCTCTCTCTCTCTCTCTCTCTCTCTCTCTCTCTCTCTCTCTCTCTCTCCTCTCCTCTCCTGTTTTGCTGAGCTTGTCAGCCTGCTTTCCACTGTCCCTCATGGGCTCTCTGCTGTACCACCCTGCCTGGAGGCCTGTTTCCTGCTCTGCCAGAGAATACACTGGACTCATACATTCATAGCACTGGGCATATATGGGCTATCTGTCTCTCTCTGTAAAGGTGCAGGGACATCTCAATCAAACTGTTTGTTTGAGACACACACTGAGACTCTCTGTGTGTGTGTGTGTGTGTGTGTGTGTGTGTGTGTGTCATGTGTGCGCACGCACACGTGACATCAATCACATACATCACGTCACATGTCACACAATGCTACCACGGGGTTGGCGGGTTTGACGTGTTGTGAGAGCATGTCTGTCTGGGTGTTTAAATGAATGTGTATGTGTGCATTAAAGTGTGTATGTGTGTGTGTGCGTGTGTGTGTGTGTGTGTGTGTGTAAATGAGAGGGAACGCATCGCCAAAAGAAAATGCGCAGGACCGCTGGCTCTTTATGTCAATCGACCTAAACGGTGGCCAGGAGAACAGCTGCATAGGTAGCAGGACGGACCACTGTCCACTTGTACTTTTTAGCCTGTGGGGTGGGGCTGTGACGGGGGGCTTTGCATCCAACTGTGTTGCAGTGACCGTCAGCTCTCTGTGCTTCCAGCCTGCTCGTTAGGAGGGCCACCTGCACTGTCAGCCCAAAGAGTGCAGAGTCAGCCGCACGCACACACACACACACACACAGGCACACACACACACAGGCACACACACATGCACGCACGCACACACACACGCACACACGCACCCACGCGCACGCAGGCACGCACACACACACACACGCTGGTGATTGGGCTGGTGTAGGGATCCTTTATGCAGGGGTGGGTGACTCCTCATGGTGTGTTGTGGTCCTCAAACGATGCAATATTGATGCTGAACCAGAGCCGTGTGTTTTATTATCCTCTTTGAATGCAAGTAGTGTTTTGATGGATCAATTGTTGAGAATGACCATAACATATTTTGTATGTATATATGCACATATATTATTACATATATATATATATTTTTATCATTTACATTTTTATCAATAGAAACAATGATTAGGTACTGAAACGATCAAGTTTCAAGTTTCAAACTGGTTTACTCTCAACTGTGCAGCATCACTCAGTCATACTGTACAGTGAAGTGTACTGGACCAGGCCCGTTCCAACATGGAACGAAAATCAACGAGAAAAAGAGAGCCTCCTAACTCCACCACCACCACAGAACGAGGAATATCCTCAGTCACCAGATTCTCGTTCCCATATAACGGCCTGCCATGCAGTGAGCCGCTGTCGACCACAGCGGATGAAGCAACACCTCCCAATATTATTGCTGAAGCCCTAGCCGGGCTCAGCCGTCGCAGTCTCCCGTTTCTGTCGTCATGGCGATAAACCAAACCAAGCTGAGCAGCAGCACAACACAAGTTAGATTTGGTTCCCAAACACTTGCGTCATACAGGCGCCTGAACGTTGTCTAGTCATCTCTTCCATTAGTGCTGTCAGACAACCATGCTGGATAACGCTGCTCTTAAACCCATCATCCAGAGGGATGGCTGCCAGTGAGCCAGCTCATGAGAGCCACGGCGGATTACGGCTGGAGAGGGACTAAACAGGGTGACGGACTATTATCATCATTAAGTGGAGAAGAAGCTGTGGGCCAGACAGTCCTGCCCACCGTTCATTTCGGCTGAGCTTTGGTCACGCTCTGCATTTAGGTTTCCTACAGAGCGGAGGGGCCGTCTCAGGCCATCGTCAATACGCTTCAAGGGAGAGCAGTTAGCCTGGCTCTGCCTCGTCCCACGCAATTAAGAAGATGGCTTCACTTGCGAAAGACTATCTGTCTGCCCCGTAATGGTTGTGGGTTTTGTGTAATAACCATTGGTGTAGCGTTGGAACATGGCCCGGGGTAGGGACTGTAACCGTGGTGTGCACACGACTCTGTTTGTCCCCGCGGTACAGCAGCCCAGAGGGTCAGATCATAGTGTTTGTAGTGCTGCTGTCCTCTATTGATGTCATCGTCTCTGTCTGCTCCTCGCCCCACGATGTGCCAACGTTACGTTGAGGCTGCCACCGCTGCTACCGAAGACCTGCTCTCTGTGGTGTCACCTCTGTGCTATCAGCCGGCACGTTCTGGCCATCGGAGCATGGAGTCAGGTGAGCGTTCCCTGGCAGTGCCAGCGCCGTGGCTCCTGGACACGGGGTCTCAGAGAAGAAGACGTTTGGGATCCTTCTTGTGCATGAGCAGCCTGGCATATATTGTCGTTTCCCTCTCGTCACGCACACTTGCATGCACACACACACACACACACAGACACACACACACACACACACAGACACACACACACACACACACACACACACACACACACACACACACACACACTCATCTCTTCTCCCATCGCGCCTCCAATTGTCATGGTAATGTGTTCTGCAGAGCGAGACCTAAACGGTCGTCTTAATTGATGAAAACGAAGAATAGAAGAATGAATGGGAGGGAAGGATAGGGGTGGGTGAGTGGGTGAGTGGGTATGGGGGGGGAGGGGTTCTATATCAGACATCTACGATCCAAGGCCCATGGATTCAATGATGGCAGCCCTCCGAGAAGAGGAATCATGCTGAGTTGGCTGCTTTTGGTTGGATTTGGCTTCATGGATGTTGTAGTTTCAGCACTGCAGTAGGGTTCACATGGTTTCCTTTCAGTTGTGTTCATGTGAAGGCGGCTTACTGTTGTGCTCTGGTGAGATGTTTTATCGGTGGGGCGACAGATCACTGTACAAAGGGATGTTTCTCGGCTTGTTTTTTCGATTATTTGTAACTGAACAGAAAACGACTATTGACAATTTAAAATCTGACCGATGCTGTGATCTCTTTTCCTTGCGTAGTTTTTACAATGTATCAATTTTCAGGAGCTGTTACTCATTCTAATACAGGGAAACATAAAACGGCAGTTTGGGCATATTTCTGGGATTCACATAACAAGGAATCCTGGGAGACTCGAAGAACCAATCACACGTTGGTAGAAGGTCAGCTGACCTTCCTATGACCCATATAGGGCTTGTACAGCACACAAATGCAGCACATGGCTGGACGAAGATGAATATAGGAATGCTTTTGGCAATGGAAGTATAGTTTTAAGTAAATATGAATAGAACATATCTAACCCTTTACATTGCAGGTCAACCCTGTTTATAGGGAGACTCCAAATTGGGACATTATTTAAACGGGACAGATATCAAATGGTATCTAATAATGTAATCGTGCAGTGGTGAACGCAAACGGATTTAGAGGGGGGCAAAAAACAAACAAAAATTAGATTTCTCGATACATTTTACGAGATATCGCAAGTCGTTAAGGTAAAAAAAAGTCAAACAGTCATTTATAGCAATACCCTGTTGATCTAATAGTACAGACAGACTTTTCTGGGTCATTGCCTTCTAATTTGCCACTCTGACCACCTGTGTGGTTTCACCTGTCTGTGCTGGTAAACAGGTTGCCGGTGCCGACGAAGTTCAAGTCTGATGTTAAGTTGAATGTCTGTCAAGTCACGTCTATTACTGTGGACTGTTCCCGTCACCACTGCCCAACGCACTGCAGTTGTTTGAGCCCCTTGAGTCTTTATTTCCCCCTCCCTATTCCTCTCATCTCCATCGTAAACATAGTTTATAGTCTGTCCTTTTTGCTCTGTCAATGTGACATTGACAGAGCAAAAAGGACAGACTATAGACCCGGAAGTACTTCTGTGATGTGAAACCCATTGGGAGATGGTGCAGTAAGTGTTGCAAGATCTTGCAATAGGCATTGGAAGGTCTCGTAAACCTATCCCAGGAAAACAAAAACTCTCTTGATCAAGGCTTTTTAGTTTTTTTTTCTCATCACTTTTCTTCCTCCCTCCCCCTCTGTGCCCTCAGGGGCTGCGTAATTCTGCTATCAGTATTCACTAATCACCCACAAATCTAACAAGGAGCCAGGAGAAGATGTTGTTTTTACGCGTAGCTATTTCAACACATCTGCTTCTTGATAAATGAAAACATTTGCATAATTACTCATTCAAATTCTTTTTTTTTTTTTAAATGTGTAACACTTGTATTTCGGCACATGTGAGGGGCCCTGTTGCTCCTGTGGCTGAAGATAAAAGGAGCAGGTGTAGAGTTAAGTTGTGTTCTCTGTGCTCGTGGTTGAGTGGTGACTGTCAGCTGGGTCACGCGTGGCTGCTGCTCCGTGGCAGCGGCCCGTCCGGGGCCGGGCTGCCAAGGAGATCTCTCCAAACACTTTGCATTGCAAAAAAAAAATCCATGTGTGCGTGGGTGTCCCTGTGTGCCTCGCCAGCAGCAGTGTGAACCCTGTTTGCTTTCCCCTTAATTGCTTTTATTGAGTTATGTGCCGGCGTCCACCAAGACATGTGATAGTTTCGTCTGACTCCGTGAATCTCCGTCTTCCCAGACGCTCGCTTTGGCATTCCGACCATTCCCCCGCTACCTGGCAGCTTGTCTCCCCTCTGCCGCGAGGGTATTTATAGCTCCCCCCCCCCCCAGAAGCAGCTGTCTGTCTCCCTGGACGGACACACTAGGCTAGAAAGGGCCCTCTGTTGACTGAGGGGAGGCCAGCGCGTGGAGATCTCAGAGAAGCGGGCGGCCTGCCTGGTCCGGGCTGCGGCTGTGGCTGCTCCTGCTGCTGCTGCTGCTGCTGCCTGGAGTGGCTGAGGAGGCTTAGGAGGAGAGACTCACGTTGGACGTGGTCTGGCTTAGAGGGGCCTTAAGTGGAGGAATGGCTTGTTATGATGCAAGATCCAATAACACCAATGAACGTGTCTGATATGAAGATGAAGTAAAAAAAAAAAAAGAAATTAAAATGTCTACGAATGTCAATGGTCGTCACAGTTGCAGAAACATGCAGTCTCTGCATTCATGTCTGCCAGTGGTGAAAGGTGGCCTGTTTGTGAACCCCCCCCCCCCCCCCCCCAGATCCTTCCAGATCCTTCCATCTATCAGCCGTCAAAGCTCAGGGCTAGACGGGCTCTTTGATTTGTGTTTAGTAATATATCATAAACCCAACCTTGCTGGGAACACGACATACAGTATATACGCTACATAAATCCTGAGGTCTCTTTGCGCGTCTTCTCTAAATGTCAGGACAGCTGTTGTGTCTGTGAGTCATGAAGGTCTGAACACAAAGGGCATTGCTTGCTTGTTGTGTGACGCGTTAACTCTGTGAGGGGGTGACATCCTTGTTCAACTAGAAATACTTTTCAAGGTACTTTTTGTCTAATGTGTGTGTGTGTGTGTGTGTGTTTGTCTTGTTTCTGCAGGGGGAGAAGAATACTGGATTCGATGTGCTTTACCACAACATGAAACATGGCCAGCTGGCTACGAAGGAGCTGGCCGAGTTCGTTCGTGAGAGGTAGAGTTTGAGTGTTTGTGATTTGCACTGTTTACAATGACAACTACAACACGTGCAGCCCAGTAGGAGGGAATGATGTGCATACAAATGTGTCTAAAGCTACAGAAGTACATCAAGAGCATATTGCTTTGCATTGAGCAGCAACAACTATGGGCAACACAAAGATTCCTCTAATATTCTGGGCATGTGTCAGAATCTCTTTGTAATTAATCCTGACACATGTTCAATACATATAACACTCAGTTTGATTGAAGTTTTACAAAATCTCCACCCTGGAAGCCATTTCCATCATACAAAATGCTGTATTTACAAAAAGTGAATCCAGTTATGTGTGGCTGGGGCCCATGTCTGTTTCTCAACTCGATCCATCAAGCTGCACTGATGCCTCCTGTGCTTGTCACCTATGTGCTGAATTTTCATGTTACCTCTAGTTCCAATATACACACACACACACACACACACACACACACACACACACACACACATTTAGCTGTGGATAGCTGAAAGGGAGGTGAGGGTTACATGTCCTCAGGCTACCTGTGCATCTGGGGTCGTGGGTCATCTTGGGTTCATCTTCAAAATAAAGAATGGTTTATGTCTTTATGTATTCCTAAACCCCAAAATCTTAACAGCAAATCCTTTCTTTGGCATCCTCCACCAAACAGTGGCGAACCGTGAGCACTACAGCTGGGCCTTCACCTCAGTCATCACCGCTGAGAAAATAAATCTTCACGGAAAAAAGCAACAGTACGTTGAATTGAAAGGGTTAAACAAATGCAATCCGACTTTAATTAACGATGACGAGGATGTAAACAAATAGACCATAACATCGATAACATTTTCCGCAACAAGAAACATCTCAAAATTAAATAAACATACATAAACATATTCTAAAGCCAAAATCTGGAAATATAAAATGAAGTCACCCAGAGTGTCACCCCATGACGCTGCTGACACGGACACCGAGGCTCATTTCATCACCCCAAAGGTTTTCAAACTGACCGTCGCTTGCAGGTGTGCCGCAGAACCTTGATGTCGGTGGGCTGACTTTGTCAGATTTGTAAGGCTGACAAATTCAGCGCGTTTTCAGTTGTAAAAAGCAAACAACTCCACCAGTACAGCCTGTTTGTTTTATAACAGCCCGCCATCCATGGATATCGCTGATCATTTTCGGTCTTGAAATGCCTTTCCACTTTCTTAACCTTTTTTTTTAATTGGTCTTCCTTTTTTTATTATTTATAGTTTTTCTGTGAAAGGACGCCTTGAAAAAGGCCATCCGATCAAGCTAGTAATAGTAAACTAACGTAATTCTCCTCTGACGCCATTTAACTTTCAATTTCAATCTCTCAACCACTTTCACCACTCTGCCAAGTTTTACCTGTGACAGTGGTGAGAACGGTTGAGACTCAGCCACTATGTGATAGGTTAGGACTTCGTGAAGGCCTAAGGTCTTATTTTTTTTGTCCCGCCCACTTGAAATCGAACCGTGATTGGTCAATCTGCCCCTCACTCTCCAGGCCAAAAGACATAGCTAGGCCTTCTGCAGGAATTGTGAAGTCCTAACCAATTAATGAGCCAGCTAAACGGGCCTTGATAGAGACGAACGATTCTGATTGGATAACATGTTTTAGGGACCGTAACCATTTCATTGCAGATGTGAGAGATGAGAGAAAATTTATTAAATGTATTGTATTAAATTTAATAAGATATAAATTAAAAATAGTAATACAAATAATTAAAAAATAATTAAATAATAATAATTATTTCTTATTTAATATGTTTTGGTCTAGAATTTTGTTAGGCCTTCTCTGAAGGCGTAGAAGGCCCTGAGGGTTCCCCACTGCCACCAAAGCATTTTTATACTTCATGGACAAACACATTAACGTTTGTTTGTTCAGAACTTTGCTGTGCCCTGTTTTGTCATTACTGCTCTACTGAAGATGGAGAGTCTCTCTGTACCTTGCTGAAATCTAGATTGATACGCACATCAGCACAAATTGTGACACCACAGATTGTGCTGATATGTGTAAATCCTGGTCCACTAAGAGAGGAGGCTGAAGATTAGCTTTGAATGACATCTGGTTAGTTTATAGTGTGAGGGCCATGGTCCTTTCTGGAGACACTGCTGTGGGAGTGCAGCATGGGACCAGACCCCAGTACACACTTCAACGAAGCCTCTTCACAGAGGACATGCACTTACCACACCACACCTTTCCAATCAGGAAATTACATGGGAGGGAATTGAGGTTTGAGGAATTGAAGTGTGGTGCTGAGCCATTGGGTCAAGCAGCAGCCTATTGTTCTGACAGATTTCCTCCACAGCTACCCGTTGCTTACTTTTTCACTGGCTCTCTCTCTCTCTCTCTCTCACGCACGCTTGCTCTCACTCAGTCTGGCTCTCTGAATCTTGTTCTTGTCTCCTCTCTTTTGGTTTCTCTCGCTGTCTTCCTCCTTCAGACAGTGTGTACGACAGGCTGTCTGAAACGCTGTTGGTTAATAGACTGTAGCGGATGCTGTGACTGCAGCATTACTGAAGGCTCTGAGTAAACACACATGTGACCTTCATTTCCATTTGGCACGGCGCTCCATTTTGCACGGTGGTTTGTTCCATTCTTCCTGCGTGGCTGTTGATGTCTAAAAAAAAAAAAAAAAAAAAAAATCAGCATCATGACCTCGCCCATTAAGCCCGTCCACTGCAGACTCAAATTGCTGTTCTCTAGCGTGGGCTCATACTTGTGAAGTGAGTTTGCCTCAGAAGAATTCAGACACTCAACTTGTTTACACTCGCCCACAATGCTCAATGTCTCTCCTCTCACTTGTCCTTCCTCCTCCCCCACGAACCTGTCCTTCGTGTCATGCCCCCTAGTTAAATGGATCACTGTGCAGCCCCCCCCTTATCATCACTTTCCTCTCCAGGCTCTACAGATGGCTCTTCTAAGTTTAATGCATTCGCCTTATGGAATGAGGCCATTCGTCATTTTACAATGAATCATTGAAATGTTGCCCGTTGCGGACGAGAGATCCATCCTGGTTCCCTTTGGCAGTGCTGCCTCACGCTCACTGTTTGGTGCTGTAGAGAGAACAGGGCAATGGGTGATTGTGCTGCGTGATGAATTGTTATTGGAGGAGAGCATTTACAAGTCGATAGCCTATTTAGGAGAACTTCCATTTTCGAGACGGCACAAGACATTAGTCTTCCTCTGCTGTTATTTGCAATTTGCAACCTCAATCGTGTGTGTGTGTGTGTGTGTGTGTGTGTGCGTGTGTGTGTGTGTGTGTGTGTGTGTGTGTTTGCCTGTGCGTGTGCGTGTGTGTGTGTGTGTGTGTGTGTGTGTGTGTGTGTGTGTGTGCGTGTGCGTGTGTGTGTGTGTGTGTGTGTGTGTGTGTGTGTGTGTCTTTACAGGGCTGCTGTCGAGGAGACCTACTCCAAATCCATGTGCAAGCTGTCAAAGATTGCCAGCAACGGGAGTCCTCAGGGGTGAGCAGTATGGATGTAACTCAGTTAATACATGCACAGAGCAGAGAGCAGAAAGTTCTCTGCACTAAACTGCAATTCAGCCTGTGTTGTTATTCAAATGTGGGCCAGGAAAGCCCACATTCATTCATATTAGTGAGGGTAGTTACTGATGGAATATTCATGGTGCCAGACATCTCTCTCTGATATTGCAGCCTATAGATTCAAATAACCCCCAATGTGTTGTGTTCAATTGACAATGTGATTACATTTGCAACCATTCAATACTGTTCCCAGAAGCAAAGGAGTCACAGCTTCCTAGTTCCTAAAGGCTTTGGACCACAATTGTTTGTTAGATTATCTCTGTCTCTACTGCACCCTAGCATGATCGTGTCATTATCCAAATCCATCTGTGCTGACTGTGTGCTTGATTAGGTGTGTGTGTGTGTGTGTGTGTGTGTGTGTGTGTGCGTGTGCGTGTGCGTGTGCGTGTGCCTGTGCCTGTGCCTGTGCCTGTGCGTGTGCGTGTGCGTACGCGTGCCTGTGCGTGTGCGTGTGCGTGTGTTTGTCCGTGAGCGTGTGCGTGTGCGTGTGTGTGTGTGTGTGTGTGCGCGCGCGGGGCATACGTATAATTGCATTGGCAGCTTGGAACTTTCTAGGCAAGGCCACAGGGATCAAACAGTGCAAACCCACACAAGGGGTGGTCCCTCATAGAGTTTCTCTCTGGGCCCAGGACCTTTGCCCCCATGTGGGACGTGTTCCGAGTGTCATCGGACAAGCTGGCCCTCTGCCACCTGGAGCTGATGAGGAAGATGAACGACCTGATCCGGGACATCAATAAGTACGGCGAGGAGCAGGGCAAGATCCACCGCAAGGTACGTGGAAGGACGCTGTGAGCACGTCACATCCAGGGGAAACGAAGTTACTGCAAATCACATTAGGATGTGCATACGTTCTCCCATGCCTCTGCTCTTTGTTTGACTCTGAAGACTCCCAAGGAGATGTTTAGGCCTTGCTTTCGCAAAATGTGATGTGCATATAGGACAGTACAGTAGTTCAGTAGCAGTAGTACCAAAGCAGAAGTGATATCAAATGCAATACACACACAAACTCTACATGGAGACTGGCCAAAATAAATGTCTCTAATAAGGAATATAATTCACACACACACACTGGGGCCAGTTTGAATGCATATAAAAGGTAGATACAAAATGGTGGACAATGGACCGAGAAAGGTCCACAAGGAAAATACTAAACAAAATAAATTCAAATTGCGGTCTGCTGCTAACATGAGGGACCGGGTTAGAGTCACGAACAGGCTGCTTATGACGATGATGAGCCTGTTGGTGTGGTGGCTGTCGCACACAACTCCAACCATTACTTTAGTCATAACATCTGATATGATTCCACTATTATGTTATGTTATGTTATATTTTTTGTATGTTAAAATTGTTCAAATTAAGATTCAAGATTCAAGATTCAAGTATCTTTATTGTCAAATGTGCTACATGGCAGGCATATAGCACAGATGAAATTGCAGTCCTCTCAGACCTGCGGTGCAAAATAAAAAAATTAAAATGTTAAAATTACTACTGCACATTTGGAGTATGGGGAAAACGCAATTTCGATGCTTTGTGTAATTACTTGCACTAATTGCATGGTAGGATGGACAATAAAGTTAACTTTGACTTTGACGACAGACATTCTATCACATTTGGCCCTTGTATTAATGAACCGGCTAAACATGCATTCATGTTTACTGCACTAACACAACGTCAACTATGGCAGAACCAGCCATTTCACAAAATATTTCCCTCCCACCGCAAATGTAGTAAACATGACTTTTATGAATGTGTCTCAATATTAGACATTATGAATTCCTCTGACATAAGTGAACATGGCTAACGTGCCGAAAAAGTCCCCTCTATTGGGGGCAAAAAACGGATTGATTTTGGAAAAATATATTTTTCTCCTTCTTCCAGTCCTTCTTCCATTCCGTGATGCTTTCCTCTCTGCTCTTGTTGTGTTGCGAGTCTCTCATGTTTCTTTCTTGAACTCGCCTTTGTTCTTTGATGCTTTGGCTCTGCTCCTCTCTTGTCCCTTGGCTGTGGTAGAGTGCAACGTCACCTACATCGCTGCATCTTTTTATGGGTGTGAACAAATCAGGGACGTACTGGCATTGTGATAATTGCGCGGGCAACAAATGCATCACCAGTCTGACCGGGTTTCTCTTGTGCCACCCGGGCCCGCATCCGAGTAAACTTGACCCCGAGTTTCTTTGATGAGTGTGAACGCCGTGTGCCTGATACGCCACTCCAAAAGGTGGACCTGAGTGCGGTTCATGTGTACTCGGGTATATGATTCGCACCCGAATGTGCACCCTATCTGTAGCGAGCCATGGGAGTGGACTGCTATTCTGCACAGCTGTGCATGCACGCGGTTCACAATAATGTCATCCTCTGCACAGCCATAGAGGAAGTAGGAAGGCAGGGTCATCACAGAGGGTCGTTCTTGACATCGTCTCCACAATATCAATACTAGTAGGCGTAATGTGAAGGTCAGCTCCGCTGTGAGGTCTTGTGAAAGTGTGCGCTTCTTCTTCTTCCTCTCTGTGTTTATTGGAGCTCGACGAACCATTTAGGTGCATACCGCCACCTACTGTAGCAGAGGGTCAAGATGTTCAAGTGTGCTCGAGCACAGAACAATATTATTGATGTGAAAACTGAGTGGGCAGGGCACAGTGCAAGTCAATTATGACTGATATGAAAAATACCCTGTGAGCGTGTGTATATGACTGTGTGCGCGTGGATGTAGGGATGTATGGATGAATACAGCCAAGCGGATATCTAGAGAAAATCACCCGGGGAGATATACAATCACATTTCTGTGTGTGCTAGACGAAGGAGGAGGTGGTGGGGACCCTGGAGGCAGTGCAGGGGCTGCAGGTCCAGAGCGGCCAGCTGCAGAAGGCCAGGGAGCTGTACCACACCAGGTGTGGGGAGCTGGACCGACTCAGGAAGGAGGCCGCGCCACAGAAAGAAGTGGAGAAGGTGAGCTACACCCACCAGCCTGCTGTCACACGAAAGACTGGTCTTCTTGCTTTGTTCTGCCCCACATGCACACACCAACACCACCACCACCACCACCAATGACAAGAGGGCGTGCACTGGTACAAGTGTATTAGACAAAGTGTATTAGAAACAGAGAGACAACAAACACGTATGACAAAACAACAGAGATAACCCATGATGTGTGATGATTGCTCAGTTAACATACCAGGATATGTAATGGATGAGCATGGTGTATTATGTCATTTTCACAGGATGGGCCAGATTATAGAGTCCATCCTGATCTCCTACCAGTACAAATGACAGGAGGTCAAAAGGACGACAGGATTTGCGTGGGCCCTGTCACAGGACCTCTGTGGCTTTGACTATAGAAGCCAGTGAGCTTTGACTAAGAGAGCAAATCACCATAACCACCATGATGCCCTGGCCACCGTCTCTCTCCCTCCCCGTCACAACTTGACAACTTATCAATGTTCAAGACACAAGGGGAGCTGGAGCGCTACGGGTATCCCTAGTATCCTCTGGTGCTCTGGGAAGGGTTAAAAGTTCATAAAACAGTTTGGAAAAAGATCCCAGGGCCAGGCACTCAGTAGTAGGATGCAAATAACCACCAGCCTTCATCAGGGTGTCACACCTTCATCAGGGTGTCACACCCTGATGAAGGCTGGTGAGCTGACACGCGTTGGTGTTGTTTAATGGTTTAGCCCCTAATAATAAATGATCATTTTTTGCATCCTACGGAGTGCCTGGACCTGGAATCTTTTTCCAAACTGTTTTATGAACTCATCAACGTTGTTTATTCCTGTAAAACAATCAGCCCCTGCTTACTCGTACCCTAGCATTAGATTATGTGTGTCTCTCTGTTGACCACAGAAAGCATTGACAAAACCCCATCCAGCCTCTCTGTCTTCAGGCCCCGTGGTCCTCTGGCCCTGGGAGCAGGCCGGTCCTCTGGGTGTAACACACAGAGGCCCCGTGGTCCTCTGGCCCTGGGAGCAGGCCGGTCCTCTGGGTGTAACACACAGAGGCCCCGTGGTCCCCTGGCCCTGGGAGCAGGCCGGTCCTCTGGGCGTAACACACAGAGTGGTCCGGTGGTCACTCGCTGACTGCCCGGTGTGGTGGAGGGGGCGGCTCTGTGAGCGATGAGTCAATGATGAAAGGCTGTAACCGGGTGCCGCTCTGTCGGGTGTTCGCTAGGCGGAGCTGAAGTCAAAGAAAGCGGCCGAGTCCCTGGCGCTGTGCATCGAGAAGTACAACCGTGTGGGCGGGGAGTTTGAGCAGAAGATGAGCGACTCTGCCCAGGTCAGTTTCTTGGGAGCCAGATGCGGCGAGTCAGTTTTTCCCCCTCCCCACCTCGCTCTCCCGTCTCTCCCACTCTCGTGTGTCTCACACGCTCTCTTCCCTTCTCCTTCTCCATCCCTCTTCTGTAATCATCACATCTCTCAGTCCCCCTCTCTCTGTCTCTTTATCTCCATCTCTCTCTCTTTCTCTCCTCTCCTCTCCATCTCTCTCTCTTTCTCTCCTCTCCATCTCTCTCTCCTCTCCTCTCCTCCTCTCCTCTCCTCTCCTCTCCATCTCTCTCTCCTCTCCTCTCCTCTCCATCTCCCTCTCTCTCTCTTTCCTCTCCTCTCCTCTCCATCTCTCTCCTCTCCTCTCCTCTCCTTCTCACACCTCTGGTTGTGCACTAGTTGTTGTACTGCTTAAATCTTCCTTAACATAGTAACTGATCAACCCCGCGACATGTACACACACACACAAACACACACACACACACACACACACACACACACACACACACACACACACACACACACACGTTCACGACAACACCCCAACAACCCCGCTCATTACTTTTAATCACTGCCTAGAGAACACCATGGTTACTGTCGGCGTCTCCATGGAGACCCTGATGATTCCCCCCCCCCCCCTAGATTTTTACATGCCAAAAGATGACAGGAACCCTTGTGACCAATTATCTGTACCAATAGCTTCACAAGGCCGGCCCGCCTGTCCCTCATTAGGGCCGGGCGGTGCACCCCAGATGGTGATTTCGGGCCGGACCACAGATGGACCCTCCGCTAAGCACAAGCTGTGCAGCCCTGCTCCCTGCGGGCTCTAAAGCAGACCCCCTGCTCCCTGCGGGCTCTAAAGCAGACCCCCGCGAGCTCTTCAGCAGCGCCTGCATGCTCCAGCCTCAGCAAGGCGGAGGAGGAGCGGGGAGGACTCTGGAGGGTCCTGCTCACCGCCGGCCGCCTTTCATTTCACATTCCGGCCCTTTCGCTTGGACAAAATCATGTTTTTCGCCGGTCATTTGGGGGGGGGATTGTGAATCTGGCAGCCCACACTCACCGCGAGCCCACTCGTTTCCAGGCAGCGGAGACACACTCACACGACGGGGTAAAGAGCAGGATCTCGCTCTTGCATGTAATAAATCCGGACTCATTATGACCCGCGTTTTATTCTGTCAGTCCAGTGCCCTGCTGTGCAGCGCTGAATCACCAGTAGACCAGGGCTCTTTGAGCTCTGCTGCTGTCGGTTGCTTGAAGTTTGGTTTTAAGTTCCAGTAAAATATGATGAATATTGTAAAATATATAGGGTTTAGAGAGGTATTTAGAGACGCTTTAAAATGTAGGTGGTTTGAAATGTCATGATTGTGATTGATTATTGATGATTGTGTGTGTGTGTGTGTGTGTGTGTGTGTGTGTGTGTGTGTGTGCGTGCGTGCGTGCGTGCGTGCGTGCGTGCGTGCGTGCGTGCGTGCCTGCGTGCGTGCGTGCATGCATGGTCCATTGTAGAAGTTTCAGGACATAGAGGAGGCCCACCTGCGGCAGATGAAACAGCTGATCAAGGGCTACTCCCACTCCATCGAGGACACCCACGTCCAAGTGGGCCAGGTATGAAGTTTGAGAGAGAACGGGTCTTGCTGCTCATCACTGGTTCATCCCACCCAGATGGATGCTTCCTCTCACAGGGAGCCACAACGACCAATTAACACGCGTGCGGCTAACTCAGTGACGTCTGTTTCCACACTAAATCTCTTTGAGGAAAAAAAAAGAATGGGTTTTCCAATTGTCACCCCTTTTCACGGGCTTTCCACTGGCTGTCACACCCTGTGTATCTGTTGTGCTCTGTGTTTGCATTGACGCAGGTCCATGAGGAGTTCAAGCAGAATGTGGAGAACATTGGAATAGACAATCTGCTGCAGAAATTTGCGGAGCAGAAGGGGACGGGCAAGGAGCGGCCAGGTACCAGAGCATCTCCTATGACACGCTACACGGGGGATTGGCAGATGGCAGATACGAGTGCTGGGCTGGAAGGACGCTTGCATTCTCAGCTTCTAGACATCTTCTCATCTTCGTGTGTGTGTGTGTGTGTGTGTGTGTGTGTGTGTGCGTGTGTGCGTGCGTGCGCGTTGGCCTTACGTGCTTTTCACCTGAAAAGTGATGTCATGTAAAACACTAGTAGTGTAGTAGTGTTGACTGCTGCGTTTGCCTCCCCATGCGTCCCCGTGGTCTCCAGCGGTGGTGGGCTTCGAGGAGTACATGCCCGCCCTGGTGGCCGAAGGAGGGAAGAAGAGCCGGGGCAAAGCCTTCCGGATCCCCGGCCTGGGCAAGCGGGACAAGGAGCCGGATTCCTCGTGAGTGCCGGCCAAGCACACCACGCTCAGAGACGCCCACTGACTCAGACGCCTACTGGCTCAGAGACGCCTACTGGCTCAGAGACGCCCACTGGCTCAGAGACGCCTACTGGCTCAGAGACGCCCACTGACTCAGAGACGCTTAATGGCTCAGAGACGCCTACTGGCTCAGAGACGCCCAATGGCTCAGAGACGCCTACTGGCTCAGAGACGCCTACAGGCTCAGAGACGCCCACTGGCTCTCACACTGTGACCCCGTAGCCTCGCACTCGCTACCGTTAACTCGTTTTGCTCTCGCAAGCTCACACACATATGCTTTGCTTGTTTTTGGCACAGAATGTGTTGCTACTTTATTCACATGCACACACAGGCACACACACACAGCCACACACACACACACACACACACACACAGCCACACACACAGACACACACACACACACATGCAGGCACAGAAAGAAGCAGGCGCACAGAGCGGCAGCATCTTGAAAGCCCTGAGCTGGCTAAATGATATCACCATGCCTTGGTTCCAGCACTTCTCCAAAGCCAACCCCTGCTTTTTGTTTTCTCACTGAATAAGGCAAACGAAGCCGTGTCCAAATGATTCCTCTGTTTTTGTGTTGCAGGGATTCGGCTGTAATGGAGGCGCTGGTGAGTTTCCAACAACCGGGGAGTCGGTTATCAGTGCTCGGCTCCCACTGCCAAACGGGAGACCTTGTTTGTACTCCTATGTTTACGGGTTGCTAAGTGTGAGCTAAGGGGAGTATTGTAAGGCGGGGAGGCGGGGTGATCAGGTGTTATAGTGACGTAGCAGGCGGTGTCAGCTTACCTTGTGCATTCAGCTCCTTCTAAGAAAGGCTTTTCCAGGTACCAGTGTGGGACGTGTATGTGGAGCCAGCGGGTTCTCCACATGAACGCTGGCGTGACATTATCTCACCCCTTAAGTCCCCTTGAAACCAAAACAACCAGCGCAGGGCCTGAATCACAATGGGACTTGAATCACTGTTAAATGTGGACTTCCACGCGTGGAAGCGTTCAGTGTGACATGTAATGACAGCCACAATGATCCGGTATGAAGGGAGCTGTCCTCTCACTTGAGGTACCGTGTGTTCTGCTGGCTGATGTGTCTGGACCTCTGTGTGTCTCTCTGTCTCTCCGCCACGCCCACGCCCGCCCCAACAGAACTCCCCTCTGGACGTGGACGAGGAGGGGTTTGTCATCCGAGCCGACGGCAGCCAGAATGATATCCTTCTCTGTCGGCTGCACGGCTGCTGCTCCTGAACAGGCGCCGCTGTCATCGCACAGAATCACATTGTAGCTCCACTGTGTGTCTTCACAGCGGTGTGCACGGCCCTCTCTCTGATGCTGTAC
Organism: Urophycis tenuis; assembly: GCA_036785325.1. NCBI lineage: Eukaryota > Metazoa > Chordata > Actinopteri > Gadiformes > Phycidae > Urophycis > Urophycis tenuis. The sequence continues at coordinate 15,611,381 of JAXIVH010000003.1, read as the reverse complement.
CTTTATCTGCTGCTTTTGGTTGTCTCCCCCCCCCCCCACATCCCCCCATCTGATTTATTTTAAATAGGCCAACTATATATCTGGTAGGGAGAGTTTAACCTCTCTAATGAGAGAGAACCTGAGTCTGAGTCCATCCATTCTGCATAGCCCAGGGGTCCTCTGAGGGCCATCACACACTTAACCTCCACGCACAATGGGAGCAATCACAGGCTGCTCTAACTCAATTGAACCGTCCCATTTGCTTTTCAGTAATTCAGAGGCACTTTATCTGAACGCAAAATGGTTGCCTTGTGACTGGGACATGATTATTGCACATTGCTGCGTTAACTCCATTTCCTGCCAGTCATGTGGCTTGTTGTGTGAGGCGCGGTGGTGACAAGAATGAAATGCGGGCGGAAACGTGACCCCCAGAGTCGGGACCCCCCACCTCACCCTCTCAGACCCCAGGCTCTCTGCTCAGCTTTCCCCACTGTCCTCCATCTGTGGCCAGAACCCTGAGTTCTGACAGGCACCTGATGACATGTCCTCCTCACTCATACTCACTCACCCGCTTTCTCCCCCTCTCTCCCTCTTCTTTTTTTCTCTTTTTCTATCTCTCTCTCTTTCTGTCCCTCTCTTTCTCATTTTGTCTCTCTCTCTTTCTCTCATTCTGTCTCTCTCTCGTTCTCTTTTTCTCCTTCTCTCACTTGTACTAAATCACTTACTCACACACACACACACGCACACAGTCGTACTTAATCAGTTTCTTTCTCTCCGCCTCCTAGCAGTTGCCATGCAATCATCCGTGACCCTCACCCTCACATAACTCTTGAGGACATAAATAAACCTGATGCTGTAACTGCCACCTGCCCTGTGGCCTGTCTGGTGCTGAGATGTTGCAGCGCTGCGTGTGTTGGTGATGTAAACACACACTGAAGTACACACACACACACAGACACACACACACACATAGACACGCCCGGCAGAGGAGCTTTGCCAAGTTACACAACGACGTGCAACCTTGTGCAGGAAGGGTTTTTACCAAACGCAGTGTAATCAGGATGTGGGCGGATGACAGGCAGCATGATGGTTTTACCAAGGGCAGCTGAGGTGGTGCACACACAGACACACACACGCACACACACACACACACACACACACACACACACACACACACCTTGTTTTCTGCCTGCATGGGAATATGTCCGTGTAAACCAGATTATTACATGTAACCTGCTGGCATACAATCCACCTCTGTCTAGTTTGTAATATTGTTGTTATTTTTCCACAATATTTCCACAAGGCACGAAACGCCTCGAAAGAACTTTGACATGTCCTCGTCCATCCCTGACACACCGAGCCCAAAGCCCACCGCCGTGTCCGGACCGGCGCACATTCATGTACCAGAATGTGTGTGTCCCAAATCCACTCGAGTCCATCATATGCATTATCTGTGTAAAGTACAGCCCAGCTCCGCTCTGGGTCCTCCCGTTAACACTATTTGATTCTATGTATTGTTGGGATCGTGCTGCAGATCAAAGCTCATGGTGCTTTGAGTTTTGGACTCTCTCTTTGCCTCCGCCCCCCCCCCCCACCTCTCAGTAGTACTGGCGTGAAGGGACATTTAGCAGACGCTTTTGTCCAAAGTGACTTACAATCAGTACATTTGTTAGGGTTCGACATGTGGACAGTTGGAGGAGGAGGGGGATCGAGGGGATCGAACCGCCGACCCTACAGTTAGTGCACGACCCGCTCTGTCCACCCGCTGTACCCACTGAGCTACTGCCGGCATGAGGCTCGGCCGACTGTAGGCTGACTGTAGGCTGACTGTAGGCCGACTGTAGGCTGACTGTAGGCCGACTGTAGGCCGACTGTAGGCCGACTGTGGGCCGGTTGTTCCTTGACCCGCTGCACGCTGCGCAGACAGCAAGGACAGCCACTTCTACTCCAGCGACTCGGACTTCGACGACGAGGAGCCCAAGAAGTTCCACATCCAGATCCGGCCGGTGGCCAGCAGCAGCAGCAGCAGCCGCCACAACTCTGCTGCCACCGAGAAGGAGCTGAAGGCCACGGTGGGGGCGCTCACCCTGCCGCCCAACAGAGGGGTACGCTGTGTGTGTGTGTGTGTGTATGCGTGTGTGTGTGTGTGTGCGCGCATGTGCGTGTGTGCGTGTGTGTGTGTGTGTATAAAGTAAAATGTGATTATTATTGGAACCCAACCCTTCAATGTGTGTGTGCGTGTGTTTATGGTGTAGGGTGTAACCGTTCTGGTGTGGATGCGGCAGATGTTATGTTGTGGTTGGTACTTTTAAGCTACACCCAAGCTAGCTTTGCCTTTTTATCAGTGGAATCTAATTAAGTTTTGTAAAAAGCGAGTGTTTTTGTTAATACACATTCTGGCTGTTTGTTGCTATGGCGGTTGTTCACTGAGGATCCAAGATGTTGACTAATGTTTTGGCTTTTTTTGTCCTATCCTTCTCTAGGTGTCAATCAAGCGCCATCTCTCCAGTAAGTCGAACTTCTCACTCGCTTAGTTTGCTGTTTATTTTGTGATAGCGTCCTTTTAAAAAAGGTGTGTGTGTCTGTGTGTGTGTGTGTGTGTATGTGTGTTGGGGTCTCCTGCTTCCTTCTCTCTCTCTCTCTCTCCATCTACACAGGAGCTTCTAGTACCACAGGAGGTCACTCTGAAGGAGACAGAGAGGGTGCTTCTCACAGGGGTGGGTCTCTCTCTCTCTCTCTCTCTCTCTCTCTCTCTCTCTCTTTGTTTACCACAAGCTTGCTCCACTGCAGTGTGGGACACGGACACTTGATAGTCTATAACTTTCACTTGGCCTTGGAAGCCACACAAGTTCCACAGCTGCAGAAGCACGTCCCGGGCACACTGTCTGACACTCGTACAGGATGATAAAACAATTGGAAGATGTCTCTGAGAGAAACGTTGTGGAGTTTACAGCTACTGCCGAGATCATTAAGCTTCCACTGTAACAAAGGTGTAGCACACAGGATCGATGTGATTCTTCTCTGCGTGACACACACACACACTGACACACACACACACACCTCTGCATTCGTGTGATCATAATGGCCCCCCCGCAGTAGCCTCCCTTCACACAGATGCACAATCAAACACATACACAGATGCATACCCCAGCACTAGACATGTGTACGGGTCATTTACTGCTCGGGGGCATTTGGTGATGTTGAGCTATTTTCAGCATCCTCAAAAACCTGGCCCAGCCCAGCCGCCCACCGCTCTGTGCAGGCTAATTACGTGAATCTCTCTGATCAGGGGCATTTACCAATTTCACTGTGTGTGTGTGTGTGTGTGTGTGTGTGTGCTTGTAGATGGAGAGCCAGATGGCCTACGCAGGTCTACCTCCAGTCCAAATCATAGCAGGTCAGACTTATTCTCTGCCCTTATCGTCCTTATCGCTTATCTCTCTCTCTCTCTCTGTCTCTCTCGCTCTCTTTCTCTCTCTCTGTCTCTCTCGCTCTCTTTCTCTCTCTCTGTCTCTCTCTCTCTTTCTCTGTCTCTCTCTCTCTCTCTCTCTCTCTCTCTCTCTCTCTCTCTCTCTCTCTCTCTCTCTGTCTCTCTCTCTCTCTGTCTGTCTGTCTGTCTGTCTGTCTGTCTGTCTGTCTGTCTGTCTGTCTCTCTCTCTCTCTCTCTCTCTCTCTCTCCCACTGTTTCTGCCTCTGTGTGTGTTGGTGTTTCTTATATCATCTGGTAGCAAGGGAGGCTTTATAACTGCAGCCTTTGTCGCTTCTCCTTCTCAGTCTGCTGCCTCTCCTTTGACTCCCCTCTCAGCGGCAACATCGCTCTATGGGTTGTCAGTCACTCACACCTTTCAGCACCCTCTGTCCACCCTCTGTATCTCCCTGTCTACATCTATGTCTGGCTGTCTCTGTCTCTCTGTCTGTGTCTCTCTCGCTGTCTCATCAACACTCGAAGCAGCATTCATTAAACACTGTGCTTGACGGATCCGAGCCGTTGCCCTCCACTCATTTCTCCAGTCTCTCTTTTTTCGTTTGGTTTCTTCCTCCCTCTCACTCAGGTTGAGTTCAACAGCCTCAGACAGTCTGTTTGGACCGCCGCTCGACTCTGCGTTCAAGTCCAAGAGCTTTGCTGGTCGAGAGCCCCTGAGAGAGCCCGGCACGTTCGGAGCATCTGAGTGTACGCTGAGTCTCTGCTCCGTGTTATTTTAGACGAGTTGCTCAGCTGCTGCTGTGTTTGTGTCGGGTTCAAAAGAATTACATGACACCAGTTAAATACATAAATTATAAAGGCTGAAGGCTCAACCAAAACACTAACTTTTAAAAGTGTGTGCGTGTGTGTGTGTGTTCCCATACACATCTCATTTTGTCTCTTTCTGCATCGTTTCTCCAGACGGTGCCTTCTCATCTGACTCCTCATCCCCAGAGAACGTAGAGGACTCTGGCCTGGACTCCCCGTCCCACCAGCCCCTGGGGCCCTCCCCGGAGCCCCTGGGCTGGGTGGCGTGGCCCCACAGTGCCCCTCAGAGTAAGGAGCCGGCACACCAGACCCTGGGGCGCCCGGCGGACCCCTTCCTGTTGGCCTTCCGGGACCCCTCCCCGGGACGCAGCCCCCACCCCCAGGACGAGCCCTCGGAGGCGTGGCCTACCGGCCCCGCCCGCTCCCCCTGGGGCCAGCTGGACGCGGACCCTCCCGCCGCGCGCTTCCCCGCCTTCTCCCAGAGCGCCCCCGCCCCCGCCGCCGCCGTCGCCGAGCCGTCGGCGTGGAACTGCAAACACATTCCGGCCGAGGACCCCTTCCTGGCTGCCTTCGAGAGGACGGTCGCCACGGAGACGGCGCCTTCGCCCGGCGCCTGGCCCGCCCCGTCCCGCGAGAGCCACGGCCGGGCCCCCAGGGAGGCGCGCGCGGACCCCTTCTCCGTCTCCCTGGGCGACACCAAGACTCTGCCCCTGCCGGCCTCCTCCTCCTCCTCCTCCTCCTCCAAGACCTCCTCCAATCACAGAGGGCGAGAGCGGAGGCGGGATCGAAGCATGCCGCCGCCGACGACCTCCGACGACCCGTTCGCCATCACGATGATCGGCAGCCCGACGCACCAGTCCTCCCTGGGCGCGGCGGCGCCGCCTGCCCCGCCCGCCAGCGGCAGGCTGGCTGCTAGCGTCAGCGCCGGGTGTCTGTCTGTAGCGCCGCCGCGGAAGGAGCTGCTCAACTGGAACTCGGTCCACAACCCGTTCAGCGACGGGACCCCCGCGGGCCCCGGGGGTCCCGGGGGCAAGGCCTCCCCGCAGGAGGAGGGAGGCAAGGGGGAGGGAGGCAGAGGGGAGGGAGGCAGAGGGCGCGGGGCGGAGCGGAGGAAGCATCGCTCCTCGGAGGGCGAGCCGCGGCGCAACGCCCCGCCCTTGACCCGGCACTCGGGGCCGCAGGAGGACCTGTGCTTCTCCACAGACAAAGACCAGGACTGCCTGGACCTCAGCGGGCAGCCGGCCTGCGCCAGGGCCTCCCACCAGGGTGCTGAGTCATGATCATAATTCTGTTCTTTTATCTAGTCCTTTTTTTAATTATGTCGCTCCATTGTTTGTTATCTGTGCTACTTTTGAGAAAATGTTTAATTCTTCAAATTCCCATGCATTTAGACAGAGAAGAAAGGATATTAGATATAACTATAATGCAGCGATAAAGAATACAATTATAATCATATTTGTGTTCTTTATCTATTCATTATCCATTATTGCTGCATTGTAGTTGTGTCTGATATCCTTTCTTCTCTGCCTGATTGCATGAGAACCGGCTTGTGATTTCCATACACTAAGCCAATTTTTCATCATTTTGCTGAACTCCTGCCTTCATGTATTATGAATGTATATGTGTGTGTGTGTGTGTGTGTGAGGTCACGTCAGCGTTGTGTTATTGCTGTGTCCCCACAGGCACCAAGTCTGCCTTCAGACAGGACAGCGCTGAGCTGCTGGCTGCAGCCCCGCCCAGACCCTCCCGCTCCAAGAGGACCTCAGGCCGGCCCAGCGGCTGTGAGAGAGTAAGAGACCGGACACACTGTGTCAGTCAGAGTCAGTCAGGAGACCGGACACTGTGTCAGTCAGAGTCAGTCAGGAGACCGGACACTGTGTCAGTCAGTCAGTCAGGAGACCGGACACTGTGTCAGTCAGAGTCAGTCAGGAGACCGGACACTGTGTCAGTCAGGAGACTGGACGCTGTGTGTCAGTCAGGAGACGACACTGTGTGTTAGTCAGGAGAAGACTCTGCGTAGCCTGAGGTCGATGTTTCACTCTTAAAGGTCATGTAGAGAAGAATCAAACTAAAGAGAGAGCGGAGAGCAGAAGAGAGCGAGACCAAAGGAATGTCCTTCCTCCTCTCTGCTCTCTCCCTCGTCCCTACCTTTCTCCACACTTGGAAGGTGTTGCATTTCACACACAGACAAGATGGACGGCCAACACCAAGAGGGCAGACCTGCCCTGATTGGTCAGAAATACGCCAGGGGCGGACTAACACTTAGAAGGTCTCATACAGAGGCAGGCGGAGAAATACTAACATCGTACCTACATCGCCACATCGTACCTACTGCACCTTTAATCACGTCATTCTGAATATGTTTTGTAAACATAGGCTTCTAGCATCAGGAAACAAAATGACTAAAGGGCCGCATTGTTCATGCATTCATGCATCATCATCATACTAATAATAAATAAACGCAGAGGACCTCATCTGACAGTGGCTTGTTACCAAACATAATAACCAAGGTAACATTGAAAGTATGTATGTATAACTTGTTACGTTACTTTGTTACTACTAAAAGTAATACATCACTTTTAGTAGTTAACTAAACGTGTTGTAACATGTGTTGTAACACGTTACAACACCAGGTGTTAGGGGTGACACCCTAGTAAATCATAACTCATAACACTATTTGATTGATGCTGTGTTCAAATATTGTAGTATGAAATATGTGCAAATGGGGGCAGTAAATTTGGGGCAGCCGCGGCCTACTGGTTAGGGCTTCGGATTTGTAACCGGAGGGTAACCGGAGGGTGGCCGGTTCGAACCCCGACCAGTGCGAACGCGCCCGTGCCCCGAGCGCCGCTGTTGCAGGCAGCTCACTGCATCGGGTTTAAGTGTGTGCTTCACCTCACTGTGTGCCTCACCATCACTGTGTTCTGAGTGTGTCACTAATTCACGATTGGGTTAAATGCAGAAGACCAAATTTCCCTCACGGGATCAAATGAGTAATTCTTCGTCTTCTTCAAATGTGATATTTGTGGGTGCAATGGAATAACAGTTGAGGCCCGTACATAATGTGATGAGGTCCAGTGAGCCTCCAGCGCTGTGTGACCTCAGCGTGCTGATCTCCCAGCAGCCACCTGTGTTGTGACTGAGCCTCTGTGTGTGTGTGTGTGTGTGTGTGCGTGTGTGTGTTTGTGTGTGCCTGTGTGTGTGTGTGTCTCCCGTGCGCCTCAGTCCCGGTCGCTGTGCTCGTCCCCCCTGCCGGACCCCAGCCCGCCCAACACCTCCTCCTCCTCCTCCAGCCCCAGTGAGTGGGGGGCCCAGGCCCGGGACGGGGAGTGGGGGGCCTCGCAGACCCGTGACGTCTCGCCGCTGCCCTATCCGCACCCGGAGCACCCCCCGAGACACCGTGAGTCAGCGCCCCTCGCGGCCCACCAGGCCGGCCGAGCGCCAGCTTTGCTGTGGAGCATCAAGAGATGCGGAGAGCTCGGCTCAAATGTCAGCACTGTGAAACATGTATATTGTATACCGTCACGCAGAGAGAGCATCTCACCACAGTCTGTTTCCAATTCCACAAGCTGGGCCGCTCTCCTCTGCACCGGGTGCAAGCCATTGTTTTCATATCCCCTTTATTACTCATTCTTGTTTTATACATAATGAACCCATTAACAAATGCGTTAATTATGAAAAGGCTCCTAGGCATGTTTGGGTAATAGACTAACAATGAATTATGACCTTCATGCGCTCGCCATTGTAACTTTCATTACAGTAGTCATTGATTTTAATCTGATTCATATCAGCATTATATCCGTTGCCTCAACTGGGTTTCACCGGGAGATGTAATAGCTTAAGAGCAGCAATTATATTAACAGAACAGCATGAATCATACCGAATTGTCCTGACTACAATTCCCACAGTGCACCTGTCACGTGGCCCTAGCCCGATCTCCCTGAGCACTCAAGAGGCTTGGCCCGTTGCAGCGGCCATCACAGAATACATCAACGCCTACTTTAAGGGTGGACAGCATAACCGGTAGGTCTTTCATCACCGTGACCTTTTCCCCCACAAAGTGGTTTTAAAGGTGCAGAGTGAAGGCTCAGGTCGCACTGGTGAGGTTGCAGATTGCAACTGAATTCTGCACCCTCCCTCACCTCTCCTCACCTCTCCTCACCCCCATCCTTTCCCCGACGTACGAGAAGCTACGGTGGCCTGTAGCGGCCTGTGAGGTGCCAGTACGTACTTCCAAATTGACGTCATCAACTTCGACATTGTCGAGTAGCCAAATGTCAAGTCATGGATGTATATGTTGTATTTAGTTATTTTGTCTGTAAAAGTTTACGTCATAGCTTAAGATTGCAATTATGATTGTTGAAATGTTTAAACGCTTCCTCTCTAGAGCTGTTGTCCGCTCTGGGCTACCGTAGAAACACTAAGGGGCAACATGGCTGTCTCCATGGAAGAGGACCCGCTCCCCGTGCAGATAGAAAGGCTCATTCTAGGGAACGAAAACACAACCATTCTTATTTTCCTAGGATTGTATACTAATTAAAACCTACTTTTGAGTATTATATTCCATTTCTGCAAAGCACATTCCGATGGATGTCACAGAATACTACACAGTGCACCTTTAAAAGTACAATGTGTAAAACTGGCATTTCATCTTGAAATGCTTCCGGGCTCTAAACTGTCTCCATCTTTCAAATGCATAACCTGTGTGTTGTAGCACGGCTCCGGTCGTGGAGCCTTTTCCCAAAGAGGATGAGGGTATCTAGGTCGGGGAGAATCTAGTACAATTTCAGTTGATCCATTTTTTTTTTTTGCTGGCTTCCATGGCTGCAGCAAGCTGTGTTTGCATGCCAATTTGTTTCCTATCCTGCAACCCGGGGTACTGGGGGAGAATAGTGAATCATAACACACAGGCCAAAACACAAACAAAACATGCGCTTCAAAATCAGCCTCTGGCCAGATGTTGCTCTACATGTTCACACACTCACCGTGACGCCGTGCAGAAATGTCCAAGAAGCTTCATTTTCTCTCGGGGTCGACAATATCTTACGTATTTAGAGGACTCCATTATTATAACCCAAGTGTGAAATAGTGTAACGAATGGCAGTTTCCGGATGAGGTGGGATTATGATGAAGTGAGTCTGCATTCTTTGATACATTCCTGTGTTGGAGACGTTAGGTTTTGTGGTCGTTTCCCCGTACGATAACTAAAAGCAGGCTATGGTATCCAACACGAAACAGTCGGAATGCAACTGCACACCATGAAGAGATCAACAGCAGCCCGTATCTCCTCCCGCACACGTAGATAAACATTGTAGTGCCAACCGCTATCAAAGTTGAATCCAATCCACAATGAACCCAATGACAGGACTGTGAGCTGAGGAACACATGTAGGCTGCTGCCTCCAGCACGTACACATGTACACACGTACCCTGGTGACCATGACAAAGACCCCCGAGTGTGAACGCACCCTGGTGACCATGACGAAGACCCCCGAGTGTGAACGCACCCTGGTGACCATGACAATGACCCACGAGTGTGAACACACCCTGGTGACCATGACAATGACCCCCGAGTGTGAACACACCCTGGTGACCATGACAATGACCCCCGAGTGTGAACGCACCCTGGTGACCATGACAATGACCCCCGAGTGTGAACGCACCCTGGTGACCATGACAATGACCCACGAGTGTGAACGCACCCTGGTGACCATGACAATGACCCCCGAGTGTGAACGCACCCTGGTGACCATGACAATGACCCCCGAGTGTGAACGCACCCTGGTGACCATGACAATGACCCACGAGTGTGAACGCACCCTGGTGACCGTGGCAAAGACACCCGCGTGTGATTCAACTGATTCAAATTATTCAAACACTCGGGCCGTTAAAAGTCAACCTTGGTGCGATTTAAAATGGATGTTGCTTTCTCGCAAAACGGAAATACTGACTGGCCTGCATTACACAATGCATTACACAATGCAGGCCAGTACAAGCCACCATAGTCGATGGAAGGGGGGGGGGGGTATTTAGTTAGTGGCAATCTGCAACCTCACTTCTAGTTGCTACTAAATTCAACACACTCAACCTTTTCATCTCTGATGACATATGATGGTCTTTGTGTGATTTAGTACAGTAAGATTTGTAACACACAGCTCCTAAAAGCCACTGTGTGCACTCAGGATAATGTGAGTCATTCACTTTCTGCATGTTCTCCGTGTGTCCTCCGCGCTCACAGCTGTCTGGTGAAGATCACGGGGGACCTCACCATGTCCTTCCCAGCCGGCTTCACCCGCATCTTCACTGCCAATCCCAACACGCCGGTCCTCAGCTTCCGATTGGTCAACATCTCCAGGGTGGACCACTTCCTACCCAATCAAAAGCTTCTCTACAGGTAAACCCCCTTTTATGAGATGACTAGTGTGCATACCATATGCACATACATACATACATACATACATACATACATACATACATACATACATACATACATACATACATACATACATACATACATGCACGCACGCACGCACGCAGGCAGACAGACAGACAGACAGACATGCAAATGTCATGTATGTGCATGCAGGCATACATTGGGCATACATTTCCATTAAAAGTGCTGCAGTTTTAAGAGCTTTAATTTGAGTGCAGTCTGTTAAAACCACGGCTGGCTATTATCTCGTTAGCTATTATCAATGGAATTATCTGTGATTATTTACATGTTTATATACAGTATACTGGCTCATTTCTGACCAATCAGAGATCAACTCTTCCCTGATTGGAAATGTGGAATTGGAAAGAATTGGATTGGAAACCTTTCTGCTTTCTTTCTATTTACAACTCCACACTGTGCGTGTGCGTGTGTGCGTGCGTGCGTGTGTGCGTGCGTGCGTGTGTGTGTGTGTGTGTGTGCGCGTGTGTGTGTGTGCGCGCGCGCATGTGTGTGTGTGCGCGTGCGTGCGTGTGCGTGCGTGCGTGTGTGTGCGCGCGCGTGCGTGTGTGTGTGTGTGTGTGTGTGTGTGTGTGTGTGTGTGTGTGTGTGTGTGTGTGTGCGTGTGTGCGTGCCTGTTCTTAGTGACCCCTCCCAGAGCGACCCAGACACCAGGGACCTGTGGTTCAACATGCAGGCCCTGGAGCTCCACCTGCAGCGGGAGGCCGAGCTCAACCCTCAGGCCTCCTACTACAACGTAGGCCTGCTCAAGTACCAGGTCAGCGCTCCCCCTGGCTGTGTGAGCCTCTGTCATGCCTGGCAGGTCTTTGTCCCAACGTTCAGCACTGCAATACTGTTGTTACATCTGATCTATTTAAAAAACATCTGATTTTAAAACTGATTCTATGTTTTAGAATCACTGCATCAATCAACATGCAACTGTATTTTATATAATGTGATTCTACATGTGATACCATCTGACTCTACAACTGAACCCCATTATATTCTTCATTCAGTACGTTTACATGCAGCAAGAAATTCGAATTTCTAATCGTATAAGACATCGTTCAGACTTTTTAAGTGCATGTAAACACCTTAATCCGACCTACTTCAGACCTACTTCGGACATCTCAAAATCGGATAACAACACCTGGATAATTCGTTCATAGTCGGACTTTAACGGCATATATACTCAGCAATCGGATCTGAATCGGACTTTGCATTCTGCGCATGCGCAGTGCCATTCTGCACATGCGCAGCGCCACATAGCGTCCAGAGTCAGCCCATGCTCCGGCTGTTAATCCGATTCTCTGAACGGCATGTATACTCGGACAAGTGATCCGGTCTTACGCATGTCATTATCTGATCCGATCAGAAATTCGAATTTCTTGCTGCATGTAAACGTACTGATTGTCTACCATCGGCTTCATCTGACTGCACTGGACAGCATGTGATCGTTACACGCGCTTCACCCTCTGGTGCTCCATTGTGTAACCGTTCACACGTACGCCCTGTGATTGCCCAATAGGTGTCGTCCCAGGACCCCGGCCGCGCCCCCCTGCTGCTGTCGGCCGAGTGCCAGCGGAGCGGCACGGTGACCCGCGTCTCCCTGGACTACCACTGCTGCCCGGCCACCGCGCCCTCCACGCAGCTGGCCGCCGTGCAGGTGCTGCTGCCCCTGGACCACAGCGCCACCGACCTGCAGTGCCAGCCGCCCGCCACCTGGTGAGCAGAGCCGCCCGCCGTGTCGCCACCGCGGAGGATCACACTGTGGGGCTACGGGCACACGCTGTGGTGTGACGCTGTGTTAACCCAACGCTGTGGTGCGACCTGACGCTGTGTTAACCCAATGCTGTGGTGCGACGTTGTGTTAACCCAATGCTGTGGTGCTACGGTTACACACCGTAGAACGACCCAACGCTGTGGTGCTACGGTTACACACTGTAGTACGACCCAACGCTGTGGTGCTACGGTTACACACTGTAGTACGACCCAACGCTGTGGTGCTACGGTTACACACTGTATTACGACCCAACGCTGTGGTGCTACAGTTACACACTGTAGTACGACCTAACGCTGTGGTGCTATGGTTACATACTGTAGTACGACCCAACGCTGTGATGCTATGGTTACATACTGTAGTACGACCCAACGCTGTGGTGCTATGGTTACATACTGTAGTACGACCCAACGCTGTGGTGCTATGGTTACATACTGTAGTGCGACCCAACGCTGTGGTACTACAGTTACATACTGTAGTACGACCTAACGCTGTGGTACTACAGTTACATACTGTAGTACGACCCAATGCTGTGGTACTACAGTTACACCCTGTAGTATCACCCAACACTGAGGTATTACAGTTACATACTGTTGTACAACCCAATGCTGTGGCACTACAGTTACATACTTGGGTCGTACTACAGTTACGGACTGTAGTATAAACCGATACTGTGGTACAGTAAGATTAAAAAAAAAAAGTATATATTTTGATGTTACAAAAAGTGATGTTGCATGCCATCCCACCTATTCCCTGACTGGACGGGCGATGTTGCTGAGATAAAGAGACTGGTTAGTGAGAAGAGACTGGTTGGTGAGATGAAGAGACTGGTTGGTGAGATGAAGAGACTGGTTGGTGAGATAAAGAGACTGGTTGGTGAGATAAAGAGACTGGTTGGTGAGATAAAGAGACTGGTTGGTGAGATGAAGAGACTGGTTGGTGAGATGAAAAGACTGGTTGGTGAGATAAAGAGACTGGTTGGTGAGATGAAGAGACTGGTTGGTGAGATGAAGAGACTGGTTGGTGAGATGAAGAGACTGGTTGGTGAGATGAAGAGACTGGTTGGTGAGATGAAGAGACTGGTTGGTGAGATGAAGAGACTGGTTGGTGAGATGAAGAGACTGGTTGGTGAGATGAAGAGACTGGTTGCGGGGGGATGAAGAGGTTTTGCAGAGCAGCACCTCGGGGAGATCAAGGAGGCCCTCCCTCTCCTCACCCTCTCTGGTTTGTTTACCTCTGCAGGAATGCTGAGGAGAGACGGCTGCTGTGGAAACTGTCCAACCTGTCCCCCACCAACCACAGCAAAGGTCAGCAGCCGCTCCCTCCACTGCCTGTCTTCTGCTCTTTCAGGGGCATCAAAGGGTCTGAAGTCTGTTGTCTGGCCTCGTTCGCCATCAGCATATTTCCTTTAATAAAGTTGGATAATTACTCTTTCTTGCAATTACAAAAATTTGCCTTTCCACCACTTTCGATGTGATTTTATGCATTCGTCTGTCTGTATGCATGTCTGTTCTGTATGCATTATGGCCTCAGGCTCATTTACCGGTCAAGGTGTCAAGGTTGCACATAGCAGCAGCTCTTAAAGAACAGTGCATCCTGTTTCATTTCCAGGAACATTAGCACTGCAGTGTGACGGATATAGACATTTTTGTGAAGCTAATGCTATATTATTATGGCCGTCTGGGGCAGCAGAAGTTGCAGACCGCTGGGTGGAAAAAGAAACACTGCTCTTCCATGGGGCGCAGTGAGACACAACAAATAAAATGGATACTCAAGGCAAGAAGTGTGTAGTTAGAAGACCTCTGTGGTGTGTGTGCTCTGATGAGGGACAACAACACCTTGTGACAGAAAGGAGACGCCACCACGTGTTGTCTTGTCACCGCGCTGGAGAGCTCTGCTGCACGGTCACCATCTCTCTCCTCGTTGGTGTGTGTGTGTGTGCTTGTTTTTTTTCCATCATATATAGGTTAACACAGGGTCAACACTACAATGAAATCTGTTGTACAGGACAAACAAGTCAACTCAGCAGTAATAACACCACTATTATATATATATAAAGATATAAAATATTAACATACAATAAGATAGATAAAAAAAATTCTAAATGAAAACACAACACAATGTAAATATATTGAAACAGTGTGTAAAAGTGAAGTGCATGCAGAAGTAGTGCACATTTGGCATGCATCAGCCCTTGTACAATAGCAGCAGTCACGGTCGTGCAAGTAATCAGATCTGCATTGTTTAATATTTAAGTGAAGGAGTTGCGAGGCCTCACGGCCTGGTGGTAAACACTGCATCAGGACTGTTGCAGCCGGTATCAGCACCTTAAGAGGTGCTGATACCGGCTGCAACAGTCCTGATGCAGTGTCCACTGGGGACGTACAGCGCGCACTACTGTTCCACTATGTGTAATGTATTGTACTTCTTAGGAGGGGAGGAACAGAGGAGGGGTTTGACGGGTTGCTTGGCTTCATGATGGCGGTGGTCGTGTAAGCAGGAGCTCACTGGGTTCTCAGGGACAGGAATGATGGCGGATGCCTTGAAGCGTTTGGGGTCCGCGGGCCGACTGGGGGAGAGGGTCCCCATGTTGCTGAATGCCTCTGCGAGCGGGTCAGCCAACGCTGCTGGGAGAGCCCGGCCCGGAACGCCGTCCGGTCCCGGTGCTCTGCAGAGAGCCGTGTTGAGCCGGCCCGGGGGGGGCAGAGCGGCGTGCAGAACAATGTCAGCAATGTGTGTGTTAAAGGGCTCCAGTGTCGCGGGACAGGGGAGTCCACGCTTACGAGAGGGCTGGTGAATGTGTAAATATAGACGGCCGCGAGGCGTACCTGCTGGGACTGAACGCCCTGTGACACGGCGCCCACAGGCTCGGGGACGCTGTGCGCCAGCTGGCAGTGCCTGGAGGCCCCCCGCGGACCCCCGCCCAGCCTGGCCGTCCAGTTTGTGGGCTCCGGGGCCTCGCTGTCCGGCATGGACGTGGAGCTGGTGGGAAGCCGCTACCGCATGTCCCTGGTCAAGAAGAGATTCGCCACTGGTGGGCATCGCTATTCTTATCATTATTATTAATAATAATAGGAACACTTTGTTGTTGTTTCCTTGTATGCATCACATGTTTGGAAAGTGTTGGGTCCTTTATGTGTGCATTGTGTATATTATGTGTAAGTACATGGTTGCATTATTTGTAGTCAAGCTGCCATTTACAACAGAGTGAAAAGCGACTGCAAACATGTTATGATGATGCTGGCTATAATGGGGGATATAAAGTTATTACATTATTATTATACTTGGTCTGCATTTTCTGACTCATCACGTTCTTTTCTCTCCACTTTCGGCAGGAAAATACATGGCAGGCTGCTCCCTGTGAGACGCACACATCTCTTGGTCTTACTTATATATTTATAGACTATCAGGTTCCAAGATGGACAATTGTCAAAGGGGGGGGGGCAAAGTGTGGGAGTCATTGCGTGAGGCGGCCGTGTGGCGATGGAGTGGAGGAAACCCCCTCCTTTCTCAGCACGCAGAGCCCTGCAGGACAATGTGCACTTACTCCAGACCGACCGTATGGTGTATTTGGACCAAGTTTATTTTTTGTTTTTCTCGTTGAAAATAGTCCGGCCCATTCTATATAAAGTCTTGCTGATTTAGCCCGGCGAGCCCACCGCCCTCCTGGTCCCAGTGGAGCAGCCCAGTGGAGCCCACCGCCCTCCTGGTCCCAGTGGAGCCCACCACCCTCCTGCTCCCAGTGGAGCCCACCAGCCTCCTGGTCCCAGCGGAGCCCACCACCCTCCTGGTCCCAGTGGAGCCCACCAGCCTCCTGGTCCCAGTGGAGCCCACCACCCTCCTGGTCCCAGTGGAGCCCACCTGCCTCCTGGTCCCAGCGGAGCCCACCAGCCTCCTGGTCCCAGTGGAGCCCACCAGCCTCCTGGTCCCAGTGGAGCAGCCCAGTGGAGCCCACCAGCCTCCTGGTCCCAGTGGAGCCCACCAGCCTCCTGGTCCCAGTGGAGCCCACCACCCTCCTGGTCCCAGCGGAGCCCACCAGCCTCCTGGTCCCAGTGGAGCCCACCAGCCCGGGGCAGCGCTCCGTGTGCCTTTGTACCAAGGGCCCTGCAGCCTGATGTCAGCGTCTCTCGTAGCTTCCTGAGACCAGAGGACGCACGGCTTAAAGTGAAGCGTCTGTTTGTCATGGGTGGAATTGCCATGGAAACTAGGATTTCTTTTTTTGTTATGTAAAAATGCAAAAGATGTCTAAAAGGAAAATACTTAGATTTGAATAAATAAGTTGAAGATAATTACCAGTTCTACAAATACTTATGGGGGAAAAAAAACAAGTTTGTACACTTGCTGTTTGTTCGAAATGGCGGTTTTGTGATATTATGGCGGTTATATATGATATTGATGATATTTGATTAAAAAACATACTATTAAACATGCTCAATCTTGTGGTTTACACCAATTTATTACACATTTTGACCAGGTACAAAATACAGTTCAACTATGCAGTTTATTACAGACCATTGTCTGCCCTTAGGCCATGTAAAGTGTAGTCAAGAATGGGTTTAAAAATACACTAAATTAAGGGTTCAGTATACTTGTAAGAAGAACCAAATCTAATTCAATAAAAAAATCATTCTCAGCCAAATGTCTAAACAGCATTACAAAAACATTACAAAGTACATATAAATTTCCCAAAAGCACTTAAAGGCAAATTACTGTGACAGGCACAAGTTACAAAAAAGAAACCCTTACATAACTCAACTCAAACTTAGATCTTCATGGCTACGACAAAAAAACTGAGGGGAGTTACGCAAGGATCCAGCAAAACAATCAAAACCAATTTCAAAACACAAAAGATGTCAATCAAATCGGCCAAACGGTTGATATAAATAGATTTTTTTTTTTTTTCAGGACCACTGCGCAACCACTGTGGGCATCAGCGGCACAACTAAGAACAAGAACATTCATGTGGAACAATTGAGATTTGCAACAAAATGTCATCACGCCAGTCTAATCCATTTAAATTAAACATCAAGACCATGTTCCCACACACACCACCCCCAATAAAATAGGACCATTACTGACAGAAGTACAGAAGTTCAAAAGGCCACAGAAATACACACATTTTCTATGTCATATAAAGAAATATATTTATATATCTTAACAGTATCTTGGTTTCATATTTATGGTCTATGGTTAAACTATGGCTATATATAGATCTATATATATATGTATATATAGCAAGACATCTATAGGCACATGTTATGGGAGCCATTTCAGTTTCAATTCATCCAATAACTGAGCTGTTGTACACCTGGGAAGGAAAAACAAAACCACTGGGGGGAGGAGTCCCATGAACATACAAACAGGTTTCTGTAGACATCTTCAGCAGAGCGCCCTGCCACTGCGCCAGCCCACCTGCTGACAGGACGCTGCCCTTTATAAAATAGTTCTGTTTTTCTATTTAAATAAGGATTCTTCTTTCATCAGGTCCAAAGCACATTGTTCTTTGAGTGGGCCGATCCCCTGGACAGGAGGACGGTGGGGGAAGGGGAAGTAAGGCTTGCTGTAATTGAATTGATTCCAGTTACGCAGGAGGATCTCTGATAACCTTCTCTATACAGTGGCTGTCTGCCTTTCAAAGTCAAGCGCCCCACTCTCCTCTCTCTCGCTCTCTCTCTTTCCATCTGTTCTGCAGAAACCCTGGATCTGGACTAAGATCTGGACTAAGCACTTCCAACACACCCGTTAAGGCTCCGTCGAATGCGTCCAAGAAAGCAAAGCTCTTGACGAAACAAAATCTCTGTACTTGTTATTTGGGAGAAAAACAAAAAACCCCAAATGGACAAATGAACAAACCCATGTGGATGAAGTATTTACAGGCCAGGAGACGGCGGCACCGTGAACAGTGGCTACATCCTCTACACTCGCTCCGCGTCATCAGAGCCAAACACTAAGAAGAAGAAGCGCATTAAGAAGCCTATTGAGGTAATCAACCATGTGACACAGACAGGGCTGAACCACGGGGGTCCCCTGCTGTCCTGACTACTCTACTGCCAAACCACGAGGGTTTGTGTGCGTGTGTGTGTGTGTGCGTGTGTGTGTGTGTGGTCAGTCTTAGCTCCTGACTGACCCGACAGGGCAGCTGTGGCCGAGCTGGTGGGAGTTCAACTGCGAAGGGGGAACAAGGCTCCTAAGGGTCAGTAGGTTGTGTGGAGGATGTGCGTTTATCACTTAACGTATCTTTTTTTTTTTTTTTTTTTCTGTTTCGAAACAAAATGGCGGCGATGTGGCCGCTGCTTCGAAACAAAATGGCGGCGATGTGGCCGCTGCTTGCTGCAGCGCCAGACAGACACCCAGAGACAAGACAGACACCCAGAGACAGACAGACACCCAGAGAGACGTGGAGGTGCCCGCGGCGTCTTGAGGTTCTGGAGCCCATACATTCATAGTGCGGTAGGAGGCACGGCTGAGGGAGGAAATAGACATCTGTAGCAGTGGTGGTTTAAGGAGTTAGCATTCTAAGGCACTCAAATGACACTATGGCACGGCTAGTCGGGGGGGACACACCACGGAGCGCCGCTCGGAACAAACAGAAAGGTTTCACGTCCAGAAAACAAAGGAGGAGGGAATAACAGGTACTGCACAAAGTCATTCTTGTTCACAGTTACAAACAAAAACCACAGACAGGTTGCCCCCCCCACCCCCCCGCCCCCCCCCCTCCCCTGTAAGATAGCTTTTTCTTTTTTCATGTCCTGGGTAGGAGACACAGTTATTTACATATAGTAGCAGTGGCAGCGAGAAGGGGCCACTTCCCCCCCCCCTCTCTCTCTCTCTATGTACACAGAGTGCCTTGCCCGGGACCCCACGGGGGGGGGGGGGGGGGGGTACAGGGGACGGGGTCCCGGGTCCCGGGTCGACGCGGGCCGTGCTTCAGATCTCCTGCAGCGAGTGGTTGATCTCGATCCGCTCGCGTTTCACGGCCGGCTCACTGGATCCCGGAGCCGTCACCGTCACTGCCCATGTCACTCATGTCATCAGAGAAGGACGGGTCTGATGGGGGGGAGGGAGAGAGGGACAGAGAGAGAG
This sequence comes from Urophycis tenuis, assembly GCA_036785325.1. Lineage (NCBI taxonomy): Eukaryota > Metazoa > Chordata > Actinopteri > Gadiformes > Phycidae > Urophycis > Urophycis tenuis. Next base: position 15,591,879 of record JAXIVH010000003.1, on the reverse strand, counting down.
AGAGAGAGAGAGAGAGAGAGAGAGAGAGAGGAGAGAGAGAGAGAGAGAGAGAGAGAGAGAGAGAGAGAGAGAGAGAGAGAGAGAGAGAGAGAAAAGAGAGAGGGAGAGGGAAGAGAGAGGGAGAGAGGGAGACGGAGAGGGAGAGAGAAAAAGAGAGGGAGAGGGAGACGGAGAGGGAGAGGGAGTGAGAGGAAGAGAGAGAGGGGGGAGGGAGAGGGAGAGGGGGAGAGAGAGGGGGAGAGGGGAGGGGGAGGGGGAGAGAGACAGAAACAGACAGAGACAGAAAGAGACAGACATAGAGACACAGAGAGAGACAGGCGGACATTAGCATATCTGGAAAGGGAGCACATTGACCCACACATAAAAATCTTTGGGATTACACGTTTTCTTCCAGATGACGTTTGAACACGGCGACACGCCACTTCCACAGGCCACGGCTCTCCCCAACCTCCCCCTTCTAAAGGACTCCTTTGTGCCCCTCGAAAAACCAACGGCGCCTGCGCCAGCCCGCGTCCGCAAGGAAAAGCCTCGGCGACGTGTCGCCGCCAGCCTCGTAACTATGGCAACCGAAATAACGGAGCGCTTACCTCTGTCCATGAGCGACGGGATCATGGAGGTGAGGTCACTGAACTGGAGGAGGGGGAAAATAACAAGAAACGGTCAGCGGACTTCAGTGCGGTCATTAAACATTAGGACGTCTCCACGTTAGCATCGATCCCAGCGCCCGCTGTGACAGCCTCTGTTGTCCCCCACCTCTCCCATGACGGCGATGGGCGTCTCCCCGGTGGCCTGGGCCACGCGGTGCTCCACCAGGTAGAACATGTACTCGTCGTACAGCCAGGCGGATCAGGTGGAAGGAGCCGAAGCTGGCGGGCGCTGCGCAGGGTCAGGTCCCGGATCACCATGGAGCTTCAGACACAGACGACAACACAGCAGAACACACAGGGGGAGTTCAGACGCCTGGCGCATGACACCGGCCGCACGGTCACAGGGACCGGGTCACACACGCAGGTACAGTCATGTACATTCATGCCTTATTCGTCAGGACTCTGGGAAAGACTCGTTTTGCTTAAGTATACGATCCGGACCCGGGGTTTTTGTTTATTGGTCTCCGGTTCATGATGGTTGGACTGGCTACACAGTAGGTCTCTAAAGCCAACGCGTGGCTCTTCTCCCTGCTCCTCGTACCTGTAGAAGGACCACTTGAGCAGGAACTGCCGGGCGGCCTTGGGGCAGGCTGGGGCTGCCCTGGTGGGGCTTCAGCACCTGGGACACCACATTGTCCAGCCAGGCGGCCCACTGGTCCAGGGAGCTCTGCTGCTGCAGGGTGACCTTGAAGTCCTGCTCCAGACGCTGCACCACGCTCTCGTCACACTGGCACACCCACGACGCTTGCTCCTGTCGCGCCGACACAAAGGACACCGGGCGGGGTTCAGAGAGACACCGCATGGGGGGGGGGGGGGGGGCTGCTGATAATAAAGCTGCTGCAGGGACGATGTGAGTCCATGGAGAAAAAAAAAGGGCAGAGGATGCCCTGAGGTCTAAATCCTAAAGTGTCTCATAAAGAAGTCGGTGAGCCACGACGACGGCACACATCACCCTAGCTAGCAGCTGACGGATGGCTGCGGCATTTCCAACTCATTTAACTCAAAGGATGGCTCTTAAATCTGAACCTACAGCACCTCTCAAAGGCAAAACCGGCAAACTGTCCATCAAAAAGAGCACAGCTCCGCCCCCTGGCCAGGCGGGGTGCCGTGGCAGCGGGCGCCGGGGGGTGGAGGGGGGTGGGGGGGGCGGTGGTCACCTGCAC
>JAXIVH010000003.1:15519274-15589869 GCA_036785325.1 Urophycis tenuis | reverse complement strand
GGGGGGGGTGATTGCATCACCAACAGCCCAATAAACAGACGGAGCTGAAGCCGTTTTCTGGTCCAACCCGTTCCCCCTCAGACGCCTCCGCCAAGACCTTAACCTGTGGCGCGCCCTGAACCTGCACACCTTGGTGCTTACGCGTCCTCTCTCGCTCGGGGGGGGGGGCTCAGAAACAGCAACACCCACACAATGCATAAACATTACAGCCCCGTCGTGGCAGCACAGTGTCATGGAGAGTGACAGAAATGTGCAGGCAGACAAAGCCAGGAGCCGGTGTGCCTGTCCACAGAGCAGGCCACACAAAGGCACCGGGGGCAGGGGGGGGGTTTGGGGGGGAGTGGGGGGGGGGGGGGCGCCATAAAGACACCAAGATGTCCACCCAGTGCACTGAAAGGTTAATTGGCATGTCTTGAAAGCCGCGCGGAGATGAAAGGACGGCTGGAACAAAAGGGGAGCTCTGCGGCGAGGCAGGACACGGGGAGCACAGGGGAGGACACGAGGAAGCCAGAGCACCTCGTCCGCCTTTTAATCACAGCCTCCTCTTCCCCGCCTGCTTCTCCCCCTCTGCTGCCGCTGCTGCTGCCCGGCCCGGCGCCGCGGGGGGAACCAGAGGGGAACCAGAGGGGGGGAACCAGAGGGGGGGAACCAGGGGGGGGGGAACCAGGGGGGAACCAGGGGGGGGGGGGAACCAGCCCCGCTCCAAGGTGCTTGAAAGTTGCTGTGTGCTGCTCCACCCGTGGACAGAGTACGCTGCGTCAGAGAAAGGCCGCGTGACGTAGCTGGTGTCAAAGCACGCCGCTCGGCTCACGGCTGGCTCACGTCACTCCCACCTCTCTCGCTGTGTTACAACCGTGTGTATGTGATAGCAAGCAGTAGAAATTTGCGGGAGTGCACTTGTTTCGGAGGCCTTCCGCCTTCCGTTCCACGTTCCTGCATCTGGTGTAAAACAGCAACTCTGAGGACGCAGGAGGATCGATAGACCGATAGCCCATCGATAGCCCATCCTCCCGGGGGGGGGGGGGGGGGGGCTGTAGTGTGGAGGACCCGTGGTGGGTGGGATGTGGGAAGCAGGAGGGACGGACGCCACACAGAGAGGAGGACGCGGCGGCATGGTTACCTCGCAGTGGTCCCTGTAGAGCGTCTGCAGCTTCTTGATGTCGTCCACACTGATGCGCTCCGGCAGCGGCATGCTGCCCAGGTCGGGGGAGGGGAACGGGGGCAGGGCATGGGACACGTCTGCACACACAGGACACACAGGTCAAGTAGGCACAGGTGTCACTGAACACACACACACACACACACACGCACACACACACACACACACAGGACACACAGGTCAAGTAGGCACAGGTGTCACTGAACACACACACACACACGCACACGCACACACACACACACACACAGGACACACAGGTCAAGTAGGCACAGGTGTCACTGAACACACGCACACGCACACACACACACACACACAACAAACACACACAGACCAGACCAGCTGATTGTAAGACACCTGGCCTACGTAAACAGTGGTGTGGACACATATGGACAGCGCTATCTGGGTCTGGGCCGGGCGCTGCGGCCGTGTTGACGCAGCGGGCCGGACCCCAGCCAGGGCGCTTTAGAAAAGGGATTCATGTTCAAACGGGGAACGGCTTTCCTTTCATTTCAAGGGAATCGTTCACCACAAACAGCATCCCCTTCCCTTTGACGCCACCTGACACAAAGGGCGTCGTCCTATTCTTTAAGTATTATACTACACAAAGAGCGGGAGGGGCGACTGCGGCCGTGTCAGCCCATCTCCGCTCCGACGTGACGAGGCACACAGTTCATCTTAAGTGACAGGAGGGGCCAGGTGTGCTGGCAGGTATGTGTGGGGGTGGTCTGTACCGATGTACTGCTGGTGGTGCTGGCTCTGGGCGGCCACAGACTGCTCCGGGGTGCTGGCAGAGTGCTGGGAGCCCCCCGACAGGTGGTCCGACACGCCGTACACCTTCTGCAGGGGCTTGAACCTGCGCAGAGCAGAGGGACCGGTCACCGTCTGGCCCAGGGGCTCCCAAAGGTGGGGGGGGGGGGGGGGTCTTGAGACACTGGGACCAGCTTGTGAGATTATTTGTAGAATGTGAATTAAAAAAGTTATATATTAATTATTAATTGTATTTCCCAGAAATCAAAATTAAAACACTTAAAAAATTGCTAATTTTACCATAATTGATTCTAATAATATTTATTAGTATTTGAGTATTTTAAATTATATACGCTGACAAATTCTTTGTACCGAGGCGACGACAGAGGTGCTTACCGCAGCTAGCGACAATATCTGTCAATCAAGTGAATTTGCGCCGCTGAGCGCCATGAGAAACATTGCGACGACGACCTGCGCGCAGGCCGGCTAATTGCTGCATACTTGTCTTTCACATCCCACAGACTGAACGGACGTCACATGTCATCACAGAGCTGAACACACACAGGCGTTGGCCAATGACCAAACGTACGCATTCACCAGGAAGACGGAAGGTTGGACCGCACGAGTTGACGAATGGGTAATAAGATGGAGAGGATGCCTGGACCAACTCATGGAGGAGAACCACTAATATGACTGCCAGCGATCGCCTATCTCAACACTGACAAGTGGAAAACTAAAAAACTAAAAATAAAGGCAGATCGTGACAAAGTGTGGACCTGACTTGTTGTGCTCTAAGCACACAGCCCACACATCTCATTAGGTGAGTTTAACTTTACTCACTGTAATTACTATACACTGCTATCACCACAATAAAATACAAATGTTGAGATTATGGTCATTAGGCTATTGTGGTCAATCACAGACACAATGCGTCATTGTTTGAATGGGCCTATTACTGCAAGCACACGCAAGCGTTTTCATGCGTGAACCACCCCCGGGAATAATGGGGGTCCCAAGTCTCTGGCACCGCACTTATTTTATTTAGGGGGGGGGGGGGGGGGGGGGGCTCTCATGCTGAGGAGAGGAAGAGGATAAGGCAAGGTAACAGAGGAATTGCAGTGGAATTGTAATTACAATGAAATAAAATGGCATTGCACATTGCATAAAGAGACATGAGAGTTTTTCATGGGTGCATGTTTTGCTGTTGCTTGTGAGCCCCATCAACAACCATTATGCGATGGACCCTGATCTTCTGAATGTTGGAGGAACGATTGGAAGCCGGTGGGTGAAGAGACTGGGACTGGGACAGAAGAGGCAGCACTTTCAGCACATCTGAAAAGATGAGCAGGATAAGCAGAGCTAAGGCCCGTACCCATTAAGCAACAAACCTGTGATAACAAGTCTCTGACTTCATGTGTGTGTGTGTGTGTGTTGGGGGGTGTTCAAGATACGCAATCTTACAGCCCTGCGTAGTCGGGAGGACAAACCGGGTTGATCTACATCAGGCCTGAATCACGTAAGGGGGCAGAGACTGGGATCAGCGATCAGGGTGGCAAACGCTAATGGAGAGAAACTAACAGCCTAATGAGACAATCAAGACCTGAATCCATGCTTCTCTTCCTTGTCATTTTAATGGCTTAAACTGCTACTTAACCGTTTACCACGGCAACACATCCTTTCTGTCTAACCTGCACAACTGCAGGCTTGAAAAACGGTGCTTGAAACGGTTCTTTTCAGTAGAAGCGACGGCGCCGTTCATCAGATGGGTGTCGATAAATCCAGCAGCTTTGACACAAACACACCTCCAGCCGGCATTCCCGTCTACGGCTGGGGACGCTTCCCCACATGATTGGGAGAGTTTTCCGAGAAGGCACAGATAAACGGACAGTGGGGTTTTTTGCATCCGTACCCCCCACCCCCGTCGCATGTTCCAAGTCCCCGACTACCGACTACCGACCCGACAGAAATCTGTGTAACACATACGTCGGGGTAACACATACGTCGGTGTAACACATACGTCGCTGTAACACATAAGTCGGTGTAACACATACGTATCTGAAAGCATGCAAATAAAACAAGAATCAAAACAAGGATCAGAAAGCCCGATGGAGGGAGCACGCGGGGCATAGACTTGGCTGGTGTTGGGTCAGACCAGCTGTGTGGCAGCAGAAGGAGACAGGCTTTGGGGGGCGTGAAGCGGCAGAGAGTGGGAGGGAGAGAGGGAGCACACTGACCTCTGCTTCTGGTGGACAGGCTGCTGCCTCATGGCCATGTACTGGGTGTCCTCCTGCAGGCGGTTGAGAGGAGAGTCCGGCTTCACGCGGATACCATAGTAGTGGTACTTGGAGTTCCCTCTGGAACGTGCGGAGACGGGGCCGGCGAGACATGGCGGAGAGATGGCAACCATTTAGCCCTTGCGGGAGACGGCTTTCTCCAAGAACCACTCGCACACAACATGAGGTAGGAAGCGGACATTCGCCTCGGAGTGGAACAGCCTAGCAAATGCATTATCCTCATCAATAATCATCTTCACTGCACTGCGACTCACTGCCCCCCCCGCCCCCCGCCCCCCGCCCCCAGCCCCCGACTGTTCCACTGCATCACAGACAGCAGCAGCAGCAGCATCAGCGAGGCTGACAGCCCCCTCAGCACCAGGCCGGTACCTGGTGCCCAGCCGGCGCGTGCGGAGGCCCATGAACACCGAGCGGATGAGCTTGCCGAAGGAGGCGGCGTTGACCGGGTCCAGCTTCTGCTCCTGACAGTGGCGCAGGTAGTGGTTGTACAGGGAGCTCCTGGCAGACTCACGCCTTCCGCCGTCTCGTAGTTGTCCAGCAGCCACTGGAGCTAAAATTAGACACACACACACACACACAATCAGTCAGCCTTCAGTGGGCCGGCCGACTGTGCCCTCTTGATTTCCACCTGGCCGGCAACACAGACCACCGCTCTTACAACATCAAACATTTTGGATGAAAAGAAACCACAGACACGGATAAACACATGCGCGCGCGCACACACACACGCACGCACCAGCACACAAACACAAACACATACAGACGCACTTGAAATCTGGATGAGAAATCATGGGAGACTTGTGTTCCTGTCCAGGGGGTAAACACCATAACCGGCTGGAAATAGGATGGTTTTCCTCAACTTTATTTTTATATATATATATATATGTATACGTTTCCAACATCATTGTAGCTTTCAAAGCCAGAGGGGCAGAGTGAAGAATGGATCCTACTGAGAGATGTGCTGATTGTACAGAGGTCGGTCAAGGTGAAGAGCTGTGATGCAGCACCCTCAGTTAATTTGCCACATCTGAACAATGGCTGGATCCGTAATAAAGTAGAGTCGAGTGGAGATGAATCTAATTTCCATTTAATTTTATTAGAATTTGGATGATTGTCTCCCAACAAGAGGACGCAAATTGTACCGCAACATAATTGTTGATTGACGTTAAGTGTTTTGTCCAATGCCTTGCGCGTATGAAATCATCAGCAGTGCCTTCTGTGTTGGCTAGCACAACAATTACGTACCCGCCACAACGGAGCAAAATGACACAACAGTTTGCAGAATCAGTCAGTGCGAAGTGCATGTGAAGCATTGAGCAAGAAACGGCTACAGGGAGCATTCTTAAGCAACAAGTTAAAGCGTATGCACCTTGAGATTCAACTAGTCGAGACAAAACTGTGAGTGGGGTTTGTGCGGATTAAGCTATGGTAACAGCAGTGGGCCATAAATACATGCAGTTAAAGTCCCCCCCCCCCCGCCCCCAAACACACACTATTATCGCTGATGTCCGTGTCAAACAAAGATCCTGGTTGACTTACATGGCTGTTGAGGAGGCTGCTTTTGTGAGTGGCAATTCCTTCAGACTTTTGGAGGTTTTCAATCGCCATTTCAAGCTAAAGAAACGAAGCATGCGAAAAATAAAAAGTAAATGAGAAGTGAGAGTGGGCAGTGATGGGGACAGAGGAGAGAGAGGAGGGAGGTCAGGTCAGAGTTGAACAGAGACATAGATTGACAGGGAAATAAAAAAGCACAAAAACAGGAAAGGAACACAGGCCTGTTAGCTGGCAGCCAGATCCTCTCGCATTTTCATCAAAAAGAGTCAGTTGTTGCAGCCATTCATTATTGACTAACAAAAGCATGCAAATAAAGGGACTAATGGAGAGTTAAGCTACACACCGGGGGCTTGCTATCAGACACAGTAAAGTATGCAAATAGCAACCAAAAACGGGGACAGACACGCGGTGGAGTCGGGGACAATGAGCTGACAATGACTCTCCCCACCCCCCAGAAGAACTTTAGACACATCGGAGCAAGGGGACATTTGTTTACAAAGAGTCTCCTTGCTAAATGGCAGATAATTCCGTTATGCCTTAAGGATCACAGGGTCTTTATCGATAAATATAGCACACTTAACTGTGCCTGATCTATCCACTACAGAATCTAGTGAAGAGTTAAATTGATCGTCAAAGGGGAATGATAAAACCAGAGACCTTCTTGAAAGCTCTGGAAGAAAATAAAGAGAGAAGAAAAAAAAAAGAAAAATGTGTAGTACTGCAGCCAAACTGGAGACTCAGAGGAACAAGAAGAAAAAGAAGCAGGCAGGGTTCCAAGCATTGAGAAGCCCCTCACCCCTTCCCCCTCTCCCCCCTCCCCTAAGGCTCCGGGCCAAATGCTAATGAGCCCCAGGGGTGGCTTTGTTTCACAGGGTGCTCAAGTGCTAGTGAAAACCATTCAAATAAGGCTGCGCTGAATTATTTAAGCCACTGCCCTGGTTCTCTGCATCCTCCTCGCTCGCGACATCACCGTGGGCCCGGCGAGGCCTGAACTCTGGGCTGTTCTCCCTCTCGTCCCCCCCCCCCCCCACCTTACCCTGGGACACCTCCGATCACTTCCCCGGCTGTTTCTGGTGGGAGTCTGGAGCGCTGAGGTGGCCGGCCATCACAGTTATCACCAGCGAGCGCCAAAGCAAGCCCGTACGGTCGGTGGGGACGGTTTGCCATGCAAAGCCAATTTGTGTGCGTTTCTATATTTGAGGCGTCTGAATCGTCGTCTCCAAAGTGATTCCGATCTCGCGTCGCCCGCTTTTTCTTCGGGATTCCGCGGGGGGATTTTGGGGTGCGACGGGCCAATGGGGAGGGAGGAGGGGGGGGGGCGTGGCTTACCATGGCCGAGGAGGAGCGGGAGGACTGCGAGGCGTGGTAGCGGTTGCCGTCCATGCCGGCACCGTGGATCAGGTAGGTGCTGCCGCTGGAGATGATCTGGCTGCCGCCCACGTCCATGGTGATGCCCACCATGCTGTGGGGCGCCATGCCGCTGCTGGCCGACGACACCACCGTGGTGACCTGGGCGCCGCCGGCCTGCGAGTCGAAGTAGGCCCCGCCCCCGCCGCCGCTGCCCTGCCCGTACAGCTGGGCGTCCGGGTTGTAGGAGTAGGCTGCGCGGCTGCAGGGGTGACCGCGGGGAGGGTGTCAGTGGATCAGGAACAGGCGTGGAAGCCGGCGCCGCTTTGACGCGTTTTGACACAAGTGTCACACATACGAACGCACGACAGCCTTTTTTTGGATGTTAACTAATTTGTTTGATTATCATTGCATCACACTAATCAATGATTTAGTTACGCTTTCTGGCTCCGTTTTTGAAATAAAATGACAATGATTTTTTAGACAACCCGTTGGCCCTGAGCCACGTGTGTGTGTGTGTGTGTGTGTGTGTGTGTGTGTGTGTGTGTGTGTGTGTGTGTGTGTGTGTGTGTGTGTGTGTGTGTGTGTGTGTGTGTGTGTGTGTGTGCGCGCGCGCCATTAGTAAGTGCTGTTGGAGGCAGAGCTGTGGATCTTTACTTACATGGTGCCATTGGTGTAAACGGTTTCCCCTCCTTCTATGTACTGGACCTGGGATGGATAGATGTGTTGTACCTGCTGGACCTGGGGGCCAAACAGACAAACGCGGGACCGTCAGCAAGCGGCTGCAGCGACACGCTGGGCGTTGATGCACGGGATGCATGTGTGGAGGATGCGTTGAGTGTCTGTACCTGCACTGCCTTCTGAGCCGAGCCTGTGGCCTGAACCAAAACCCTCTGTGTGGAGACGAGGAGAGACCAGTTACACAACAAACAACAGGTCCACAAACGTGCACTCACAATCCCACGTGCACGCTTTGGTTTGTACTTTTGCAACAAAGAGCACTGAAATGTTTAATCCCGTCATCTGCCACGGCGACTTCAAAACTTCTGTTGCAAAGGATAAACATATGGCTTTTTGGAATCTTTTCTCCCATCACAAGCAAAAATACACATTTCCCATTGTCAGAGAGGAACTGCAATGCATGGTTTCATTTTCTCAATAGCCTCAGTCTGTTGGATACACAGGCAGTCATTTTCTGTCTATTTATTAACTTGGTTACCGACAAGTAAGTATAGTATTATTGGCTTAACTTGGTCAAGTGGAATTTGTTGCCCAGTAAACAAATAGAAGAATAGATGGTGGTGGCTATGGACGATCCCTTGTGGCAAGGGCACTTTTTGGCTCAATCACTAGGGCTATCTCAGAGCTGCAGCCATACCACTCGTGCTGCAACCAGTCACTGAGCAATGAGTTTATACAAACGTTTGTACATCACACCAAAAAATGGACTGAATCCAAAATCTGTCTGGGGACAGACAAGCTGGGGACAGCCTGCAGCAGCGACACCGACATGACCAAGTGCTGCCCGTGTGGCGGAGAAGAGCCGTGTGCTGTGGAAGTGACACGCGGACCAGAAAACAAGCACACCTACCTGCTGGGAGGCTGGCACGGGCTGCACCACTGGCGCCTGGGTGGGCGTGGACGTACGCAGGGCCACGCTGGACGTGGAGTCAGACCCTCCCTCGGAGCTCTGCATTCTGGGACTCTGGACGGGGAAGGACGGGGAGGAGAGGTCAGTACACAGGCACCCTGTGCTGGAACACAAAACGCAGCATTTGGAGTATGGGTGGCTGCCAACAGGAACAGGATTTCTGGTAGGCGTCAGGGCATTCATGGGAAGCTTGGAGATAGCGGCCGGGCCAAGTCAAGCTGAGTCAGAGCAGGATTCTTGAAGACGGCCTACATCTGGCATTAGTAAAAACACAAAGGCCAACACATCCAGTAAGTGCCTAAACAGACAACGCAAGACCCCAAACAGGTGAGTGGTAGACCAGTAGAGCGGTGATCTTTAACAAACACACAAGTGCTTTTTATCTTGCCTACCTCACCCAGGAGGTGACAAGGTTACCGTGTTAGTGAGGGTGGAGAACCAACACACAGAATTATTTTCTGAAGAGGTTAATGTCAACTTCACGCAAGAGACAATGAATGGCTTGAATAAAACGGACAAATTAAAAGTAGTGAGTGGGTGGCGGGGCGGGGGTCCGGCTGGCCCCCGCCCGGACCCTGATGATATCCAGCGTTTGTTTCGAGCGAGAGCGGCTCTCCGGAGGTTCCAATAATCCAGCTGATATGAGGAAATTCCTCTATGCTTTGTAAACGTTTGTCTGTTGCCATGGTGAGGAATCCATGACGACCACCCCCAACTCTTCCCCCCCCCCCCCCCTCCACCCACCTCCCCTCCGCTTTCACTCGCTCTCTCCCCGTGTCTCGCTCTCCCTCCCTCTCAGACTTTTTTTTTTTTTAACTCACGCACAGGAACTTTCGAGTGTGGCCACAAAGAGAAGAGGGGGGGAGGATTAGAACAGGGGGATGAGAGAACTCCAGCGGGGGAGAGGTGGAAGAGGGGAGAGAAGAGAAGCATGGGTGCGTGTGTGTGCGTGCGTGCGTGCGTGCGTGTGTGCAAGCCGCACTGTGTGAATTAAATGAGGTCTTGCAACCCTGAGGCTAACCCATTGAGTTGCCAAATGAGTAAGTTCAGTCTCGGTGGAGGTGCTCCTTGGGAGATGTTAAGAGTAGAGAGTAGAGGGGCCGCAAGACCCAACACGCACAAACACCCCCCCCCCCCCCCCCCCCCCCCCCCCCAGCACCCATTAAAACATGTCGTGTGCATTTCAATTCCCTATACATCGATTCACCGAGTTACCGAAGGCAGTGGTGTAAAGGAGGCTCTGAATAGGGCGTCATTGTTTATGGACAGAGTTGGGTCAGTGCAACAGGTGCTAGGAGCTGTTGTCCCTGCAGAGAGCGTCCACGTAGGACCCCAGGCCCGGGACTGCTGGCCCCGCTCCCCACAAGGTGATCAAGAGCCCCCCCCCCCCCCCCCCCCCCAAACAAAAAGCTAACGAGAGAGGAACTGCAAGCCTTGGAGAAGACACCGCCTCGCCGACAAAAGGAAGTCCCAGCAGATGCTATTTATAAACAGTGTGTAATGTGTAGTAAGCCAATCGACCAGCAATGGGTGTATTGTAGTGAAATGGCCACCGATCTTTCTGGAAAATCTCACTCATGAAAAACGCGCACCTATGAACACCCATGTACAGCACAGCCAAAATATTACTTCAAAGAGCTTGCCGCAAAGATACATGCAGCCCATTAAAAGTAATGTAATTACAGCATGCACCGGTGTGCACTAGTGTGCGTTGCACTATGCAGAGGACAGGAGACTTGCAGACGTAATTCTTTTCTGCCACCTTTTTTCCCCCACATGTGCAATAAAGGCTAACCATCAATATTCATTTCAACCAGTTCACCCACTACCAGGGCAATCAGGCACAGCAACAGGTCGAGGCAGGCCGCTGATGATCTGTCAGTGTGCACATACAAAGGCATGTAGCCGTTCTCTTAGTATGTGTGCAAGCGTTTGCCGTTGTAAGAATGTATGCACAATGACAAAAATAAAAACCCCAAAAAAGTACTGCCGACATGGAATGAAAGTGTGGCTCTCACAGGACCAATAGGGAACAACTCCATAGCTGGGCGTGCCACTACTGACATTTTCCAATCACGGAGACAGTGCCACAGGGCAAAACCATCGTTGTGTCTACATGACTAATCTCACACACACACACACACACAAGCACACAAACACACACACACACACACACACACACACACACACACACACACACACACACACACACACACACACACACACACACACACACACACACACACACACACACACACACACACACACACACACACACAATGTTGTAATTCCTGAAATATGCCAATTCTTGTTTTGTCTGCCGACACACATCCAGGAGGACTTCATCAAAGGGAGGTAGAAAAACTCTCCAGGTTCCAGTACCTCTACGGTACAGCTATGTTGGTCTGCACTTCTGCATAACACAGACACAAACAACAACAGTGAGATCTACCTTCAAACATGAAATGTGGAAATGGGTCTCCGGTCAATGACAGTTTTTGGAGACCTTAAGACCAAAGTGGAGGGAGACACTCCTTAAGCAGCACAATGGACAGCTTGGCAAAGCAAGATGGCGGCAGGGACAATAAACCACAGTATTGACTTGCTAGTCTTCATCCATAAAAGCTCAATTAAAGTGGCAGCCTTAATAGGTGTGGTAAAGTGTGGGGACTGGGTGAGTGCAAGAGAGACTTTCTCCTCAGCCCCCAGGAAAGGTTAAAAGCCACACAAATTCCCCACCAGCAGCTATGAACGGCACAAAGGCAGGAGCCAGCAGGAGCCCCTGCAGACCACCACTGAAACCCTACTGTGAATGAGCTGCTCTTTAGAGAGCAGCCGTTCTCCTTGGAACCAGTCGAAAACTGCACAAACCCATATACACACACGGCACAAGAAATCCTAAAAGGCAGGAGACTACTTTTAGTCAGACTAAATGGAGATGACGTTTTAAGGTGACTTGCTCTTGTAATAAGAAAATGGGAGAGGGACGGCTGCAAGAATACCTAAATCCTCTTTAACGGTCTAGCTGTACACAGTGCACCTATAGAGGCCTACTAGTATAGACAATTCAGAAGAAACTGAAACATCTATCATTGACAAATTTAACTTAAACCCACAATCAATCAAAGGAAAAACACATGCAGATGTTCAATTAAAAGCCGGAGCCCACAGTCTTGGCTCGTGTTTGCACTGGCCCACATTGTTTGCTGAGCAACAACGGTTGCTAGTGGCAACACCGTCCACTCCCGTTTCCAGGAGCCTGTTGCTACGCAACCAACAGAATACTTCCCAAACCAAACAATGCCATCCCCTAACTGATCCCTCTATCTCACACAAAGCAGAAACTTACAACAATAAATGTGTAAGCTATTAATTCCAGGCACCAATGGACAAGACACACAGGGCAAATGTATTCCTAGTGAGTAAAGACTGTGGAAAAGTTAAGACTTCCAACTGCTTCAGACTTCATTGTAGAGGACATGTTGTGGCAATATTCTCTATTTTTTTATACAGCTGGTGGTCAAAACATTGTTTTACTCCAGAAAGCAACAGTCTGAAAACTCAAAACATGCCTTTTACATCCATGAAAAAAAAGCTGACCAAAAAAATCCAATGTTTATGGTGGAGCGCACAGTAAGTTCTTATTCAGAGTAGTTTGTCACAGGTCTTTAAAAGGTTCTTTACAATCTAATTTACATTTTACAACATAAGCAACCGGTTAATGAGTGGACTTGCAATTCCCAAATCTTTAGAAAAATCTATTTCTAGAGAACATGAAGAGAAGGACACAATGAGCATATTAAGGTGTGAGATCTCCCAACAGAGGCCTTTCTTCGACCTGTCTCATTATTTCTGACTAATCCAATCAAAGCAGCCCTTGCCATCTGCAGATGGCAGGGTTAGCATGAGAGAGATAAGAACAAGGAGGCTCAGACCCCAGCTTCTGATCCTAGCCTCCCCCCCCCCCCCCTCTCTCTCTCTCTCTCTCTCTCTCCATCCACACCCCCACCTTGGGTTATCACTACAACCTGTCCACTCCATCCCTCACCATGTGCACTGCAGACCTGACAGCCACAGGGAGAATGATCAAACCGTTGCCATGGACACTGTGTGTTCGCCTATGCACTACACTAGCACCTCACCCACCTCCCCCCCATCCCCCTTCTCCTAACCTCATCCAGATTTCAAGCCCCTCCCCCCCCCCCACCATTAAACATCTCAATATAGAGAATTGGTGTTGTAAACAGTCTGAGGCATAGTTGTAAGTAGTTTAACTGTAAATATACCACAAACCCATGTTGCGTGTTGGTGTAAGTGGGGGAGGTTGCGATCATGAAAGTAACTGGCCTAATCGCACACATGCCTGCAGAGTGTACTACTGGGTAGTGGTGTTCAACGCTGTCATTTGAAATTCTTATAAACTACTCAACCATACAAACACTCCTTAATTAATTCCATAATGACATTCCTCTTAATTCCCTGCTTCATTAATGATCAACCCTTGAACACATTATTTTCTCGTTTAAAAACTGCTTTTAATTACCCTTCTTGCATGCGACCTGAGGTGTCATCTAATTGTTTGGTAGGGAGCAGCAGACATTTAACCAGGACCTGGGCTACATTGTGTCAAACATTTCAATAATCAACCCATCACTGAGGGGTGCAGGGCTGACAACTCCTCTCTTCAGCAGTTATGTAATGGTTGACATAATCATGCGTACACACGTATATACACATATATGCATACATATATATATATATACAGTATATATCATTCAAATTTAGTTGTAAAGATACACACACACACACACACACACACACAAAGAATATTTCCAACAAGGACCTGCAGCTTTGAGTCGGTCATCCCTCCGCCTGAGACAGACGTCCGGGGGCCAGCGCTTCTGTTCTCATTGGGTGGGCTTCTACAGCGAAACCTCAGAGACACCTCCAACACCACAGACAGAGTCAACCTTATCTGCTCAATGACGGCTCCGGACTGATCTGACTCTAGTGGATGTTTGCCCTGCTTGCATGTTTGTTTGGATGTTTCGGCATTAAAAGTGTGGCGCCACAAAAAGAAACATTGCTGCTTATCAAAGGGACTTAAACTCTATGGGCCGACGAGAATGGAGAGGGGGGAAAAAAGGTACGGAGACCATGGGGAGAGGTGCTACTATTTCTGTCTGAAAAGGACAGAAAACTGGGGGGGGGTATAATTCTAATGCAAATGTCAATGCCCTGTCTGCTGTTTGTGGCAGGAAATGTAATTAGCAGGCGTGTAGCCAAGATATAAAGCAGGTAGAATGTAAAGAATGCCCAATGATGACAAAGAGGCACAAAAAACATTTAATTTCATAACAAGTTTTAACCTGTCGCGCCTGTCTGCGAGGGCTAACTAGGAGCAGCGTTTTTGTGTACAAGGAGATGTTGTTTTGGTGTACCCTAGCAACACAAACCCACAAGGATTTCCAAAACCTTTCTGCCCAAGCAAACCTGACGTGAGAAGACAGATCGGAATCAAGTGGACAATTAACATGAAGCCGTTTCCCTCTCGCCGGAGTCCACGCAAAATGTTAGCACAACGCATGAAATTAATTTAGGGTGGAAATCCCTGTACAAATAAATTAAATATAAAAACATGTGTGCACAGTGCCATCAGACATTGCCACTTAACAAGCCCCACAAGGCATTCTCTGCTCCATTCATCTGCACTGCACTGTCATTTTCTGACACTTTGACTTAGCGACTGCACCCGTATTAATATCAGACACTGGAACCTAACAGTCATGTTTAACGGGCGCTACATGCAATTATAGGCCGACATAGTAAGTGGTAAACAACAACAAAAGGGGGACTGATGAGCCCTCACAGCCCTTCTGTATTTGTGGTGGCTGCGCATTGGATTGAAAATTTCTCCTTAGGGCAGCGATGGACCTCATCAAGAAGAGCTAAATTCAGAACAATCATGCGCACGCACACACACATGCACACCCACACCCACGTGCACACGCACACACACACACACACACACACAACTAAAAGCTATGCCAGGTCAGCCCCTGTCCAAAGGGACCACTGCAGCTGTTGAGAGCTCTGTACACACCAGTCCATTTAACACTTAAAATGGCATACGGGTGCTTGTGGACATTTCTAAACACAAGCACCCAAGAGGTTGTTTTTCACGAGGAAGACGAGGAGAGGAGAGCAGACTAGGCCTGAATCCAAAGCTTGAGAGACAGTGGATTATGGGCTACTGTGACATCCATTGGTAAAGGGGAAGCAATCCAGGATACACATCAACCGTCACTGGCAGTTCCAGATAGTACAATTTGTAGACAGTGGTCCTAAAACCACAAAAGGGGTCTGGGTCTCTCTCTCATATATATTAATAGATTGATATTTAATATTTAATATGGATGGAAGTGTAAGCATTGTCTGAACTCTTTATCACCACCTCTGCATCTTTCATGACCTTTAATACTGCTTTCCCAGAATGTCTTCCAACTCAACATGAACTCTACAACAATTTAAATCTACTTTTGTCTGTACTTTCTCTCCATGGCTTAGTGTGTATTGGGTGAGGGTGTGTATAAAGCTCACGTGTGGTCATTTATTATTATTAAGTCATTATTTCCTTTGTAACAAGTAAGTTACAAGTTGAAATTCCGTCTCGAACACAGCCCGAGTGCTTCAGCAAATATGGATTCACTTCTTGTTAGAATAAAACTGCTCCAGCTGTAATTGTACTGATGGTGGGCAGCTGAACCGCTTCACCCTCCATGTCACATACAACTCAACATCCATCTCTGCTCAGCACCTTACATGCGCGTTGTGACTGACAAACCGCCATAGCACCACCTAGCTGCAACCTAACTTCAATTATTCTTTGGTAAACCCTACAAAGCGTTGACAATAATTGTTTTCTAGAACCAACGTATATTATGTATTTTATCGAGGAATACAAAGTTTGATACCGGAGAGTTGAAAGCGTTAGTGTCAATTACAACATGCAATAGCGTACCAGTCCTCTGGTTGCGCAGCAATGTTTGATAACTGATGAACGTGTGCGTAATACTTTCAAAGTCATTGGTTTCCACCCTGGTGTTTATAGAGTTTTTTGTTGTTGTTGTGGTTTTTCCCCGTGGTGATGTCTGCAACAATGTGGAACTGCATACACGGCTTTTAAATGAGCAGCTACCAAACGTTTTCCGAAGTGAAAGTGATCCCTCTGATCAGCCCAGGTTCCGTTCCAGCTCATAGTCCGAGCCCTCCACTGTCGTTAGCCCACAGCTAGCTTGTGAGCCACCTGCTCGGAATGACACACCACCTAGCCCGGGGAGCCCGTCTGGAGGACTCCGCCAAGCCTTCAACTCCCTACAAGAGCACCAAACAGTGGACCAGACGTGAGTCTGCGGCGAGCTGTACACCCAACTCCATCGCCGGTTCAGTTTAGTTAGCATGATGAGCTAGCAACCTGTAGCTTGACGGGCAAACTATTCATGGTTTGGGGATGCGAGTGGACGCGCTTCCCTGCTTTAATGCCCACACACGTTACGAGGACCTCCGAGCACAACTACCAGAGAACCAGCAGCACTCCAGAGCCACACGCTGGGGTAAACACAACTAACTCATCACTTGAAGAAGTTTTCCAAATGAATGCAATAGCCTATGAATGCCAACCCGAAATCAGTAGTAGTAGTAGTAAGAGTAGTAGTAGTAGTTGTAGTAGTAGTAATAATAATAATAATAATAATACCAACAACAACAACAACAATGCTTGTGTCGGTTGAACAAAATTGGAGAGAAAAAAGACGTTGGGTTTTATGCGACAAGAAAGTCTTGGTGGTTCGCAGTGGAAAGAAATTAGAGTAAACAGGACATAAATTGCTATCAACCCATTACAAGTACTTGCAATTTACTCCGCTACGATCTTTAAATGTCTAAATTCTGTAAAGATATAGTCACCTTGCCTTGTGAAAAGTTCTGCCCTTGCTGCACTCTTTCCCCTCTCTCACTCGTTGACTTGCAGTTGCTGCTGCTGTTGCTGAGTGTTGCGCCCGTTGGTAAGTAACTGTCTCCACGGCTACAATCACTATGGCGAGATGGGGTCTCGAAGCAACAGTTGCTACCCTTTGCCGAATACGTCAGTGAGCAGCAACACGGGAGGGAGGTGTTAAAATATATGAAACCCCGCCCTGGTTGCATTAAGAAGTATAACCACTAGATGGCGACCTTACCGCAGAATTGCAAAGTTAATTTCAGACCGTTTCAGACTTATTCATACATATAATAATAATAATAATAATAATAATAATAATAATGATAATAATTTATCAATGAATTATCATTAAATAAAACTTGGCTCTAAAATATTGGAAATATATGAGTGTACTGATTAACTGTATGTTTTGTTTTGTAATGGGCATATATTTAAGAATGCAATAATTTTGTCGTGCGTGCTATCAGGCCTATTTTTATCGTTAGTCGCTAGTCTTCATCCATAAAAGCTCATCGTTATCAAGCTAACTTGGGTATTTCCCTTGATTGGGCTAAATAACGTAATTATATATATTTTTTAATAATTGTTTATTTCTACATCTCAACAATTGTTTATATGTATGTATGTCCACATTCATGTGGAATAGATTAATTTGCAGGCTCTGCGTCACAAAATAAGATACTCAATATTGCCTCGTACTTCTCAAGACATTATGCTACCTTTAAACAGCACTGCATCCAAATTAAACGTAAATATTAATACAATCAATTATAGCTTACAAAAAGCTATATATCTTGATCACTTTATTTATTTCCGTCATTTTATGCAATATCACGCCGCGAATAAGGCTGAAAACTATTGGATGTCAATGACCGGCAGTTACCCCATTTGTTGACGTCACGTGATGGCGCAGCAGCAGGAACGGAGCCTGCAGCTGCATCACCGGTCAAACTGAAGAATTCAGCTAAAAGATGACAGCGAGCGTGCTATATATGTAACATGTTACGTGCAGGTTTGGCTCTGTATAATAGTGTTTTGCTTTTCTCCTTCCTTGTCCTTCCATTCAGTAAACGTTCAACCCTATTCATTTCTTTATTATTTCACATATAGATGCAAATATGTTCTACTCGGTCATCATGTATACCATCATACCAATCTGCAGGATAAGTTGCATTGAGGGTGTTGCATTCCAAGACCATCATCATGAAGATACATGTACATTGTAGTATGAGCGATATGAAGGATTTGACAAAATATGTCAATTTTAAGATTAATGAACTGTGACACATTCATCATTCATTCAAATCATTCATGTAGCATTAATAATAAGTTATGTTGTTATGTTTCCTCTTCATATTAAATTTATACTGTATACAAAAGTATATTGGACTCTTGATTTGCATCCTGTTGCAAACAAAGCAACAAGCCAACGCTAAAACTTTGTGTTAAAGCCAAGCCATGTCCAAACTAGTTGTACAGGGTTTTCTAGTTGAAGTTATTGAGGCGTAAGCCAAGGTAACTTTGTGCTATGACTTGACCTCCTTTTTGACAAATGAAATACAAGTAAGCCTGATTATTATTGAACATCATCTCGGTTGATAGATGTAGCCTATGTTTATGTTTTGTCTTCTGTCATTACGTCAATCTGTGTGTGTGTGTGTGTGTGTGTGTGTGTGTGTGTGTGTGTGTGTGTGTGTGTGTGTGTGTGTGTGTGTGTGTGTGTGTGTGTGTGTGTGTGTCGTAATTACTCATCCATCACATCTGCATCTATGTATGACGTGAGTGGAGGGGTCGATGAAGTATGTGGACCAGCGCGTACTCTGAAGAAGAAGAAGCGTGCGCGCGTGGGCTCCTCCCCTCCCGGTACGTTTGTTTGGCTTCTATGCCCTTATATGGAGGACGACCTGTGGTGTGAGCCCATTCAACCAATCGGGTGTCTTTGGAATTTGCGTGGGGGCGGGAGGGGGCGTGTGTGCGGGAGGAAACTGTTAACCCTGGGTGGGGCTTCAGAGGAGGAACCAGACGAACCAGCCGGGCTTTGAGAATGAATGATGCTACACAGTTGTAGACGTAGTGCTAGAGGTTAGCCCACTTTATCCCAGCTGCCGACCGAAAGCCGTAGTAGTTGCCTACTTGGGCAGAATAGGGTAAACCTTCAATAAACGGGACAATAGAAAGCTCAAGACCAAACACCCTCAGCAATGCAATGTAAGTACATTATTATATGCAAATGTATGGTTTTAAAATAAAGCTTTTTTCATTTGAAACACTGGCCGCTTTGGCCAGTATCGTGCTAGGCGTGGAAACTGGATTTCAGTCAATCGTTGGCGTTTCTGCTAACCTTTTTAGACACCAATTACTCTTCTGCTCAATTATTTTCTAAATTTAACGGACTATATTGTAATAATAATTTAAAAAAAAAAGATATTCTATTATTATTATGTATGTGTAACTGTGTATTCTAATCATTCAATGCAGCATCATCAGTATGTCGCAGGGTTTGGGGACTGGGGTGGAGCTGCCTCAGCAGTAGAGGGAGATGTCAAAGAGAAAAGTGAAGGTTAATGTGTGGTGAATCTCCGTTGAAATCCAGATGTCTAGCATAACCAGGTTGAGCTGGGGATACACTAGTTGTAATAGCTCAATAGACTGTCACTGGGTTACAGCCGAGCCGGCGGCTGGCACCATCTCTTGAAGATAGAGACTTTCGTATAACATAATTAGGTTAATTGTAACTACCTGAAACGGATTCAGGGAGCCGTGTGCGGTTGGTTGGTGGCTGGATGTCGAGAGACATACGCCGACAAATGAAACTGTTCAAGGCGTTAGCGCAGTTTTGGGGGTATTTACATTTTGGGGTGTGGTGATACTATGATGGGGGAAAAGGAGGAAAGCCCTCACTTAATCCAGAACAGATGCCTGATTTGGCGGAGCGATGGGCAGGGGGAGGGATTGTGGAGGCAGTGAGAGTCGTATCCTTGTCGCTTATTTTAAAGCCCACCATAAAAATAACATTACCAATATTACCACTGAGCTCCATAGTCTATAATAGCAGCATTCCAAAGTTACTCTACTTCAGTTTCACTCATGAGCTGAGTCACTAGCCATTTGCTGTTTTATTTTCGCATTGCAAAGGCCAGGCTGCCAATGGACAGCACCAGGAGAGCATATTCCGGATGGAAGACAGGAAAAGCAGCTTTCCTGTTTCTCTGAGCTGGAGGCACCCTTAGCAGACGTCATTTTCAGGCACATTCTTGATGAGAGACTTGATGAGCAAAAATTTTCTTAGGGCCACGTAGTCCTTGTCAGCACAACTGATACAATACAGTTCATCAGGTTTGCATCAAGCGCTAGTATAATGTTAGAAATTGATGATGATGCATGATGCATGATCAAATGTTTTAATGGTTTCGAAACAAACAAATGCTGTTTGGTAGGTGTAAATGTTCTGGCGGTGAAAAGTGTGTGATAGTCGCTTCTCTACAGATTGGCAGTATCACTTGCTGAACCTTCTTCAGTAATGTGGGATTGAATAGCACAACAGAGCCGGTCGGGGAACAATATCCGGTATGTTTAGACCATATGCCACGTTGTTGTGTTTTAATGCTGCTGTGGAGGCCATGTATCGATCTGCATTACGCTTGGATGAAAAGGAGCCTTCCCAATGTAAACCTAAATCAGAGACATGCCAGGATGTCTCTGGTCATGTGGTCTGGCTGCTCTCTTGTGACCTAAGAACCAGAATGGAGAGAGGGCTCAAAAAAATAACAGAGAGAGAGAGGACCAAGATGTGCCATGTGTGTTTTATATGACAGGAATGATCGTTATTCTTATTCATTATAATAATTTTATACTAACTTGATGTTCTGCCACATAGCAACCTCTAAAATGTCTATTCAAGCTGCGCCATCTCTCATAGTGAAACCGACTTGAGATATTTCCAGTCTACGTGCGCCAGTGTCTCTTAGGCTTGGTGACCCTCCCCCATCACGCAAAAATCAGTCGTTCATTGACCTTCTCAACCCTTCTTGCACTCTGCATCCAGCCAAGGCCCTGTAGAGCGTGCACACAGCAGTGCATTGGCCCCTGGGGGTTACTGACTGCAGCTGCTGGTGTTGGTAGGAAGTGGAAGGAGCGTAAAATGGCTGCCTTGTTTGCGAAGTGCGATAACATCTCCTTGTGGAGTCCACCCTCTTGGCGAGAGAGTGAAGGAAGCGGAGGTCTTATCAAGGTTGAGTGTCTGGGTGGGAATGCCCTGACCTCCAAACTCCCCCTAAAAATACCTTACTTAGCTTTACAATGCCTTGAAATGCACACTCCCAGTGACCACTTTATTAGGTTACCTGACCCGGTTCAAGCCGAAAGGAAGGTGGTTCCTCAAGTCACAATGTGTTATTACAGTGATATGCAGAAGAGCATTTTTGTACGCACATGTCAAACCTAAAGTAGTGTTGCTGACCATCTCTATGCCGGCCCTGGTCTACCTAGTGTTCCCCCGTGGCCTCTATAGTCACCACCGGTATCTCAAGCCAATGGGAGAGCACCATTGGCCTGTGGTGGAACGTGACGTTCCCAGGAGGAATGTGTAGCGGACAAATCAGCAGCAACTGTCATGTCAACATGGACCAGAGTCTCTGGAAGGTTTCCTGCACCTTGTATAATCCGTGACATGTGTTATTCAGGCTGCTTCAGGCTCTGGTCCAGTGTTAGAAAAGTACCTCTTAGAGGGCTTCTGAGTGTTTAGAAAAAAATATTACCATATCAACCAAGAACATAGTTTCCCTGGGCCGATTGTCCTGACTGGTGAGCCGTAACAGGCCCTTTGCCACAATGGGCGGACAGGGACATGGCCTGGTATGTGTTTTCAGCCCCTTTCAGATAAACACTCGCAACAGAAACCATCGGGGGGGGGGGGGGGGGGGGGGCATGTATGTGGTAATACGTGTTTGAGGGTCTACTAGATGTACTAGAGGGCTGTGGTGTTTATGGGATCATGTGTTTCTGTTCTGACGAAGGATGCACCCCCAAAGCAAGACATGTTTCTTTTGCACTAATGGAAGGGCTCTGTTTCCTGTTTGTTCCACTATGTTGCTCCATTAATGACAATAATTTTGATACTTAAAGGGATATTCCGCCATTTTTGGAAATAAGCTCATTTTCCACCTTCCCTCGAGCAAAACAATCGAGCTTTACCCTTTTCCCGTTCATCCAGCCGTTCTGTGAGTCTGGCGGTACAACTTTTAGCTGTAGCTTAGCATAGATCATTGAATCGGATTAGACCATTAGCATCTCGCCCGCTAGCATCACGCTTAGAAGTGACTACAATTTCCGGAATTTTTCCCATTTAAAACTTGTCTCTTCTCAAGTTTGAAAGTGCAATAAGACCGACGGAAAATGAAACGTGGCGATTTTCTAGGCTGATTTTACCCGGAACTATACTCTCATTCTGGCGTAATAATCAAAGAAAGTTGTAAAGGTACCATGGGCGCAGTGATATGACGTGCCTCAAAGTATAGTCCCGGTAGGCATAAAGCAATGAGTTCCAGCAACTTTCAGTTAGCAGGTAATCACATTGGTTGTATTGCCGGAAGAAGCCTACAGGGACTATTGAGGCGCTGCGTCATATCACTGCGCCCATGGTACCTTTGCAACTTTCCTTGATTATTACGCCAGAATGAGAGTATAGTTCCGGGTCAAATCAGCCTAGAAAATCGCCACGTTTAATTTTCCGTCGGTCTTATTGCACTTTCAAACTTGAGAAGAGACAAGTTTTAAATGGGAAAAATTCCAGAAATCGTAGTCACTTCTAAGCGTGATGCTAGCGGGCGAGATACTAATGGTCTAATCCGATTCAATGATCTATGCTAAGCTACAACTAAAAGTTGTACCGCCAGACTCACAGAACGGCTGGATGAACGGGAAAAGGGTAAAGCTCGATTGTTTTGCTCGAGGGAAGGTGGAAAATGAGCTTATTTCCCAAAATGGCGGAATATCCCTTTAACAAGAAAGTGGTGGATGATAAAAACCATGGTAGAAATAGGAGGCAAGAGGAAGAGTTTGTCAAATGGCCTTTTTCCCTCCATAGCAATATATAGGCGAGATCTCAACCTTCTAACAAGTGTTAATTACTACCTATGTGTACACTGAATCTCCAAAGGAGAACCACGACTGTGCCCTGTCAACCCGGGTCCTCACCCTGTGACCTGCATCCAGCAGCACCCTGTTGTCAGTCTTGTGAGCGTTGGAAGGGGGTTGGCTGTCACATGATGGGGCAGTGGAGTGGTTTCTGTTTTGGCAACACAGTTGCAGCAGGTGGCTGAATTTGAATAGGGTTAGGGTCTCTCTCTCTCTCTCTCTCTCTCTCTCTCTCTCTCTCTCTCTCTCTCTCTCTCTCTCTCTCTCTCTCTCTCTCTCTCTCTCTCTCTCTCTCTCTCTCTCTCTCTCTCTCTCTCTCTCTCTCTCTCTCTCTCTCTCTATCTAGTACTAGGAATGTCTTGACTTATACTTTGACTTTGGTCCATCTATCTCAGATCTTGCTCTATCTTGCCGACATACACACAAACACAGACCCATGCACAGACTCACATGTGAGTCATGGTCATATTTTCTTCATCCTGTGTTTGGTGAGTGAATGTGCCTGTTGATTTGTGTAGCACCTTGTTTAGCAGCTGACCTCTACCCCCCCCCCCCCCCCCCCCCCCCCACACACACACACACACATACAGTGACCGTGTGCGAGCCCACTGATATGTCTTCAGCCGTATCAATGGACGGAAATGCAGACTTTCTGCAGTCCTCCAGGAAGGCGGAGGACGCTGCGGCCTCGCTCGAAGACATCACCACGGACACCACCAAGTAAGAAATGTGCAGACAGTGCTCTCACATTCAACACACACACACACACACACAGTTGACATTATGTTGAACTTCTGGTTTCTAACATGGAAGAACTTCTTTCCCTGGATAGGAATGCAGCTGTCGATGACAACAAAGTGGAGTGCTTCTCTGTGCATATTTGTGGTTGCATCTCCGTCATGCCCTCTTAAGTTTTCAATCGGAGAGACAATCTAGTCAGTGTTATGAGAGTGCTTGATCTGTTTACGTTGACTGAGATTTAAGTTGGTCCTTAAAGGACTGGGAGAAAGGAAGGAATGCTGATGGCACGATGCTTGGAGACCAATTAAATGTGTGTGTGTTTACGTGTGTGTGTGTTTGCTTTCTTCTAGTGAATCCTCAGAGGAGGACTTGGCAGGAGAAAGGGAAGAACAGATAAGAGATGCCAAAGATATTGTCATCACCACCACCAACATACAAAGAGGTCAGTGGGGAATAACCACACATACACACACACACACACACATACACACGCACACATGCGTGCTTGGCATTTTTACCTAAACACTTAATTTTGAGGTTCAAATATGCTATTTTGTTTGTACCGTACTTATGCTGTTGGTTTTTTAACAACTTGAAAAAGCCGCCCAGTGGCCTGTGTTGAGCAGTACAAGGCATTAAATGTTTTAGAGACAACTTCGGCAGCATATCCTCTATGAAACAAAACACAACAAGTGCGAGGGTTTAATGCTGACTACAAGCTTCAAAAGACCTCCTCTCGATCGGGGTAGCAGAGGCGAATCGGTCGACCCTTTCCTGTCTCCCTTGCCGACGTGTTCCCTAAAGCCGGGGGTTCGGCGGAAGCCAGCGAAACGCTCACTCTGCTGCCAGCAAAAAGTGGCCTTCCTCTTCCTGACTTCACAGGGTCAGGCCGAGAACATTGTGCTTCTGTCCTCCCTCCCTAAGCCCCAGTGTTAACTCTCACTGACCTCCGGAGGGGCGTGAACTGTAGGGAGCTCAGCGTCGCACTTCTGCCCCCCACTAAAATGGAACTAATGTCATCAACGTTGTAAAAGATAAATGTCACCAGAGTGCGTGTCCACACTCCATTGGTTCCTGGGGCAACGGAAAGAAGATCTATTTTGTTTGTTTTGGTTTTATATATGCACCTCCTTATCAAGCTGGCCTGTGTTTATCTAACCACATGCTAGCTTGTTTAAGACTTCTAAATACCCTTTCAGGATTGTGCTCAGCAAAGGCTCAAGGTTATATGTCACTCTATGCAGGTTTGCTAAAGAGTAACATTTCATATGTACAATGCATTTTTTGCATTGTCGGTATTTTCCTTGGTGTTCACATTTATCTGTTGAAGATAAATGACCTCTGAATGCATTGAATGAAAAGAGTTGACGACGGTGCTTTAGTAGAACTGTAAAACCTTGGTTGCCAGGCACTTCATTTATTCTGAGTGCTCCCTAGCTCTCCTGTCCAGCTGGGTGTGCTGGAGTGGTCGCTGCTTGATAACTGAATACCACAAGCGAGCAGCACCTTGATCAACAACATCAACAGCTGAAGGCTTGCTTGTCGTACCAAGCGAACGCCGCTACGTTTCCATGCACACGGGACTCATTTCATCCTCTTCGCCACTGCCGCGTGTGTGTGGAATGGCCGCCCTTCATAAGGCGTTCCTTTGGTCATATAAAGCCACCCTGACGATATTTACATCCCGACTGAAACCAATCAACCCTTTTCTGGGGTCCTTTTCAGCCTCCAGCCGGCGTCCGAACTTTCTGTCGGTGATGGCGGCGGGCGAGCCCAAGCTCTGGACCTGCGAGCGCCACGGCGAGGTGAAGCTGAGGATGGGCGAGTCGGGCATGGCCGCCGAGACGCCGCTCACCGTCAACCAGATGTTCACCTCCTCCGTGGAGCGCTTCGCCGACCTCACCGCGCTCAGCTGGAAGGAGGGCGAGCAGCGCAAGAGCCTCAGCTACACCGAGTACTACCAGCAGTGTCGCAACGCGGCCCGGAGCTTCATCAAGGTAGCACGGCCCGCAGACGTGTCACACGCAGTCTCAGCACAGTCTCAACACAGTCTCAACATGCAGTCTCAACACAGTCTCAACACGCAGTCTCAATACAGTCTCAACACACAGTCTCAACACAGTCTCAATACACAGTCTCAACACAATCTCAACACGCAGTCTCAACACAGTCTCAACACAGTCTCAACACAGTCTCAACACAGTCTCAACACGCAGTCTCAACACAGTCTCAACACAATCTCAATACACAGTCTCAACACAGTCTCAACACGCAGTCGCAACACGCAATCTCAACACAGTCTCAACACAGTTTCAACACAGTTTCAACACAGTCTCAACACAGTTTCAACACAGTCTCAACACAGTCTCAACACAGTCTCAACACAGTCTCAACACAGTCTCAACACGCAGTCTCAACGCGCAATCTCAACACAGTCTCAACACGCAGTCGCAACACGCAATCTCAACACAGTCTCAACACAGTCTCAACACAGTCTCAACACAGTCTCAACACGCAGTCTCAACGCGCACTCAGCCCGTGGGAGGAACTGAGCATTTCAAATGGGGGTGATGAATTAAAAAGTGATCTGCTGGATGGATATAATGTATCAGTATATCAGCAGATTACTTTTGTATGATGTTTCGGATGGTGTAGATGCAAGCTTTATTTGAGCTCATATTATTTTTCCACATTTTTCTTGTGCTCTCCTTTGCTTTTTTGCTTTGTACAATTTGTTACTACATCTTTACTCCTACATACCGTAGTCGGCTACGAACAATCCGCTTTTGCAATCCTGCTCATCAGCCTGGCTGATACGTATGACCTAGAACTGTGCTAAAATACCAAGCAGATCGACAGACAAGAAAGACAGGCATGTGCAGTGTGGCTACTCACACTACTCACACTGTACACCTATCCACACAAATAAACACAGAGCTGTTTGTCAACCAACACCACAAGAAGTCATTGTGTACTGACTTACACACTCACTGTGCTCACACTTAAGAATCCCTTGGGCTTAGGGGTTGGGCTTAGGCTAATGATTTATATGATTTCTATGATATAATGATTTATATGATAATGTCCCATCAGCTTTCAAGGCACTGCAGGTGGCTCAGTATTGGGTTTAGATGATGTCACGTTCTGCCTACTGTACTGAGCCAATTGGATTACTGGTGGCTCCTTTTCTTTCTATCACAAGCACTGGGGGATGGAAAGCACGACATTGTGTTTGTAGACTGATCTCAACCCCCCCTGCAGAGAGCCAGGTCTGGTCGTGTTGATCACAGACGTGGGAGACCAATGATGATTGTCCACGTGTGTGTACTGAAGATGTGAGTAGTTTGGGTCTCGGTTCTGAATGGAGTCTCGTGTTCTTAGCTGGGCCTGGAGCGCTACCACGGAGTGGGCATCCTGGGCTTCAACTCTGCCGAGTGGTTCATCGCTGACATTGGGGCCATTTTGGCAGGGTGAGTGTCTTCTTCTTGTGTGTGTGTGTGTGTGTGTGTGTGTTTGTGTGGAGGGGAAGGGGGAAGGACTTCATTCAACAACACTACTCCTTCTTCATGGGGGATTAGTCTGAATAACTATAATGAGTCCATGACTTCATACCTCCTGTCAACACTTTATACCGGGATTCTCCTGCAGTTTTTCCCTTTTTTTTCTAAAACAAACACACATCACATCGAGTGATGAAGTCATTGAGTCAGTTGCCACCCGCCAGTAAGAGGAACAGCTGAAGATGAAAGGCCCTGCCATGATTCAAGGACAGGTGAACCTGAGAGGGATGCAAGAGGCCTACCTGTCAAAGTTGCAGTGTTATGAACCACGGGCATCTTGTGATGGTAGTGCTGTTGTGTTTGGGCCTAATGAGGAGCAGTGTGGTATGAGAACTGCGCCACGTTCTGAAGCTGGCATCAAAAGAAGCCTGCTGCTCCTGACGGAGCTTCACCGTCCACACACACCGTAGCGCTGCGTTACAGGTGTCCTGGGAACCCTCTCGCTCAGACGCCATCATCAGAATGAACGGCTGTCCAGAACGAGCTCCACACACCCACACACGTACTGGCGTTGTACTGGAGGTGTCGGAGAAGCTCAACTGTCTCGACACTGCAGTCACGATGAACAAAAAAGATCCGGTTTTACTGTTTCTCCAAATGAGGGTCTGATTTTGGCATAGATGACTATGTTGACATCATATTAGACATATTACCACGTTTAAAATAATTTGAGGCTCCTTAAGGACAAGTTGACCTCATCCTTGTTGCGCTGTTATTTTAAAGCAGGTGGTTACCGAGCGGTGACTCAAGGGTACACTGTGTTGCCTTGTCCGATAGCTGGCAGATGTTGCATGGCAACAGCCAGCTCGCATTTAGGGCAAGGATTCTTGCTCAGGGACACCTTCGACACTCGAGCTAGGAAGGATTGAACCAGCAACCTTTTGCTTGCTAGACAAGCCGCTCTACCTCCTGAGGCACTGCTGCAGGTGTGGCTTCTCTCGCTGTTGTGAAGCTGAAAGTTGAAAGTGAGGCTGTATTACATAGCAACATGATGCATAGGTTGATAATTGCCGCTCTTTATGCTGATGTGTGTGTGTGTGTGTGTGTGTCTCGTAGTGGCTTTGCCGTTGGCATCTACAGCACCAACTCGCCCGAGGCCTGCCACTATGTTGCCGAGAACTGCCAGGCAAACATCATTGTGGTCGAGAACAACAAACAGCTGCAGAAGATCTTACAGGTGAGCACAATAATCTCTGGTTGTGAGTGTGTGCATGGAGGGAGCCAGAATCCTCTTTGTCCAATGAGATATAAATAGCGGTGGCTGCCAAAAATTCAACAGTGAAACAGTACCACAGGACGAACTACATTCTCGGCTGAAAGTGTCACTGGTGAATGTAGGCGTCTTTCATAATGCGCTGCACATTGTTGGGACTCAGTTTCGGTGGACGTGCGTGTGCTCCCACAGATTCAGGGTGAGCTGCCGAACTTGAAAGCCATCATCCAGTACAAAGACGAGCTGAAAGAGAAGAAGCCGAACGTGTACACGGTAAAAACAAAATGCACGCCGCCTCGACTTCAGACCGTCCGGCACAGTACCACCAAACCACCAAATCCCACGACGGTGACCTCCGTTGGTGACCTCCACCCGCCTTTCTGAGCGAGCAATGCATGTCCTTGTTGTACGGTACCTTCTCAGTGGGCAGAGTTCATGGCCGTGGGACGTGACGAGCCAGACACTGCGCTGGACCGCATCATCTCCAGCCAGAAGCCCAACCAGTGCTGCACGCTGATCTACACGTCGGGAACCACGGGCCAGCCCAAAGGAGTCATGCTGAGCCACGACAACGTGAGTAGCACCGCAGGGGGATCTGTGGACAGATGTTCACCTTGATGTTCACCTCGATGTTCCCCTGGACGTTCACCTGGACGTTCACATGTACCAGTGCACCTGCAAGGAGACACGTGGCCTCACGGTTCCCCGGGGTTCACAAGGTTTTGTTTTGGAGCTTTTTCTCACACAGGGTTTCATTGACTCATCACATTGTTTCGCGAAACATGCTCATGCAAAGGGTGCAGCAGCTTAATGTCAAACACAGCCAGAATTAGTGCACCTACAGCACACCTGCAACCTGCAACCTGTCCCGCCTCTGCTGGAGGGGGCTGGAGGTATCTGTTTAGTTGGGGGTTGTTTTTTTTGCAGAAAACCTCGGCCTCACGTCAAGACTTTGACGTGAGACGTGACATGAGGAGCAAACAATGCTGTCTGCTCCTTGACCTTATTTGTCATGAGTGACTGTGAGTGGTTAGGGTCGAGCCATGTGTTTTGGACTGCCTCCACTCTAAAACGAGACATGTGCTCTCTCTCTCTCTCTCTCTCTCTCTCTCTCTCCCTCTCTGTCTCTCTCTCTCTCTCTCTCTCTGTCCTCCTCACAGCTGACGTGGACGGCGGCTGCCACCGGCCGCCACGTGGGCCTGACGGAGGCCACGCGCACCCAGGAGGTGGTGGTCAGCTACCTGCCCCTCAGCCACATCGCCGCCCAGATGGTGGACATCTGGGTGGCCATGAAGGTGGGCGGGTCCACCCACTTTGCTGAACCGGATGCTCTCAAGGTGAGGCGGCGGAGCCGGTCTGTGAGTGTGTGTGTGTGTGCGTGTGTCGGACCGCCGTCACTGAAAAAATGCTGAGTGGTCCGTTTGGTCCGATGTCAGTGAACCTGCCAGCCAGTCTTTTTCAAGATCGATGTTCACAGAAACATCCCCCGGGGGGACATGCACCACCCCACCTCTTCTGTGTATGACATCATGTCGGGTCTTGCCGGAGGTCAAACGAATGGTTTTTCCACCCATGGCGGACGCAATGAACGCCTCTCGTTGGATCGGTCTGGGGGCAACAGGGGGGGAGGGGGGGGGGGGTTCCACACCTCCTCCTCCTCCGTTTGATGTCAGATGTTCTCTGCCATGTAGCAGAGAGCGTGTGAGGGTCCCCCTTCTCTAAGCGGTCCTCCCCCCCCCCCCCCCCCAGGGCTCGCTGGTCACCACGCTGAAGGAGGTGCGGCCCACCGCCTTCATGGGCGTGCCGCGCGTCTGGGAGAAGATGCAGGAGAAGATGAAGTCGGCCGGCGCCAAGTCCTCCACGCTGAAGCGCAAGGTGGCGCTGTGGGCCAAGGGCGTGGGCCTGCAGACCAACCTCAGCAAGATGAACCAGTACGTGGTCGCACCGCCGCCGTGGGTTCACTCGAAGTGGAGATCCTCTAGAACTTAGAGATAGTAATTACCTAGTTAACCAGCAAAATAACACACACACACACACACACAAACGTTGGTATTTAGTTTAGTTTTAGTTTTAGTTGCTGGTACAGTTAAGAATTGAACAAAGTAGAAATATCATAGCATTAGTAGAAACAATCATAGCATTATTATTATTGTTGTTGTTGTTGTTATTATTATTATTATTATTATTATGATGATGCTATATGGTCAGAGAGGGAGTGTTCAACTGTAGGGACCATCCTGATGTTGTGACCCCTCCCCTTCCTCCCTCTGTGTTGATGTAGAAGTGGCGCGGTGGGCCGTCCTCCCCTGAACTACCGGCTGGCCAAGAGGCTGGTGTTCAAGAAGGTGCGGCAGGCCCTGGGCCTGGACCGCTGCCAGCGCTGCTACACGGGCGCGGCGCCCATCACTAGGGAGACGCTGGAGTTCTTCCTCAGCCTGGACGTCCCGCTCTACGAGCTGTACGGCATGAGCGAGAGCTCCGGCCCGCACACCATCTCGGTGCCCGCCGCCTTCTGCCTCAGCAGGTCACCAGCTCTTTTACTGCCTCTCTCTCTCTCTCTCTCTCTCTCTCTCCTCCTGTCTCGCTCCCGCTCTCTCCTAGCCTCCTGTCTATCTGGCTCTCTTTCTCTGTCCCTCCTATCTCTGTGTCCTTCTCTCTCTTTCTCTGTCCCTCCTATCTCTATGTCCCTCTCTCTTTCTCTGTCCCTCCTATCTCTATGTCCCTCTCTCTCTTTCTCTGTCCCTCCTATCTCTATGTCCCTCTCTCTTTTTCTCTGTCCCTCCTATCTCTGTGTCCCTCTCTCTCTTTCTCTGTCCCTCCTATCTCTATGTCCCTCTCTCTCTTTCTCTGTCCCTCCTATCTCTATGTCCCTCTCTCTCTTTCTCTGTCCCTCCTATCTCTGTGTCCCTCTCTCTTTCTCTGTCCCTCCTATTTCTATGTCCCTCTCTCTCTTTCTCTGTCCCTCCTATCTCTGTGTCCCTCTCTCTCTTTCTCTGTCCCTCCTATCTCTATGTCCCTCTCTCTCTTTCTCTGTCCCTCCTATCTCTATGTCCCTCTCTCTCTTTCTCTGTCCCTCCTATCTCTATGTCCCTCTCTCTCTTTCTCTGTCCCTCTCTCTCTTTCTCTGTCCCTCCTATCTCTATGTCCCTCTCTCTCTTTCTCTGTCCCTCCTATCTCTCTGTCCCTCTCTCTCTTTCTCTGTCCCTCCTATCTCTATGTCCCTCTCTCTCTTTCTCTGTCCCTCCTATCTCTATGTCCCTCTCTCTCTTTCTCTGTCCCTCCTATCTCTATGTCCCTCTCTCTCTTTCTCTGTCCCTCCTATCTCTATGTCCCTCTCTCTCTTTCTCTGTCCCTCCTATCTCTATGTCCCTCTCTCTTTCTCTGTCCCTCCTATCTCTATGTCCCTCTCTCTCTTTCTCTGTCCCTCCTATCTCTATGTCCCTCTCTCTCTTTCTCTGTCCCTCCTATCTCTATGTCCCTCTCTCTCTTTCTCTGTCCCTCCTATCTCTATGTCCCTATCTCTCTTTCTCTGTCCCTCCTATCTCTATGTCCCTCACTCTCTTTCTCTGTCCCTCCTATCTCTGTGTCCCTCTCTCTCTTTCTCTGTCCCTCCTATCTCTGTGTCCCTCTCTCTCTCTCTGTCCCTCCTATCTCTATGTCCCTCTCTCTCTCTCTGTCCCTCCTATCTCTATGTCCCTCTCTCTCTTCCTTTGTCCCTTCTATCTCTATGTCCCTCTCTCTCTTTCTCTGTCCCTCCTATCTCTGTGTCCCTCTCTCTCTCTCTGTCCCTCCTATCTCTATGTCCCTCTCTCTCTCTCTGTCCCTCCTATCTCTATGTCCCTCTCTCTCTTCCTTTGTCCCTTCTATCTCTATGTCCCTCTCTCTCTCTCTAAGCTATCAGGACCCCTAGTGGGCGGGGTCACGCCGCATTGTCCTTGGGGTTGTCTTGTCTGCTGTGGATTGCAGCGGCATCGCTTTAGGTTGAAACGCTTCGCTAAGAAGACTCGACATAACACCCCCCCCCCCCACCCCCCCACCCCCCCCTCAGCTGTGGGAAGGAGATCGAAGGCTGCCAAACCAAGATCCTCAACCCTAACAAGGAGGGCATCGGGGAGATCTGCTTCTGGGGGCGCCACCTGTTCATGGGGTACCTGAAGCAGCACGACAAGACGGAGGAGGCCCTGGACAGAGACGGCTGGCTGCACTCGGGCGACCTGGGCAAACACGACAAGAGCAACTTCCTCTTCATCACCGGACGCATCAAAGGTAAGGGCGGCGGGGCGTGGGCGTCCATGTTGGAGTCTGACCAGTCTGACGGCAGATAAGTGGGACGTGGGCGTCCATGTTGGAGTCTGACCAGTCTGACGGCAGACGAGTGGGACGCGGGCGTCCATGTTGGAGTCTGACCAGTCTGACGCCAGACAAGTGGGACGTGGGCGTCCATGTTGGAGTCTGACGGCAGACGAGCGCGCGGCCGGGCGAAGGGGGCGGGTCATCTTCATCACGGTGCAGATCCTCCTGTCTGGACGCCAGCGTTTGTAGTAAAGCTGTCTGTAAAGGTTTCTGATCAATACCGCGTAGACTGGCCACTGCAGTGTCCCCCTCCTGAGAGCTACAGCCACTCCTCTTGGTCCGTGACCAAACAACAGGAGTCAAGGCGACGCGCGCCTACTTGTGGTTTTAGGGTTTTTTTTTGGCCCCGGCTCCGTGCCGCCCCCATAGTGTAGCCGTGGTGCAGCGTAGCCGGATCGCAGTTCCCTTGCGCCGGGCGGGAGAAGGCGGTCGGTGCGGTGGTGGTCATGTGACACCGTTGTGATGTCTGGCGGCACAGAGCTGATCATCACGGCGGGAGGAGAAAACATCCCCCCGGTGCCCATCGAGGACGCCGTGAAGGAGACGCTGCCGCTCGTCAGCAACGCCATGCTGATCGGAGACAAGAGGAAGTTCCTGTCCATGCTGATCACTGTCAAGGTACAAAGGTCACACCCCCCCCCCCCCCCCCAACACCCACCACTACAACACCCACCACTACAATGCATGTGAGACAGTTTTCCCGCTAGGTTCCCCTTTCCACGCTCTACTGCCGAGCTGTGTCGAATCAGAACGTGTAAAACATGAACGCGTGCTTTCGATGATCTGCAACCAGTTTTTCTTCTTCAAAACCACATCCTTCATGAGGCTATTGCTGTCTCTTCAGCAGGGCGGTCATTGTAAACAGTGACACCTGGTGGACAATATGGTACAATGATAATTTGTTAAACATTTACATTTAGGGCATTTAGCAGACGCTTTTATCCAAAGCGACTTACAAAGAGTACATTTGTCATAAGAAGGTGAAACATTTCATTGCTGCTAATACAGTAAGAAAATCACCAGAACAAGTTTCAAGCATTTCAACTGCTAGGTGAACCATTGCTAGTATACAACATCTCTGGCTAATAAACAAAACTTGATTCTTATTATTGGGTCGACGTTGCGTTTGACGAAAGTGCCACAACAGCACCAGAAAGGACGGTACTGCGTCCTCGTAGGTCGTCTGTCAAAATGTCTCACAACACAATACTCAGACAATAGAAGAATTACTCATTTGATCCCGTGAGGGAAATTTGGTCTCTGCATTTAACCCAATCGTGAATTAGTGGAAATACACTCAGCGATGGTGAGGCACACACTAATCCCGAGGCAGTGAGCTGCCAACAGCGGCCCTCGGGGAGCAGTGAGGGGTTAGGTGCCTTGCTCACAGGCACTTCAGCCGTTACTGGTCGGGGTTCGAACCGGCAACCCTCCGGTTACAAGTCCGAAGCCCTAACCAGTAGGCCGCGGCTGCCCCCATACTCACAGCACTGACGTGTCAAACGGCCCACTGTCTGCAGTGCGTGGTGGACGAGGACACGGGCGTCCCCACCGACGAGCTGAGCGACGAGGCCCTGGAGTTCTGCAGGAAGGCGGGCAGCAGCGCCACCCGCGTGTCGGAGGTGTGCGGCGGCCGCGACCGCGCCGTGCACGCCGCCATCCAGGAGGGCGTGAACCGCGTCAACGCCCAGGCCACCTCCAACGCCCAGCGCATCCAGAAGTGGCTCGTCCTGGAGAGAGACTTCTCCATCAGCGGGGAGGAGCTGGGTGAGTCGCCGCTATGTACTGTACTGTATATATACTGTACTGTATATGTACTGTATATGTACTGTATATATACTGTATATGTACTGTACTGTATATATACTGTACTGTATATGTACTGTATATATACTGTACTGTATATGTACTGTATATATACTGCACTGTTTATGTACTGTATGTATACTGTATATGTACTGTATATGTACTGTATATATATACTGTACTGTATATGTACTGTATATATACTGTACTGTATGTATACTGTATATGTACTGTATATATACTGTACTGTATGTATACTGTATATGTACTGTATATATACTGTATATGTACTGTATATATACTGTATATGTACTTTATATGTACTTTGTATGTACTGTGTATGTACTGTATATGTACTGTATATATACTGTATATGTACTGTATATATATATTAAACAAAGGGATTGATGCCGTCAAATCTTGGCAACCCGATGAGGGCTTGTGTCCCCGTAGGACCACCCTGCATGTATAACGTGCTGATCTGCATGGGTAGTAAACAGCCTACCTCTGGTGTGGTCTACAGCCCGGGTCATGGTCCACACACCTAGCAGAGCCATTAGCAGCGTTGTGACACCTTTGTTTGTGCTAACCTGGTGAAAAATGTATGACCTAAAAAGAAAGTCGCGACAGTGTGTCCGTATTTGTCTCCTTGTAATGGTAGAAATTGTTTGAATATGTTGTAATAATGTTGTAGTGAAGTATCATCAGTAATGTTCTTACTAATGACCCAGCTTTGTAGTCTCTATAGTCTGCTTGACCTGTTTGGTAGACAAATCCAGCTCTTGCGTTTATAGATAAAAGTAATTTTAAGATTTAAGTAGTAAAATCCATAGTGATTTGTGACACGCGAGCCTCTCTCTCTGTGCCTCTCCCAGGCCCCACCATGAAGCTGAAGCGGCCCAAGGTCATGGAGCTGTACATGGAGCAGATTGACAATTTCTACAAAGAGGTGGCCACGCCCAGCACTCCCGACAACCCCCTGTCAAAATAAGAGCCCCCTATCCCCGTAACTGGGCTGAGCCCAACAGCCTACAGAGGGAGACAGAGGCCAGAGAAGGTGTATTCCTCTTGTCACTGTCCTCGCCAATGCCACCAATAGTCACCAAGCCTTCTGTGCACGCCACTGTCCTTCATCGAAACACTCCTCTCTCCATCAGACGCTTTAGCCTCCCCCTCTTTGGCTGTTGGGTTTGGTTTGTATTGGTGGGGTGTGCGTGTGCAAACTGAAGAAAAGGCATGAAGGAAAAGTCCACTGCAAGCATTGTAACATTGGTGATTTTTGTTGTTGTTGCTTCATTTATTTTTTTACTTTTTTTGTATAAGTCATCCATAAGCTGAGTACAACTATTTATTTATTATTGTGGGGAGCAGTAATATTTTAAAGATGAAGTAGTCACAGCTGTATGTACGGGGGTTTGGTTGTTGTTGTTGTTGCTTTGTTTACTATACTGTAAAACCTGAGTTGCGGAGTATCCAAAAAAACCTAAGGTCTTGTTTTTGTCCTCTAAAAGCTTTACTTGCCAAAGTCAAAACATATCTTACTTAGGCCAAATATGCCAAATGCAACGTAGATATCGTTAAACTCTTAATTTAACAAAAAAAAAGTCAATTGACACATGTTTACATGTTAAGTGTTAGCTGGCCTTAAGAAGGAAGAGGTTTGTGGAGAAGGGCACTGAGGAAATATGCCTTTGTTTTATTTATTGCTCCTGTTTTTGCTGTCACTTGTCCACGTGGTTAAGGCTCTGAGAAGAGGCAGAGAAGCGTTGTCTGTCTGTTGTGTTGTGCAGGGGGTCTGTAGCCACATGGCCCTGCAAGGTTGTTTAACAATGTAACTCCTGGCATTGAATCTATACTCTCATAGTAAACCTCCAATTGGGTATGCTTTTGTTGTAAATGCCTTTGAAGCCATACACACACACAAGTACACAGTAAGAACCAGTACACATCCAGCAGCCATTATGATTGAGTGTCATTGAGATATGTACAGTATGTATCCTGATGTTCTGCACACTGATATTACAACCCTGTGGTGTACGAAAATTCATTTTAATGATTCCAATCACTCTGTGTAGCATTACTGTGATATTGTTAAATATTGTATATATGTTTTTTTGCCTATATCCTCAGCCTTTTTCTTGTTAATTTGTATTGGGTTTGTGCATGTTTATCGATCATCAGCTATATGTCACACAGACATGAGTGCTTTGCATCTTTTTTTTATTGTGGGCGCGTGGTCAGAGAACATGTAACAACACATCGCCTCGTTGCTGAAGGCGCTGTACATGGCTTTTACTTTTTTTAAATCTTCGACGTGTTGGCCAACTAGACTAGAGTTCTATTGAAATAATGCTTATTTATTTTGAGCATGGCAACATGAAGGCAGGAGTAGGTAGGCTAGTGAGCCGGCCAAAGAGGACGTGAGAGGATATGACGGTGATCCCTACCCAGACGTGGAGCTGCCGGAGTTCTGTTGTGACTAGAGGTGTGTTCCTATAGACACTGTGTCGGCCTCTGGGCTTCTCTCTGTGTGCTCTTAGAGCTCCAAACTGATTCGACTCATGGCACCGGTTCAACCTGATCCTTTGGTTTTCTCAGGTTTTTACTGCAGGAGAATGGCTTGTTGCTCTATAGGCACCGCTCAAGCTTGAAGAAACATGCTGTTTGTGAACAATATATAGCTTTACAAATTAAAACGTATTCTCTAACTTCAGACTGTCTTTTGGTGTTCCATTTGTACCGTGGTAAAGATATTTTTTGGTCTGCATTACTTCCACTATTAAGTGCCTCACCATAACAGGGCTGCAGTAACAAACCTTAGCTATCGTACTGCATTTATCCTTTTGGGAATATGAAGAAATGGGAGAAAGGACAATGTCAGTGATGACACTAGCCACTCCCTTCACCCTCCTCACTGCAGCCGGAAAGGAAAACTAAAGAGTTGATCCCTCACAGGCATTACATAACACACTGTCATGTAACAATACCTCATGGTGGTTATAGCCCAGTGAACTCCACATTGTGCCCATTCAGCACTTCTATGTTGCGGGTTCTGAGCTGTGAACTGGATCAGGACGCCTTCTATTGAAGGTCCGCTGCAGTGTGATGAAGACTTTCCTTTGTGAGGAGGAGGAATAGTTCACCACTAACGTGACGTCCTTACTGCTCGGCCCACTGTTGTCCTTTTAACCCCAGCGGCAGCAGGACATCAGTGACCCTGGTGTGACCCCTCTGTGAACCCCCATCATCAGGTTCACAGGGTCACATTCAGGGCAATGATAGGACACACACGCACAGCAGTCAGAACAGACAGTACTCAATGAATTTATTCATAATATGACCTAAAAAAAAAAAAAATTTAAACAAAACAAACGAAACATTAAAATAATGAACATTTGTACTCGCGAGCAACTTGCACCGTATGACCACATGGTGGCATCTTAATGCCAAGTTCCTTCTTTTCTTAACATGATCACGTAGCATTGTTCTGTTATTTGTTCGGCCCACCAACCACATAAATGGAACAGTTTTTTAAACTTACCCATCCAGACCAAAACTGTCTGCTGCTTAAACCCCCCCCCCCCCCATCAACTCTTTACAGGCAGACCGTCCCATTCCAGACGAATACCACTGACACAGGAAATGCCCCTTCAACATCACTGTGCCCCCAACACACACCCTAATCATCATATCCAAAAGGAAGAAAAACACATATTTGCAAGTAACCATTTACTGCTCAATTCTTTTGCTTTTTCCTTATCCTTAAAATCCACACAGTAGATATTCCACCTTTGCTTTATTGTACACATATATATGAATATATATATAAATATAGTCTCAGCTAAGTTGATTCCACCCCGGCAGCCCTGCGACTGTTTCCTATGTCGTGGTAATGTTTCTTTAGGGCCAGGGGATAAAAGAGTTTAAAAACAGACCATAAAAAATAAGTTACAAGTAGAGCTGACCATCTGTCCCTTGGCTCTGCGACCGTAGACTAGACGATGATAATGCTGCCCGATATACAGAGCAGAATAATAAAAAAAATAAACCATCAATCAATCTTGGACATACACAGAAAATATACTATATTTGTCAGTACTGGGAACCTGATTGGGCTGCCAATGTGCCCAAACCGGTCAAGAGCCATTCTTAGTGAAAGGCCCATGGTGGTGATGATGATGATGATGATGATGACGATGACGTGGTTAG
Source organism: Urophycis tenuis (assembly GCA_036785325.1). Lineage (NCBI taxonomy): Eukaryota > Metazoa > Chordata > Actinopteri > Gadiformes > Phycidae > Urophycis > Urophycis tenuis. Next base: position 15,551,101 of record JAXIVH010000003.1, on the reverse strand, counting down.
CTCATCCTGCAAACATCCCTCAACATCTGCTGCTTGGTACTCAACTGTCATCAAGACAATGTACAAAAATAACATTCAGGAAGCGTCCAAACAACGTGATCCTAGGCCTAAAGCCCATTGAATTTAAAAGGCAAGATTTTACGAGTAATATGTTGACACATGCCAAAATACAAATTAAATTAACAAAAAATAAACAAAAACGCAGCGAAAAGAAAAACTAAAAAAAAGAAAACGGTGTATATTGTATTGCATGTAAATATTGTATAAAATCCTTAAAAATACAGTTTAGATAATTACTTAGATAAGTACTGAAGTCACCACAGCCAAAAGTGCAGAGGTTCATAAATAAAACATTGACTGTGGGCAGACAGTGGGGCTGCTCTCCTGATGAAGCTGCAGCTCAACATTTACATAGCCCCCTCCAGTCTCTCTCACACACACACACACACACACACACACACACACACACACACACACACACACACACACACACACACACACACACACACACACACACACACACACACACACACACACACACACACACACACACACACACACACACACACGTTTCAAGGGACTGAACAAGCGTCGGGTCAAAAAGGTCACAGTTCACAAACGAGGACTTGAAGGTTCAAAGTTCACTGGGCCTCATGAGGGTTCGCTCGGCCGTGGTCAACGCGTGGCGCCGAGCCCAGACACGTGGGCGGGCCGCCGGCCCAGACGTCACCAGACGGTCAGTTTCGTCACTGTCCAGGAAGTTGTGTTGACATAGGCACGCCTAGATAGAAATCAAGGAGAGGAGGCGAGTGTGGTCGGAGGAGGCTCGGGAAGATGGAGGAAACATAAGGCGACAGGGTTCGAAATTTTGTCTTCATCCCTTTTTTGGAAAATAATAAAAAAAAACTAAACAAAACACAAATCCCATTCCAGAGTTGGTGACGCGGCGTTTGAGCGTGTGTGCGTGAGCGCGCGTGTGTGTGTGTGTGTGTGTGTGTTCTCCCAGGGAGGCGTGAGCGTAAGGCCGGGGGGGAGGCGGGCAGCAGAGAGGGGACAGAGTATTAAAGCTATGGCGGCGCCACAATGACCACGCCGCTGGTGGCAGGAGAACAGAGGAGGAGCAGCGGAGGTCGCCGCGCGTCTGCTGGGAGTCTGGGCCACAGTGGGTTTGGTGTGTGTGTGTGTGTGTGTGTGTGTGTCTGTGTGTGTCTGTTTGTGTGTCTCAAGTTGGTACACACGCTAAGGCCAAAAAAAAAAAAAGAAGAAACCAAAAGGAGGAACTCTGTTGGCGAGAAGAGGAAGATGTGTGCAGCACCAAAAAACGGAACGGTAAACACACAAGACTATTTACAAAAAAAAAACACAAAAAAAACAGGCCGTTCCTCCTGCAGCCCTGACGGCTCTGACCGAGCCGCCCGGAGACATCGGCGTGGAGACGCTCCAGGCCCCGCCCACCGCGCCGCTGGGACACTGGGAACCGTCAGCCCTGATGGCGCAAAAACAACAAGAACACCAAAAACACCCCACGAGGACAGCCGAGTGGAGCTGCCGCCGGCCGGAGGGGGGGGGGGGGGGGCTCCACGGAGCAGTGGGCCTCAGAAGGATTACAGTGGGTTAAAAATTCCTGGGATTTCCAAGGCAGCTTTGCGTTCCAGTTATTGACAAAAGTAACCACGGGGAAAAAAGACCAGGGGCTACAAAGACACTGTGGGAGTAGATGTGGAGGGTGGAGGTGTGGGCGGGTGGAGGTGTGGGAGGGTGGAGGTGTGGGAGGTGGGGGTGTGGGCGGGTGGATGTGCGTGGGAGGGTGGAGGTGTGTGAGGTGTGTGGGTGGGTGTGTGGAGGTGTGTGGGCGGGGGCCATGGGGACAACACTGTACGTCCAGGTGTTCTGTTTAACATGACAGCCTGGTGCAGAGTGGAGGGGTGGTGGTGGGGTGTAACTCTGGCCTGGACAAGACAGACACAAAACAGACACACAAGTGCACACAAACACGCATGCATGCACTGCAAGTCGCAGGAAGGCACTAAGAGTGGCGTCGTTGCTAGCCCTAGAGAAAGTTAAAAGCGATGTACATTCAAGGCTCGAGGTCGCCTCCTGATCCAGAACACACACACACACACACACACACACACACACACACACACACACACACACACACACACACACACACACACACACACACACACACACACACACACACACACACACACACACACACACACACACACACACACACACACACACACACACACACACACACACCTGTGGATCTGAATCACTTGGGGAGATGACTCTGGCTACTTTACGCCTCCTCCAGAAGGACCAGAGGCCGTTTGGGGGGGGGGGGGGAACCTCCACCTCCACCAGCGGAGCCCTTTCATGCAGACGGTGGGGGTGGAGGGTGGAGGGATAGGAGACTTTTGAGGGGCAGGTCAAGGCTCAGCTTTCAGCGTGGTCAAAGACATTCTGCGACATGGGTTTACACAAAAGATGGCAGGCAAGCAAGCGCACACAGACACACACACACACACACACACACACACACACACACACACACACACAGACACACACACACACACACACACACACACACACACACACACACAAACAAACAATAACACAGGGGTAGAGGGACAGGACAAGAGACCAACTTAAAGAGTGTATGTGGCGGTGACGTGTGTTGCGGAGGTGGGGGTCAGGGTGGGGGTCAGGGTGGGGGTCAGGGTGGGGGTCAGGGTGGGGGTGGGATGCATGCCACTCACAGGAGAGCAGTGTAGTGAGAGATCCAGTCGCGTCAACAGACATCACAAAAGCGTTCAGCTCCCCGCTCGGCTTCCAGGCTGAGGATGGGGTGGGGGAGGGGCCGGCAGCAGCCAAACACCCACAACCCCACCCGCCCTACGTCCACATCGTTCCCAATGCCAGGCAGAGATGGTGTGGTTTGATCATGTGTGTATTTCTGTGAGTGTGTGTGTGTGTGTGTGTGTGTGTGTGTGTGAGGCCGTTTTTTTTCCCCCCTGCCAGCTCAGTTCAGGTCTGTCATACGGCAGTGGGGGCATCAAGGCCGTCCCACCACCACCACCACCTCCTCCTCCTCCTCCTCCTCCTCCTTCTCCTTCTCCTCCTCCTCTCCATCGCCCTCCTTTTAAAATCAAAGGGAGCTACAGGCGGCCTCCAGGCGAGCCCCCCGGCCACCGGGCCCCCCGCGCGTCCTGTCACGTGGCCGTGGCCTCCAGGTAGCTCTGTAGTTTGCGGACGGTGGACTCGTCCAGGGAAAAGAGGTCAAAGTCAAAGGTGGTGTTGGTCACGTTGAAGTGGCCCGTCTCCTCGATCAGGTTGACGATCTGGCGGAGAGGAGAGGGACAGACGCGTTGTTAAGGCGCTAGCGAGAGAGAGAGAGAGAGAGAGATGGGCCGAGGACCACGGCGTCGCCATACTGAACACACACGGGGAGATCAAGTAAAAGCCAGACACATGTTTGGATGACAAGGCAGAAGGCCCTCTGGCTCTTTTCCCGCCACAGCCACCGACACTCAGTTCTGTTCACACTAGAGGACGGATACCTGACGGGCCGGGTCGGGTTTGGACAAACATTTGCGCCATTTGAAATGTTTAATTGACCAATTAACCCGCGCGTTAACCCGCGCATAAAAAAAAAAAAAAAAGCTTGATGCCTGTCAGGCTCGGGTTCGGTTACGGTTCTGTCGCACGCGGGCCGGATTCAGACAGTAAATTCCGGCCCGATCCGCACTCTGGTTCACACCACACGCCTACACTCTGAGAGCGAGAGACATGCACACCTGCTGTAGGACGTTCCGCTCCCTCAGGGCCATCAGTCTGCGGTGCAGGTCGACCAGCTCCTCCGTGTAGGCCTGCACGCCACCCACAGGGAGAGACAGGAGCACAGGGAGAGACAGGAGCACAGGGAGAGGGGAACCACGTTAGATGGCCGAGTGGTGAAGGAGAGACACAGCATCAGGGGCTCCCCCACACAGCAGTTACAGGCAGGCAAAAAGATTGTTATTGTTTATGAAATCCTTTCTGCTTCATTAGTTGCCATCTGCTGGTGCTCTAGATCAAGTGACCGTGTTTCCTTGTGATGAGCAGCTGGCTCACCACATGAAGCATAGGAAAAAAAAAAAATAGACTTAAGTCAGTGCGGTCCTTGAGCAGGAAATAAAAAGGTTTGTGTGACACTAGAGACTGAAAATGGTTTGGACGTAAAAGTCAGCATCTATTGAAGACGACGTGTGATGGGACAAGACGATTCGCAGTGGAGCGGTTTGGCCTTGCTAGGGGGCCGGCCTCATGGAAGCCCCCGCGGGAGTCCACATCCACCGAATGCTAATGCTGACGTGTAGGGTGTAGGAAGTAAGAAAAAGTTTGATTTACCCTTCCTACCTTGTCGTATCCTTTCTTCAACACCTTCTCCGACCGGAAGGACTCTGGGCTCTTTCTGCCAGACACCTGTGCACAGACGGACAGAAGACAGACAGACAGACAGACAGGCAGACAGACAGGCAGACAGGCAGACACAACGAAAGAAGGGTTAGAGAATGACTCGAGGGAGAAAGACCCAAGCACTGCATTTTCATAAGAACAACAACAAAAAATATATGAGGTACGACGCCACTAAATAGTAGCTTTGACTCAGCCAACTGCTGGCCTATGCTGTTGAGCATGACAGAATCAAACCGACACACAAGTGAACTCGTGAAGGAGCCAGAGGGAGACCAGAGAGCCTCAGGCGTCTACGTGAATACATCAATCAATACAATCTGATCTTTATTAACACAGTAACACAGCTTGGACACATTTCCACATTCATATTGCTAAGAAGAACAGTGACGTCCATCCAATATTTCCAGACAGCTTCCAGACCAAACAACATCTGGGCCGTCCCAGCAGGAGCGCTGGTCTCCCTTCACCTCTGTCTCCAGGGTCGGACCGCCCCGTGCTCCCCGCGGGGGGCCTCACCTTGTTGTTGGACGAGCCGTGTTTCTGCGGGGGCAGGGTGGGGTCGCGGCTGGGCCGGTGCGAGCCGTCGCTGCTGTCACTCTCGCTGTCCAGGCTGAGTCTGCTGGGGGAGACGGAGGTGGCGGGGGTGGGTGGGGGGGGGGGGGAGCAGGGGGTCAGAGGTCAGATAAAGGCAGGACAGAAGGGGTCAAAGGTCAAATGTACACAGCATGAGCCGCCTCCCCCACCCTCCCTGGGGCGCTCGGTCAATCCGACAATGAAGAATCAACACAACACCAAAGTACAGATTAAAAAGACAGACAAATGGCCACATAAAAGCCATTGTTAACCAAATCACAAATCAAATACAGCGCGACAATGAAGCGAGGAACACCATTGTAAATATACTGTGCATATAAACAACAGCACATGCAGACAGACAGACAGACAGACACACACACACACACACGAGGACTGACCGCGAGTCCCGGTTGGTGGGGTTGTTCTTGACGGGCGTCTCTTCCTCTGAGCTGCTGTCGTCGTCGTCGGACTCCTCCGACTGGATCTGCTCCACCATGGAGCGCAGGGGGCCTTGGGGTGAGGAGACAACACACTCAGCTTACAGGGGGAGCAGCACCGAGCACGGGGGGACGTCTGAGGGCCGGGGGCCTCGGCTTACCTTGGCCTTGTTTCTGGCCCGGTTCAAAGTCCGAGTCGGAGCTGGACTCGGAGCTGGAGCTTGAGTTGGAAGGGCTGGATGGTGCCGACTGCTGAGGAGGAGGATGAGGAGAAAGAGAGACGGGTCAGCGTGTAATGTAGACCACGTCATCATCACACCACAGCAAACACCCAGGAGCCAACGGGAAAGGAAACAATGTGACTCGTACTTCTGACTTGGAAGAGGCTTCGTCGTCCGAGTTGGACTCGTCCGACTCGGGGGGCTTCTTGGGCTCCTTCACCTCCTGGGGGTCGCTCTTGGTCTTGGCCCAGCGGCCCTTCTCCTTGGACGGCCTCTTCTCGGGGTAGGGCTGGCCGGCGGGGGCCGAGGACGACGAGGAGGAGATGCGGGGGGAGGTGCCCGTGAAGGCGCCGCCGCCGCCGCCGCCGCCGGCCCCCTTGGGCCCCTCGGAGCTGCCCTTCTTCTGCTTCTTGGCGCTGGGCTTGGGGGACTCCACCGCCGAGGCCCGCTTCCCGGGGGCCTTGGGCTCCGTGGGGCCGCCGGCGCCGCCTCCCCCCCCTCCCCCGCCGCCGGCGCCTCCCCCCCCGCCCTTGGGAGACATGCCCTCCATTTTGGCCTCCTTGAGGGTGAGCTTGGGCTCCTTGAAGGCCGCCTTGGGCACCACCTTGCCGCCCTCGTCCTTCACCTTGACGTCGGCGGGCTTCTTGGAAGAGGAGGACGAGGAGGAGGAAGACGAGGGGTCCCGGCCGCTCTTGGTGGCGCCGTCGCGGTCGCTGTCGCCCTTGGACGTGGGCTTGCTCTCGGAGTCCTTGCGGGGTCGGTGCTCCTTGGTCACCTTGTGGGGCTTGGGGCCTTTGCTGCCGCCGCCGCCCTCTTTACTGGGCTCCTGGAGACAGAGAGGGATGAGGCGTCACACACACCTGCTGGGACACGCAGCGGACATCCAGTCCAGTCCAATGACTTGGCCGCAACGTCGCTGTGATATACATTTGTGGGGCTTTTGGAAGTTTGCGTTGTGCAGATAAGTGCAGAGTAATAAATCGTTAGATGGCTGAAAGCGGTCGACTTGATGATGGAGGCAGTTTGTTCAGTGAGTGGTGAGATGATGCCAGCACTATGCTGGTGTGTGTGTGTGTGTGTGTGTGTGTGTGTGTGTGTGTGTGTGTGTGTGTGTGTGTGTGTGTGTGTGTGTGTGTGTGTGTGTGTGTGTAGAGCACCAACCTTGGACACATGGGAGGTCTTGGTCTTCTTGGGGTCTGAGAAGGCGGACAGGGGTATCGTGGGGAGCATGGGGTAGTCTGGGCTGGGCCTCGACACGGCCTCCGCCCCCTCGGGGACCACCATGACCTGCACCACCACAGGATCACGCACCGTCACACACAACCACGTGGACAAGGTAGTGTAGTGTCTGCATGTACGCGACCGCACAATCCAGAGTCACTGGAGTCCAGTGGCCATGTGTGAATGAATACATAATCCAGTGTCACTAAAGTCTAGTGTCGGCAGGTAAATGAATACATAATCCAGAGTCCCACTCACCCCCCCGGCCCGCACCAGCTTCCTCCTGAACTCTTTGGTGGGGTTGTTGAAGGTGAGCTTCTCACAGCGCAGGTGGTTGACAGGGGGGTTCCCCTCCAGATTCAGGAACAGGTCATAGTTGAAACACACCTTCTTTGGCTCCTCCTGGGAAACAAAGAGATTAAAAAAAAAGATGGATGAAGATACAAGCAGGGGAACGGCTCTTTTCATAACCGAATTTCATAATTCTGGAAAACCACCGCCATTCATAAAAGACATTTTACCAGGCATGTCACCAGCTAGTTTACCTAGAAAACACACACACACACACACACACCCCTCCCCCACCCACCCACCCACACACAGAGTGTATTTCACAACGAGTGATAAAAGCCAGTGGGGCCTTCTGTGGCATCCAGCCAAGTGTTATCAGCTCTGGCGGATCACATGGCTAACAGTAAAAGAACAAACCCTGGAAATCAATAAGGCAGACAGGCGAAGCTGCAGCCCGCGGAAGTGATAAGAAATGTGACCAGCATTCCAGAGAGAGGTTGAGATTTACCCAAGGGGTAAAAGGCAGTTGCCTGACTATGCTGCTGAACTGAAGGAGTCGCTTGGAAAAATTAGAGGCGGTAGAAACACGTGAACACAGATTCTAAGAATCAAGAGAGGGGGAAAAAATGGCCTGTTTTTTTTTTTTTTTTTTTAATTTCTTTAGCAACAGCGTTCATCTTCCTGTTAAATGTGCTTTCATTTCCTGTCCTACTCCTCTTTGTAATAGACATTCCATCGTGATCAAGAGGGGGGGGGGGAGGCTAACGTTGACCGAAAACCATTGTGGGTTGATTTTGATCCCCTTCAGGATAGTGTTATTATGATATGGACCGTTAAAAGAATGATTAATCAGAAATGACATGGTAAAAATGTCATAATAAAACACAAGATAAACTATCTCTGTCTTTAATAGAGCCATGCTGGAACGCCTGGGTCCATTATGTCATACGCTGAAGTAAACTACAAATGGGATGTGGAGCCCTCACCGCAGACACACGCTGCTTAGAGACGGCCTGAAGTTGGAGAAGCAACCAAAACACAAGCAGGCACTCACATGACGCCAGGGGCATAACAAGCTGCTCTCCAGCGCCACATAGGAATCGCTGTGACTATTTGGGTCCTTTTGGACTTCATACTTTCAAGAGAAACTCCGACACACAGATTTCTTTGCCCAGCATTGCCAGCCACAATTGGGCCCATTGTTACAAACCACTGTGATGGAAGCGTGAAGCAAGCGCAGCCTAAAACCAGGATTGGGGCACTTTGCGCAAACTGTGAGCGCCACCACAGAATGATCAATAACCACAGCCCAGTGGCGCGGCGCACTGTCCCGCCAAGAAGAGTGCAGGCGCCGCCGCGGTGCCCGGCCGCAGCGCGGGACTGTTCACTCCCCTTTACGAGGAGACGCGTCGGGGGACGCCATGTGCTAAGCTGTGTAAACAGGCGTTTACGACACCGCCAGTGGCGGCCGGGGTACGAGATAGCATTGAGGGTAAGATCCTGAAGACCAGCGGGAACTTGAGCCGAGGACTAATCATGTGACAGTGGTTCCTATCCCAGGGGGGGGGGGGTGCGGGGGGGGGGGGGGGGGGTAGGATTTGTGGGCAGCAGACGTCTGGTCTCACTTTTCTTTTCATTTTTAACAGACAAACCTGCACTTTTGTTACTGCAGTTTGTCCAGGTTTTTTGTTGTTGTTGTTGTTTTTGTTTGTTCTTTAAAAGCTACTTAACAGGGAAAACCCAAAGAAAGCTGAAATTCTTTGGCGGTTTCGGTTGTGCTTGGACCCCGAGGGGCCGAGCTGCGAGCGGTTGAGTTTCACAGCAGGGGCGTGGCGAGGCCCAGCCTCCTCACCTTGTTCTTGAAGTAGACCTCGATGGGCATCAGGAAGCCCGCGTAGCCCGACTCCTCCACCTTGTACGGTGGCTCTTTGCACACTGCAGACAGACAGACAGACAGACAGACAGACAGACGAGATGACACACAGCCAACCAGCAGGGTGGGAAAGAAAAAAGAAACAAAAGGTTGGTTACTCACGGTACTGAAAAGCCAAAATAAATCTAGCGAACACATTAATGATTGTTGTGAGTTGCAGCTGAGTTCTTAGATGCACGTCAAGTAAGGCAGAAGGCCAACATGCAACAGCACAGGCCTGCATTTTGCCTAAAGGCGGCAACAATACAAAATGTAGAAGCTGCAGATTAAATGATCAGCTGCACCATATGAACATGGCTGCCTCGTTCTCACCGCCCGGTCTCGTACCTCTCTTGGGTTTGGGGAAGCTCTCGTGGAGGCGGAAGACCACCTTGTCGACAAAGTGCTGGATGTCGCCTGCTTCCGGGCCTCGGACAAACACCATCCAGTCGTGGGTGAAGCCTTCGGACGTCACTTTCTTCCTCAGCTGAGCCCTGTGTCCCAGCTCCAGCTTCACTTGCACTGTGCACTGCGAGGTGGTGAAAAAGACAAGACACAAAAAAAATTGCATGAGTACTTGGTAATGGAAATAAGCAAGGCGAGGCCAGTGGCTTCACGAGAAGCCATGCCAAAAAGTCTTATGCAGAGAAAGGTACACAATAAATGTCTCCAGGTTTAGGTAAACGTTGATGGGTTGCGGGGACGCTTTCCTTTTGCACTGCTAAATCTAATGTAAATGTGCTGTTTGCCAGGTGAATAATACATTTGTCTGGTGACAATGGTCAATTGTATTCACTGCATGCAAAACATTGTCAGTGTCCTAAATCGTCATAGAACAGACAGAATGTAATAAGATGAAAAAAGGAGGTTGATTTTAGTCCACATAAAATTGTAGGAATAAATAAAGAGTAATTAAAGAATGGTGGTGTAACACTATCTTCCATCTGCTCATTGGTGCCAAGGATAAACACTAGATGCTGATCATCAAAATATAACTGCTGCTTACGAACACTAAAGAAGCATAGAAAGGCCAGTATTAGTGAGAGGATGAAGAAGTTACTTGAAAACAATCCCCCCGGGGTATACCCATTCAGAGTTGTGATGCAGACTGCGTGAAGCCAGCCGCCTTCATCTGGACCAGAACCACTGGTCCAGATGAAGGCGGCAACGCACCAAGGACAACCATTAGCTGTCCGGGCCGGCAGACCTCAAAGAGTGTAAAATGGGCGTGATAAGTTGGGCTACCTCTCTCTGCTCTGAGCAACCACACTTTACGGTGGGGGGTTGGGGGCGGGTACTGCTGTCCTGGATGAGCTTGTGTGAAGTGGCTTTGGAAATGAAGTAAGGCGGGGGAGATGGGGGGGGGGGGGGGGGGGGGGGGGGCAGAGAAGGCACTTCATGTCCAGGACTGCAGAATGTGGGGATTTGGCCCCTTTACTGGGCCGCTCGTGAGCTGGGAGCAAGTGGGGGGATTAGAGGGGGCAGCCCGAGATGAGTTGCTCTGGCACTCTCAGGGCTCCCTCGTTCCCTCTCAAACACACACGCACGCATGCACGCACACGCACACACACACGCACGCACGCACGCACACGCACACACACACGCATGCACGCACGCACACACACACGCACACGCACACACACACGCATGCACGCACACACACACGCACGCACGCACACGCACACACACACACACGCATGCACGCACACGCACACACACACGCATGCACGCACACACACACGCACACACACACGCACGCATGCACGCACACGCACACACACACGCATGCACGCACACACACGCACACGCGCAGACAGACAGACAGGCAGACACACAGCTCCCCTGCCTGGCGTTTCGCCCAGCTATTCTGTGGCGGCGATGGCCTTAAACTCTAGACTAGCAGAGAGCCACACCCTCAGTGTGTAGCCACGAGCCCCCTCCACAACACTCATCTCTCCCAGGGAACCTCTGGCCGAGGGCCAACATTCAAATAAGAGAGGGCATAAGAAACGGCAGGAACAATCATTAATTTAAAGGCGGTCGCTATATTTTATACATACACAGGATCATAAGATCAACGGCTCAATAAATATGCTATATTCTTTCGACAAACAAAGCGTCTGCAGTATTTCATACAAACATACATACACTAATACATACATTAGGAATCCCCAAATGTGGGGGTAAGCTTCCACGTCAATCTCATACAGTGATAAATAGAGCTAACCCTTATAATTAGGAGCCACTGCAAGGAAACAAAATCCAGTGGCCATCATGGCATAAGAAAACACACACAGTCATCCAACAGACAACAATGTTTTGGCAGACATGCAGGCTCACATGAATCATAACAATGAACCCCACGTGCCATGAAAATAAAACCATTCAAAACAGAATTCATCAATGTCAACTGAATTCTGAGTCTTCCATTGAAAAGGAAGATTTTCAGTTGCTGACCAGCAGCCAGAAATTATACTCCCTGTGTCGACAGTGAGAGCAATGGCAGTGGATTTGAAGGCCAGAAGAATGGAGCCACTTAAGCCTTAATTCACAGCATTTTATGAATCCTTGTTCCTCAACACCATTCCATCCCGTGTTTACATAGTCAAAGGCCAAACGTTGAATAGATAAGTTGCTTCCTATCTACAGTTGAGATCTAGTAGCTGTCAATTGATATACAGAGGAATGGATTCTTTTTTCTCTCTTTAATGTGGCCTTAAAACATCCACTGATTCCATTTGCCACTATGGGTAAGTAGACAAGTTATTGTATTAAAACAATTCAGATCGATCATTTGAGACGTGACGTCGTAGTGGAATGCCACTGGTCGCGTTTAGAGATCAAAGACGAGCTGGGGGTACAAGCAGTGCTTTGGTGGACGTAGTGGGGGCACTTCTGACTAATACTACAAATAACCCCGTTATTCTTGATTTTCCCCAAAGAAAGATACAAAAAACATTTCCACGTCTAACGTTGTCCATGGGGAAATAATGTAAGTTTTGCTACCATAGTGGTTTTCTCCTTTTGCTTCATATTCTGTCCATACAAAATGAATGATTGGACAAAATGGACTGAGCATGTATACGTATTGGTTTGTTGCACTGCGTCTGGGGATGGGATTTGAAATGTATTTCCACGCCGTTCTACTACAACACAAGCACCTCCACTCCACCCTAACCTGGAAAAGGCTATCTTTTCACCGGCGCCTTGTAGCCATTGCTTAGCTTAGCCAAGGGCCGATACATTCCTGGTGAGGTATGCTAGCATAGCGTTGGTAGTCAATAGCTCGAATAAGAATGTATTTGTAAATGTTTTGTCACATGCACATGTGTGCTATTAAAGGAAAGCGACCCGATCATGCACCACTAGCTCTGTGTGTCCATTTGTACGGCTATGCGATGTTAGTGAATGGGGTAGTAGACTCTCGATAGCGGTAAATACCGATGTATGAGTGGCCAGCTAGCATAGCTCATGAGCCAGCCAACTACTAGTTCATTAGCAGCAGCAGGAGCCTTTTTTGCTGGCTAGCAGAAAGAGCATTCACTCTTGTTCAGCGCACAGCCTTCTAGTGTATTCTGTGCAAAAGTTAAAAATGGTGTAGGATACACAAAAGCCAATGTACCTGATTCTCCATGGTTCTTCAGCTTCAGTGATTGATGTATTTATTTACAGCGGTGTTTGGCGAGCGTCTTCCCTGTCCCTTCTCCTCATTGTGTGTCAATTTCAGCCCAGAACCGGAAGCTTCGAAGCACCCCTCCCCTTCCAGACGGCTGCTGGCATGCAAGGAAAACTGAAAGCAGGCTCCTCCAATCAAGTACGGAGAAGTTTAAGCCGTTAAGAAGGAGCCAACCATAGCCTTCAAAAGGTGGGGCTATCATCGAGCTACACATACAATTTAATTATTTGTTGTAGCTTTCTCCAGCAGTACAAATGTTACTCCATTGACTCATTTGTAGCTTAGTGGTAATATTAGCACAATACATGATGAATAAATTATTGACGCGGGTTTAAGAATGTATTCTAATTAGAAACACTGTGTTACAAGCCATGCCTGTAGGGGATGACAATTTATTATGACCTGAAATCAAATAAACATAATTTTATTTTATTGTACACATTTGTATTGAGTCATAAAGATTAACACTATATTAGAATGTTTACGTTTCGTTTTCCTCCACAAAAATACACATTTGTCCCTCAATTATATTTGCTGTTTATAAGTTATTAAGTAATTACAGCAGATAAAATTATTTGTGTGAATCTAGTAGGTCTAATTGCTGCAGATCTGGAATCATTTGGAAATATTCTATATGGCAGTAAAACAATAAGAAAAACAGCAGGCTTGCACTTGACCTGAAAGTAGCATATTGCAGGGCTTCCATTGTAGATGATCTGAGAGCAGCATGTGTCCTCATTGAATATATTCATTTTGACAGAGAGAGGCCCACCTGTCTCTTAGCTGTATGGCTAACCATCAACATTTGAATCCATCTTTTATTAAATAGTTTGTATTGTGGGTTGGTGTGGCTCATTTTGTATTTAAGACAGAGGACCTTTCATACAGAACACAATCAATTCAGAATAATTTAACTTAATCCCTTAAACAAACAAAACAAACAATACAATATAATGATATTTGAAATGTACATCTTTTTGTTTTAACGGTTACTTATAGGTGTTTTGGTCTTTTGTATGCTTTGTTTAGAAATCCAAACAATAGACACTGTGCTTAGCCCAGAAGAGGTCACTATTGTTGAAATGTTGGTTTTTGTTGACAAAAAAGCTATTCAATATACATACCCAATAATCTGTTGTTGTATCCCACAGGAAGCATTGTGAAACAAAAACCTCAGTGTACCTGACATTTCCCAAAACAAGACAATAGGTGATGATTTTAGATATCAGCAACTCATGGTGAAAACATGGAAACAAGCTTAAATATATGGCATGGTTTGCATCCTCACAAAAATATGATGTGCATCTCCATATCAATATCCAATGTCATATTATATCAATATATTTGCTATATGTGTTCAAAATATAAAATAGACTATATCAGGAATATTGTAAAATTGACATTACAATGACTTGGTATGTCATATTATATTGCATATTCATTCCATTCTTTCTAGATGGGAATTTCTACAATATATATATATTCATATACTTCAGGGCTAATGTACACATACAAACTCTGTAATTGAACCCCATAATAAAGTCTCGCAATACTGGACAAATGGAAACAGAAGACAATGTAAAAAAAAAAAAAGTTTGCTAATCTCAGCACTTGCTTAGGTTAGTTGTACAAAATGTTGTTGTATTGAATAAAAAAAGTAGATGAATATAGAATGTGGATCCACGCAAGGTAGTAAGTAATACAACATTGGAAATTCTTACATTGATTATAAAAGTGTAAAAGTGCACAGAATATAAATGCTATACACGCAAACGTGCAGATTTCTAGAATGTGTTCACATTCTTTAGCACAATTGCAATTCAATTAAAAAAAAGAAATATCACTATTTCATGGTTGTAGTTAGAAAGTCCCATGACTGCCAAAATACCCCATAATATAAAAGTGAACGTGTTAAAAAGTGTGGAATGCATTCCCTTTACTAATATTCTTTCACAGCTAACTCCTTTAAATGCTATTACCGGGAGCAGTCAGTGCTCAGTACAGTGTGAGGTGGTCCCACCTTTCAAATGTTAACAGTTTCAAATGTTAACAGTTGCACACTAGGGAAAAACGACACAAACATGCATGAGGTTTTTCGCAGCAGCTCATCATCTTGGCTTGGATAAAGTTGTCTAGCATCCTTTCCTCAATCTGGTGTTGCCTTTTAGTACAACGTGGGGCAATCCAACTTCCCACTCGTCACACGGCCAGTACTGTATTCCAGGAAGAGAATATGGGATCTCATAGCTGGCGTCTAGGTAGGCTATCAGGGTAGTGCCATAGGCTACAGCCATCACAATCAGGATGTGCCTGGAAGTCACACAACAAACACCACAGCATAAACAATAATTCCCCTGTCGAACATACTTCAAAAAACGAGCAAATCCTAGATGCAGTGACCTAGACCTACCAGATCCCATGCAGGTAGCAGAAGTTGAGCTTCTGCCAGAAGCCGCAGGCGAACCGATCACTGATCCAACAGGTGATGGCCAACACCCACAGACCCACCATGCGCTTAGCTAGACGCATAGCCTTCTGGTCATTACAGCTATCAGAGAGAGAGAAAGTGAATAGGTAGAGTGACTTAATCTGATCACAATCGGGTTCTTAGTTGAGATCCATGTTCTTTTTTTTGATACACTTGTTCTCCTCATACCGTTTCATTTCCGTCCGCAGTACATAAAGCAATTGGAGGCCGAAGATGTTGAGAGCGTAGGCGTTGGCAGTAGGCTTGACAAAAGATGACACTGTGGTGACGATGGTGATGATCAGGACCATCTTCGAGAAGGTTCTCCTGTGTTTAGATGGAAGCAGGAGAATGAAGAAATGACGGTCAGGTAAAAATGTGGTTTGAATCTCAATAAAGTTCAATGTGGCTTCGATCCTGTTCAAACTATAAAAACAACAAAACAACACCAAAAAACAGACAGACACATACACACACACTCACGATGTAAAGTGCTTTAAGTGCCTGGGGGAAAAAAGCACTATAAATGCAATGAATAAAGCAAAAACAAACCTTATTGCCTGGAATCAATTTTGGCTTGTTCTTATATCTACATATGACATTTTCATGAATCTTGTCCTACCCCCCTGGTTAAATATTTGTATTGCATTTCAGTAAATGCTTCTACAATGGCCAGTACAATACTCCCGGGCCCGAGGGTCACAGGAACGTGTTTGGGATTATCCATGGTGACCATTTACTGTCCACTGTCCCTCAAGCCTGTATTTCATGCGTGTGTGGCTTGTAAAAAGATCCTGTCATTGTGGTTCGTCATTTTGCAGGATTATTGTGTTGTGTAGTATGCACGTGTGTGTGTGTGTGTGTGTGTGTGTGTGTGTGTGTGTGTGTGTGTGTGTGCACAAAGTATGATGGTGTCTAATGTTTGCCATGGTGTAACCAGGCAGGTGTGTAAGCTCCCTATTGAGACACTGATGAAGGGAGAAACAGACTGCTGCCGCACACAAGATAGGGCTCTTTCACACACACACACACACACACACACACACACACACATACACACACACACACACACACACACACACACACACACACCTTGTCTACAGTCTACAGTCTATGACCTATACACACATGCAGAACCTTCACACACACACACACACACACACATACACACGTATATACATGTACCTACACACACACACACACACACACACACGTATATACATGTACCTACACACACACACATACACACACAGACACACACACACACACACACACACACACTCCAAGGTCAGCATACCTGTCCTTGATGAAGGAAGGGAAGAGCCTGCGGGGGAACCAGAGGGCGTAGCCCACCGCCTGCACCCACAGGATGGACAGCTCATCCAGCATCTGGCCCATAAAGCTCAGAGTCATGTGGAAGTAGATTGAGAACAGGCCTATAGCCATGACAGAGAGATAACATGTTTAATGCTAAGTAGAATCACTGGCAACTGGGGACAGTAAAAACAACAAAGTGAGTGAGTGAGAGCTAGTGAGACAGACAGATAAAGACTTGAGAGCACTAACAGACAAATCATGTGAGAGAGAGGAGAAGGAGAGCAGCTGACCAACAAAGATCATCATGATCCACACCAGATGGACGGCCAAGCTTCTCTCCCTGGCGTACGGGTGCAGCAGGTAGAGCATGAAGGGAGATATGATGAAGAAAACCATGTTGCTCACCTACCGGGGAAACATCAGTGGGTGGAGAAATTCATCAATTCATTCATCAATCTATTTGCTCATTTCAAATTCTATGTATTACCTAATGTCATGGCATACAAGAAACTTTGTGAATTCATGAATAATATAAATTTGAATAGATGATCTATAACCATACATTGTATGTTTTTTTTCCCCCACACATATCACATATTGATGATGGCTGGTCTTACTGTATTAAAGTACTCCACCACGTGTTCAGAGTGCATGTAGTTGTCCTCACACCAGTCTACACTGGAACTCTCATAGGAAAACATTCCCACCATCCCATCATTCCAGGGGAAACCTAAGATAGGTTCATAGGTATAGTTATTTAGTTAGATAGACAGACAGACAGACAGACAGACAGACAGACAGACAGACAGACAGACAGACAGACAGACAGACAGACAGACAGACAGACAGACAGACAGACAGATAGATAGATAGATAGATAGATAGATAGATAGATGGACGGACGGACGGACGGACGGACGGACGGACAGACGGACAGATGGACAGATAGATAGATTGATTGATGATAGATACATTTTATACAATTTATTTTCAAATCAACTGTAAACTAGGCTACTCATTTAGTAGCCTAGAAGTATATCGGATATGTAGCTATAGTTAATCTTACTATTTTAAACGCTGACAGTGTTCAGTGTTCATTAAAGCTCCTGTTGGCGACTCTACTGTATTTCTATAAATTAAATTGAAGCCCTCATTAACAGTTTCTGTTGATGAGCATGCATTATCAGAGAGAGAGAGAGAGAGAGAGAGAGAGAGAGAGAGAGAGAGAGAGAGAGAGAGAGAGAGAGAGAGAGAGAGAGAGAGAGAGAGAGAGAGAGAGAGAGAGAGAGAGAGAGAGAGAGAGAGAGAGAGAGAGAGAGAGAGAGTGAGTACAAGAGTACAAGAGTACATTAAACGATAACCAAAATCAGATAGGGGAACCTACCTTCCATGCTGCTGCCGGTGTCCAAACCAGACGGCGACTGTTCCCCCAGTGAGAAAACAGGTGGATTTAGGAAGGTGGAGCAGATGAATGCTCCAGATCCTGTTGCACGGGTCGAGCCTGCGACACTGACTTTAGTAATACTAATGAGCCGCTCAAGACGAATGAATGAACGAACGAACGAACGAATGAATGAATGAATGAATGGCACATTCCTGTCCCCGCGTATCGTTCAATGTCATGTATGTTTCTCCTTCTTATGTATTTAACCTGGATCGTTGATGTTCAGGCCTTTTTTTATCCGACATTGAATGCAATAGCATTCGATTGAAAATGTATACATTACATTCTAGACGTTTTGACATAAGTTGTGTTCCGCCTTCCTGGTTCCCGTTAATGCAGGGCCAGCCATACCCAAACATACACGCTTGCATTTGGTGGTATTGTGAGCACGAACCGTGTAGAAAGTGCGATGAATTACTGTATTGTCTGCTGTCCATAATATAGCTGCCAGTTTATCTTCGGGTAGCCACTGGCATATACTGACATGACATATACATGGGAGAGGGAGAGAGAGAGAGAGAGAGAGAGAGAGAGAGAGAGAGAGAGAGAGAGAGAGAGAGAGAGAGAGAGAGAGAGAGAGAGAGAGAGAGAGAGAGAGAGAGAGGCAGATATGTCTGTCTATACCTCTATTTATATATGCTTGGTGCTTGGTCATCAAAAACCTGAACAACTTGTAATTATAAGCAATGCTAAGACTAGTTCTCCAGGTTCATCGCACCCCCACACACCCTCTTTCAATTCTCAATAACACACACACACACACACACACACACACACACACACACACACACACACACACACATACATTTTTAAAGAACTGATGGGGACATCTCGACTTTCAAGGCCACGGTCAGACCAATTATCACAGATTAAATCCTTAATTATTCTGAGGCGCATCAACTGGTTTGCTGAGCATACAGCGATACCCAAAACATATTTTTCATGTAAGAATGTCTCACCATGTTTAATTAATATAAAAATGTTATAACATTGATTGAAATGATAGTTGAAAATACTTTACAAAAGCAAATCTAATCAACACTTTGAAAAAACAATCCAGTCATTTCTTTAAACGTTTTGCAGAAATGTGCATGAAAAGGTAAAACAACAAAAAAAACAAACAGCAGTACCACCATGTTAAACTTTAGGCCTATGGGAAAGAAAATGGCAGAAAAGAAAAGCATTGAAAAAGCGGCTCCATAATATTCAAGTTGCTTCAGTTCTGCATATCATGCAAAAGTGCCGTAAAGACTAGCACAGAGCCACGTAGCATCGGACACCTGTAGGGCCTGTCACCGCAGAGGCTGAACAACGTGGCCACAGAAGTGCTCAGGAAGACGCTGGTGTTGGTGGTGGGCTTCTTGTTGCTAGCTCATATAGAACAGGACGCCATGAAACCTGAGCAGCTTCTGGTAACACACGGCGACTCCAGCACAACAAACATGACAATATGCTCTTTAATGTCACAGCATGCTGCCGAACGAGTAACGTGGGGAGCCGGACTGTCTTCAGCCAAATGAACGTTTACAGTTATTTACTAGGTTGCCTCACATAGTTTAAAACTAGGTTTTTTTAACACTGTATCAGTACGTCACTCCCTGCCTTCCATAAATACCATCTGATTACGGATGTTCGTCTGACTGACTTATAACCAAATAATTAATTCAAAGAATTCAGTGCAAGTCTTCCATCTCTCTGTTGTGCAATGGCTCTCCTAGAGGCCCAATAGGACAGGCGAGGCCCACGGCTCAAATCTTCTCCACATAGTTGCCGGGAAAGAGACCTTCGTGCCCCTGAACCTTGCCGGTCCACCAGCCGGAAGGGTCTGCGTGTCAGAGGAGCACAAATAAACATCAGACCTCCGCTCTCCCGGGCCCGAGACCCGTGTGAACACTGTGTGCCTGCAACGTGTCAACCACGCACCTTCCTTCACCAGGTCGAAGACGTCGTTGACGTTGAAGCTGATCTCGTCTGCGTCCTGGCCCACGTACTGATACAGGGCCCGCACCTGGGGCCCCTGAGGCTGCTGCCTGGGCTTGGGGGCCGGCGGGGGCCGCTGCCCTATGCTCCTTTTCCTCTGTGCCCTGGTGGGGGAACAGCAGCCCAGTGAGTGGAGGCTCACCACTGTTTGTTTGTTATCTATTTCTTTGTCTTTCATTCATTAATCAATTCATTCATTCATTCATTCATTCATTCATTCATTCATTCATTTCTTTCTTTCTTTCTTTCTTTCTTTCTTTCTTTCTTTCTTTCTTTCTTTCTTTCTTTCTTTCTTTCTTTCTTTCTTTCTTGCTTCCTTCCTTCCTTCCTTCCTTCCTTCCTCCCTCCCTTCCTCCCTTGCTGCCCCGCCTTCCTTCCCTCCTTGCTTCCTTCCTGCTGTGCATCACTGGACCCCACTCACCCGGACATGCCCTGGTCCGGCACGTTGAGGAAGTCCAGATTCCCCTGCTTTTGGCGGGACACTTGGGAGCTTTGTGTTTTCTGGAAGCCCCGTTTGGGCAGCGAGGTGCTGGGCGGCCGGCCTTGCCTGTGCGGGGCGCTGTAGGCCACCTCCACCTCCTGCTGTGGGGCTTTGCCTCTGCTGAACTGAGCGGCGCCGTTGGCATGCCCTGCGGGGAGAAGGGTCATGGTGGTGACGGTCTTTGGTGAGCAAAAGGTGAATGCGATGGAGCTTTCCATGAATTCAGACCACGGACACACGGTACATGGGATTTCCATGACAAGAACACAACAGACAAACGCATGGCAAAACATGAGGGAATGCGTATTTCTACCTGTTTTGGGTGACTGGTACCTCTCTCTGCCACGAGACTGTGGAGCAGTCCTCCTGGTTGGTTCTAGTGAAGCAATGATCGTTTCGTTTAAAGAAGTAAGAGAGAGTCATGGTACAACATGGCTGTCAACCTACACAGTCATCTGACACATTGCATTCACACTGAACTGACTGACATAGACCAGCAAGTTAGATTGACATTGTCATTTATAAAAAAGTAAAAATGAGCTTACTGGAGGTTTTGGGCAGACCGTTGCCCACGGTGACAGTGAGGGTCTTCCCTCCAGCTTTGAACTGCGCCAGATCCCCCTGCCCATTCTGGAAGAGCAGTAGCCTGGTACCCCCACCCCCCCAGCCCTCCTTCTTCACCTTGAACTCCAGCCTGGGGGAGCACACACAGGTACTGCTGGGACGCTGCATCCCTCAGCTGAACGTTGGGATATGAAGGGGAATGTGGATGCCGTCATATCTGACTATGTGATTGGCACGTTTACGTTTATTCCCCATCTTCTGTGTTTGTTGTTCTAGAAATATAAATGAGTGAAAAATAGGCTCTACTTGTGTGTGTGTGTGTGTGTGTGTGTGTGTGTGTGTGTGTGTGTGTGTGTGTGGTCATGTGTGTGTGTGTGTGTGTGTGTGGTCATGTGTGTGTGTGTGTGTGTGTGTGTGTGTGTGTGTGTGTCTGTGTGTGTGTGTGTGGTCATGTGTGTGTGTGTGCGTGTGCGTGTGCGTGTGTGTGTGTGTGTGTGTGTGTGTGTGTGTGGTCATGTGTGTAGACCTGTCAATGAAGGACAGGGTCAGCTTCCTCTTGATGCTCTCCTCGTAGCGCTTGCAGAGCAGGCTGAGGAACTCGGTCTTGAAGTTGGACTCCAGCAGGCTGTCGTACTGGGCTTCATGCAGCACGAAGAAATCATCCTGCCTGGTGCTGCAGGGGAAGGACAGAGACGTAGCAATCTTAGCAGTCGGCCAAGACCAGGGGCCGCATCAGAGCGCCACAGTGCCTGTAATGTGGTGTGAGGTGTGGGATGTTGCGTGAAGGTTAAAAGTATACTGCCCTCATAACCAGGTCGTTAGCTATATGTTTATTTGATGTCACTTTACTAATAGTGCTATTGACTTCATTAAAATACATCTGAACTAGAAGGCTGCAGAGACTGTTAACAGAGACTATTAGACTATTAACAGAGACTGTTAACAATAGCTACAACTCAAGCCTCTATATCAGGGGTCTCCAACCTTTTTTCCTCTGAGAGCTACTTTTAGTCAATCAAAATGGCCGAGAGCTACTCATGTTTTATAACATTTATCCTCATAGCTTATTTCAACCTAAACAAATGGAATAAGGTTGTTTTGCCAGAACGTTTACAAAATGTTGGTGTCCACAACTCTTGCATTAAAACATTGCATTACGTTCGTGAAGCAAAACTCTGTTTCCCACTCTTCATGAAAATAGTACATTTTTAGCCTCTTATTAGTACCTGCCGCGGCCATGGTTACTGCCCATCTCACATCACCACTGACTCATCAAGCTTGACAGCAGCAACTGTTTGATTGACAACTAATTGGCAAATAATCATTTTGTGTAAGAAGGGGGTGGGACATCTATGAATTTGATTGGATATAATTAACCCTTTGGCGAGCTACTTGGAAAGCTGCTAATGGAAAGAAACCCATTATATATCCCAGGTCTAAAGTGGCATGCAAAATGTATAAAAACAAGGACACTCGCTCAAAGATTTACCAACCAGACTACACCATTCAGAAAGTTTTCGTCATGCTGAAATGATATAAAGACGACTGGTGAATGATGACTGATCACAGTGGACTCCAGCCTGACAGTTTTAAATCTCTCTTTGTGTGGTTCTTTAGCCTATCTTTACTCAGTTCCCCATGAGCACGTGCAAACAAACACACTCAGACACACATTTGCACGCACACATGGACGCACGTACACGCATGCTCGCACACGTGCATGCACATACACACACACATGCTCGCACACGTGCATGCACATACACACACGCATGCTCGCACACGTGCATGCACATACACACACACATGCTCGCACACGTGCACACACACACACACACACACACAGACTCAACACAGTGTGTGTGGTGTTTCCATAACCTCGTACCTCAGAGACACACCGCTGATACTTGCAAACTCAAGCTTCCGTTTCAGCACCTCTTTGATCTGTCCTTTCTCAGGGCCCTTTTTCACCTTCTCTCGGCCGATCAGATAAATGCACCTGGGCGTCAGGATCAGGTCCCTCCTGATGGACTGTGAGGAAGGGTAAAGGGGCGGGGCAAAACTGTGACCATTGTTGTGTCCAGCATGTACAAATGAGTGCTGTTATATGGGCGATTCCAGTACAGAGTATCAGAATTGTAGGATTGCGTGGCAAGAAGTGCTCTGAGAACAACACAGGGAAACAAGTCAACTGTTTCACATCTCCATTTTCACATCAATCCAAAGTCATCTTCGTTTCCCTATTGATCAAACTGTGGGAAGTACATTTCATGTAGTACATGAAATGTTTGTACTTCCCTTGATGTTTCAAAAGTCTATATCAAAATGACATCCTTTGAATTCCAGTTCAAAGTAGTTCGAAGTATTTCAAACAGAAAAGGACAAAAACATCAAAAACAAGACCCAATGACCACAAAAAGAATGGAATGTGTCTTAAAATAAAGTGAAAAGTAAACTGAAGAGAAAAAGTCTTCAGCACCCTCCAAACGCTCCACACCGCAAAAAGGTCACTGAGGAGCATCGATCCCACCTTAAACCTGCGGTCGAACTTGTTGACAGAGTCAGCAAAGTCAACGCGCTCCCTCTTGGCCAGGAACTGTCGCAGCTCGGGCTTGTGCTCCAGACCCAGGTAGTCCCCCACAAAGTTCCTGTTGATGCTGTTCCTCCGCCGCTCCTTCGAGTTGTACAGGATGTCCGAGGCTGGGGATTAGAGCAGGCGTTACCGTGGCGATGAACCAAAACAGAAGATCCATATTTGAAGTGCGTTAATAGTTGGTTTATCTCAATATATTTTATGAAAAGAGCTGTATTTTAACACAAACATGAAGTGGGGGATGGTAACGTCAGGATGCAGAGCCCGGCTGTATCAGGTACACATCGTGCAGCCTCTCTGCTGGTACCCCCTCCACTCACCCTCCTCTCTCATCTGCTCGTACTTCCTCCTGGCGCTATATTTCCTCCAGGCCTTCTGTATCGTCCGGGCAAAGGTGTCAAACTTCCTCTCCCTCATCTCCTCCAGGAGGAACAGCTTTACCAGGGCACAGTAAAAGGAGCCAAAGTGCAACATTTCAATCGTTCTTCATTGTCTTTTTTTTTTTATTGGAACTGGTGCCGCACAAACAATGTAGTTCCTACCAAACAGCCATTATAAAGAACGCTTTAAATTGCTTTAATGAGACAGACAGACAGTGTAGACAGCAATGAAAGAATTTCATTGCACAGAGAAACTTGTTTTCCCTGCTGTATATGACGATAAACACTTTGAATCTTGAATCTTGATAGACAGACAGACAGACAGACAGACAGACAGACAGACAGACAGACACAGACAGACAGACAGACAGACAGACAGACAGACAGATAGACAGGCCAACAGCTCGATGGATAGATAGATTAATAGACAGAGAGACAGACAGACAGATGTACAGACAGACAGGAAAATGTATTATTTACCGATTCAGGGTTCTTGACGAAGACCTTGGAGCGTCCCATCTGGTACTGGTCCTGGTCCATGTTGACTGACTGGAGGAGATGAAGGACCCCTTGCTGCTCTGACCCATGCCAGCGGGGCCATGTCTCTGCTGTCAGTATGGCATACCTGGATACAGTGAGGACGCAGGCACGCACGTACACATGCACAAAGACAAACACACACAGAAAGACACACACACACACACACACACACACACACGCATGCACACACACACAGACACACACACACACACACACACACACACGCACACAGACATGGACACACACACACACGCACACACACACACACACACACACACACACACACACACGCACACAGACATGCACACACAGACACACACACACACACACACACACACACACACACACACACACACACACATATAGACACACACAGTTGGTAAAAGGACAAGGGCTTCATGTGATCAACTGTGCAACAAAAAGTCCTCGGCCCATACAAGTTTGCAGACCGAACGAGAGTTGAGTTTACCTCTGCAGGAACTTGTTGAAGGCTCTGCGATAGGCGAAGCCGGCCCTTCTCACTCGGATGTTTTCCCGCAGTCCCAAGTATTCAACCTGATGCTTCACCCTGCACACAGCACACAATGTCACCAACAACAGGCCGCGCCCAGCGCCTCGTCATGCACCTCACCAACGCTGCATTAGTCACCGAGCCTGGGAACTCCCATTGCTCACCGGCTCTCCTCCCAGTCCTTGGGTCTCTTGGTTTCGTTGGGCTTGATGCAGCGGATATAGTGAGGCGTGCACTTCATCAAGGTGTTCACCAGGTCATTGGCTTGTTTCTGTGAGGGGGCGCGGGGGAAGTTCACTAACACACTACAGATGTGGAGACACGATTACACGCGCTTTCCAAATTGAACAAGAATGGATGGTGTCTGGCTTTCCACATGCGCGTGTTGTTACCTTGATTTTACTGCTCGCTGTGGTCGGCCTCCCCTTCTTTTCAATGTTTAGGTTGTCAGGAAACAGGCTGCGGATGAAGTCGCTGTGGAGACAATGCCAGTCAAAGGCCAGACCTAGTCCCCGCGATGCATTGCTTGAGCCTGTAATGTATTGTCGAAGCTGTCAGTGGATCATAGGTGGCCCTGACACTCACTGTTCACTGCTCTGCATGAGCTCAATGAGGTCCGGGAAGAGCACGTCCCGGTTCCGTTCACAGAAGCCGTGGATGTCGTACGACACCTGAGATCAGATAAAGGTGTCAGAACGGGAACCCACCGGACCAGCGGCGGCATTGTGCGGTACATGGAAGCAGAGGTAGTGGCTCTGGTACTAGCTCTGAGTCATCATAACTCTGGTACTAGCTCTGAGTGAGCAGCTCTGGTACTAGCTCTGAGTGAGCAGCTTTGGTACTAGCTCTGAGTAAGTAGCTCTGGTACTAGCTCTGAGTAAGTAGCTCTGGTACTAGCTCTGAGTAAGTAGCTCTGGTACTAGCTCTGAGTAAGTAGCTCTGGTACTAGCTCTGAGTAAGTAGCTCTGGTACTAGCTCTGAGTGAGCAGCTCTGGTACTAAGAGGAGGAGAAGGGTTCCCGTTACCTTGCCGGCGTAGTGGTGGATGACGAAGCCGGAGTTCCAGCTGTTGAAGTGCTCGTGCGTGCCCATCTGGCCATTCAGCTTCTGCAGCAGCGTGTCGTCGGCGCCGTCGCTCTTGGCGTGCATGGTGGCGCACACGTCGTCCAGCACGCTCATGATGCCGGGGGGGTTCTGGGGGGGGGGGGGGGGGGGGCGGGGACCGGACGCATCGTTACGCATGGACCAAGGGCTCACCACCGACCACAAGGACAGGAAGTACAACCCTTTTCATCACAGTCTTGTGTGTGTGTCCCGTCTCTAGATAGAGGGATGCTTCATTCATCCCCAGGGACATTTCTGAAGTGGACACCTGAGTGACTGAGGATGAGGGACATGGTCTTGGAACCAGGGGGGCCTGCACTTTCTAACCATCATGAATGTTAGTTGGCTGGTGAGTTCAATTATTTGTTAAATATATTTTGAAAAAGGAAATAAATGAAAATGAAGTTTTCTTGAATTAGAGGAAATTCCTCTTCTAGAGGTGTTGTAATTTCTACTTACCAATTTATTTTCAATTAGGTCGCACACAACTTTATTGTTGAAATACTCAATTGGAGTCCACTTAATGCCCTCTTGAACATACTCTTCCTGGGAGGAAATTCAAACACAATGGCAAAGAAAATTTGGAAAGTCAAAGTCTCAAAGCGACTCCAGTTCAGAGCAAATATGCTAGTGAACAATCAAAAGCCAGTTAGCGGTGACATGGAAAGATGGCGGCTACCTGCTCAGCCTTTAGCGTCAGCTCAATAAATATTTGCTGCAGTTTCTCATTGACGAAGTTGATACAGAACTGCTCAAAGCCGTTCCTCTGTCGGAGAAAGGACACCCGTGATTCACAGCAATGCATCGTGACGTCAGACCATATGTCACGCTTACACATTATATGCATTAAATGAGTTTCTCTGCAGTGTAAGCAGCTATTACAGACTGGGAGGACTGACCTGAAATATCTCAAAGCCATAAATGTCAAGCACTCCGATGCTGAACTCTTCATGGGGCTTCTGGATGGCTTTATTGATGGCCTAGTAAACGGGGAGGCGTGAGGTTAAGCAAATTGAGTCGTAAATATCGTGTTCCATTCCAGAGACGTCGACAAATATTTTGGTTTATACAAAAAGCCAGAGGGCATCTCATGTTTGGTCTTCACATTAAAAAAGAAAGCGAAAGTGATGAAAATGTCCCCCGGCATTGGGCCGCGGGTCCAACACACCTCCACCAGGTAGTCGAAGACTCGCGTGTAGAGGGCTTTGGCCAGGGCGTCCCGCGTGTAGGTGGCCTGCTCCTGGTTCAGAGTCACGCTGATGGACTCAGACTTGCCGCCCCACTTGGAGTCCATCTGCCGGCTGGTCAGCTTGTCCTGCAAGCGGCTGCCGTCGATGCCCAGCAGGTAGGCGGGGAAGGCCAGCACTGAGGGAACACGCCTGTGATTGGTTTATTGTGTTTGGAGTGACAGCCTTTCAGTTGGCTGGTTTACTGCAGAGACATGCCAGGATACAAACAGTTTTTTTTTTTTTTTTAACATTGGTGCGCAAAGACTAAAGCGAGATAATGACTGAGCTGAGAGCAGGTAGAAGTAAGCCAGCGTTGGGTGACTTGTGAATTGGTGAATTGTGTGTGAGCCGCTCAATCCCACAGGGTAATTCTCTGTACATTAACCTTGATGCTTATATTACTTTGTTTAACATGTATAACATGTCAACATAACATAACATGTATGCCTATATGCAATTTTCTGAACCTCCATCTTTGTTGTGCTTTTGAGCACAAAAAAAGGTGACAAAGGTGACAGCATCACAGGTTATGACTTCAATTCGTATTTTGTTTTTAAATTATACATAGAATTTTCAAGTCACATTGATTACAAAAATAACATGTTAATCGATTTCAATTGTTAGCCCATTCGGTCCAGTGAGTAATGGGACCTCAGGTTAATAAGCCAGTCATGGTTTCCATGAACAACACATAATTTGGCTGGACAACAAGCCCCAGGTAAGCACTGGGAGAGGAGCAGGCGAGCACACAGGAGCACTAGTTATATTAATTAGTGTTCGCCTATCAGGGGACGGGATCCGACACGCAGAGTTTCCCCTCAGCATTAATTAGCTCACATTTCTACAGGGGATAACGTGTGTGTGTGTGTGTGTGTGTGTGTGTGTGTTTGTGCCTTGCTGTGTGTGTGTGTGTGTGTGTGTGTGTGTGTGTGTCTGCCTTGCTGTGTGGGTGGTCTTTGATTGCTTGGTTGCAAACGGTTGGGTTTGGAGTCCCAGGTGAGCATGCTCCCTTGTGGTGTGGATGTGTGTGTGTGTGTGTCCGTGTTTGTGTGTTAGTACGAGTGTGTGTGTTTACATATGTGTGTATTTGGGTACATGAGAGCTTATGCAAGATGTTTATGTGTATCTGTGTGTGCACCATGTGCGTGTGCATGTGTGGTGAGTGTGTGCATGTATGGTGTGCGTGTGCATGTGTGATGTGTGTGTGTGTGCACGTGCATGGCTGTGTGTGTGTGTGTGTCTGTGTGCACGCATACGTGTGTGTGTTTCGCCGTGCAGGCGTGCATGCACGTGCGTGTGTGTCTCGCGTCTCACTCACAGTCGGGGCTCTCCACCTGGCCATAATTGCCTGCCTCTATGAAGCTGATGTTGCCCATGTGCAGGATGCCTGCGATGATCTGCAGCACCTGAGCCTGGATGGCCCCTGAGATCCCTATCACCTGCATGGCCTCCTGCACAACAACCAAACAGCTCGCACGTGACTCACACTGTAACGGCAGGGGAGAGCAGTAGAGGACGACATCCTCCAGGATTCAGACAGAACGCCTGGACGTGCTTATTTCACGTGTGCAGTGGTTTGCGGCTATACAAGGTGTATGTTATACTAACGCTGCCTTTAAATAAGCATAGCAATAAGTCTAGAACTTTAAAATATAGCCAGGGCAAGGTGGTGATGTACACTTTTTAATTGGATGGAGAAAATATGCTGGGTTGTGTATTTACCATTGTTTCCTGGAAGTCTTTGCTGTCGTTGGTTCCGTCCACTTTGTACGTCCCGGACTGGTTGAGATAATAGTAGTAGTCCGGGGTCATGATGCCGAGGCCCTCCCTCTGCTGGGCGGTGGCGCCCTCTATCATCTGTTTAGTAGCGGTGCACATCATCAGACGTCAGCAAGGCTACAGCGACAGGCTTGGACAGGTCCTACAATATATGTTCTCTCTGTCAATGTAAACAATAAATCACAATAAACTAATAAATAAATACATTTTATTAGGAATTCGAGAGGTTGCGTCGCACCATTAGATGTTGTGTGTTAGTTTATTTTGTTTGGGAGGTCGGATCACAATCTGGTTTACCTCAAACCCTGCTATGTGCCTCTGGTGAAGAGGAAGCCTGTGACCACAAGGACTGTGAGGAAGTGGTCAAAGGAATCTTACGAGGAACTGCAGTACTGTTTGGAGGTGACTGACTGGCCTGCACTCTGTGAGCCTCACAGGGAGGACATTGATGGGCTCACAGAGTGCATCACGGACTACATTAACTTCTGTGTAGACTGCTATGTCCCTGCGTCGACAGTCACCTGTTACGCAAACAACAAACCTTGGATCACCAAGGACATCAAGGCCATCCTGAACGACAAGAAGAGAGTGTTCAGAGAGGGCAACCAGGCTGAGCTGAGGAGAGTACAGGGGGTACTCAAGGTCAAAATTAAGGAGGCAAAAGACAGATACAGGAGGAAGCTGGAGATGAAGCTCCAGAAAAACCACACAAGGGATGTGTTGAGTGGTATGAAAACCATCACGGGCTTCCAGAAGACTGGTAGCGTGGGGCTGAGGGTGGAGTGGCTCGGGCCAATGAATTTAACCTTTTCTTCAATAGGTTAATTGATACTGCGGCCCCCGCCCCTCCCCCTCATGACCCTGCTGCTACTGCTGCTGGCAGCCCAACAACCAGTGCCACTCCGCCTCCCCCTCCTTCTCCCCCTCCTTATGGACCGCCCTCCTGCCTCTCACCACCTCTATTCACTCCCGGCCACTTCACACCTTCACCCTGCCCCACCCCTCCCCTCTGCTCTGCATACTGTCCTCCACTACCTGAGGACCCTATCCCTCCTCCCCCAACGGACACCTCTACAGTGTCCTTCACACCTGACCTGGTGAGAAGACAACTGATTAGACTCCACTCTGGCAAAGCGGCGGGCCCTGATGGTGTGTTCCCCAGGGTACTTAAAGCCTGTGCCCCCCAGCTGTGTGGAGTACTTAATCATGTCTTCAACCTGAGCCTGCACCTCCAAAAGGTCCCTCTGATGTGGAAGACGTCCTGCCTCGTTCCTGTCCCAAAGACGCTGCGCCCCAGCAGCCCCAAGGACTACAGACCGGTGGCCCTGACGTCACATATCATGAAGACCCTGGAGAGGCTCGTCCTGGACCAGCTTAGGCCAATGGTCAGACCCTTCTCGGACCAGCTGCAGTTTGCCTACCAGCCCAGCCTGGGAGTCAAGGACTGCATCATCTACCTGCTGAACAAAGTCTACTCTCATCTGGACAAGCCGGCGAGCACTGTGAGAGTCGTGTTCTTTGACTTCTCCAGTGCTTTCAACACCTTACGGCCGGGTCTCCTAGGTGAGAAGATGGCGGCGATGCAGGTTGATGCTCCCTTGGTGTCCTGGATTGTTGACTACCTGATGGGCAGACCACAGTTTGTACGTCTACAGAATTGTGTGTCTGACAGGGTGGTTAGCAACACTGGGGCCCCACAAGGGACGGTCCTTTCTCCCTTTCTCTTCACCCTCTACACCTCAGACTTCAGCTACTGCACTGAGTCCTGCCACCTTCAGAAGTTTTCTGATGACTCCGCAATAGTTGGCTGTATTGAAGGGGGTGATGAGGGTGAGTATAGGACTGTTGTGGGCAACTTTGTCTCTTGGTGTGAGCTGAACCATCTACAGCTCAATGCTACAAAGACAAAGGAGCTCATTGTGGACCTAAGGAGGGTCAAAACACCGGTGGGCCCTGTGTTCATCCAGGGGGTTCCAGTCGACACTGTTGAGGAGTACAAGTACCTGGGGGTGTACTTCAACAACAAGTTGGACTGGACCAGGAACACAGAGGCCGTCTACAAAGCCGACTCTTTTCTGAGGAGGCTAAGGTCCTTCAACATCTGCAGGACAATGCTGAGGATGTTCTATGAGTCGGTTGTTGCCAGTGCAATCTTCTTTGCTGTCACATGCTGGGACAGTGGGATGAGGGTTGCGGACACCAATAGACTTAATAGACTCATCAAGAGGGCTGGTGATGTAGTGGGTAAGGAATTGGACACTCTAACTACCGTGGCAGATAGGAGGATGCTGTCCAGGCTATGGACTATCATGGACAATGCCTCTCACCCTCTCTTTTCCACCCTGGTTCAGTGGAGGAGTTCCTTCAGCAGAAGACTCCTCTCACCGAGATGCACCACAGAGCGACATAGGAAATCATTCCTGCCTGTGGTCATCAAACTATACAATCTGTCACTTTCATCATAGTTTCTGCTGCACAACAGGTTATTCATTCATATTGCATAACTGGTCATGTCTTTTAATTTCACTGCATAACTGGTCATCTCTTTGCACAACTGGTCTTTTTTCCAACATAGAATCTGACATGCTTCATCCTTGCGTATGCTATCACCTCTCAGTGTATGCCTGGTTGTATGTACATT
>JAXIVH010000003.1:15509274-15514274 GCA_036785325.1 Urophycis tenuis | reverse complement strand
TGTGCGTGTGTGTGTGTGTGTGTGTGTGTAGGCAGACAGACAGACAGACAGACAGACAGGCAGGCAGGCAGGCAGACAAACAGACAGAGAGACAGACAGACAGACAGACAGACAGACAGACAGACAGACAGACAGATAGACAGATAGACAGATAGACAGATAGATAGATAGATAGATAGATAGATAGATAGATAGATAGATGAAAGGATGAGTGGATAGATGGGTGGATAGATGGATAGAGCTAGATATGGATCTAGAGATGGCTAGATAGGATAGATAGGTTGATAGATGGATTGATGGGTAGAGGGCTAGAGATAGATTGATAAATAAGTTGATAGGTTTCCTATTCGAGATCATTATATAAATACGAATCCACATTTTGAAGTGATTGGATAACAACAGTTGGAAGGAATTGCACAATATGACTTTGTTCATTGAAGTGCATGATGCACATGACCCTCTCCATCCAGACCTGCATAGTGCTGGGCAGGGGTCTGCAGGATGTGGCTATGCTGATTGAGCACAGGGAGTAGGACGAAGCGTACGGCCGTAAGCAGGAAGTACTGTGAAACATACAGTGGTGCCCCAAGGGTTGGACCTGACTTCTTCCTGTGTTGAGCTCTGCAGAAGTCTCTTGTGAAACTACCCTGGCTTGGTGATATGCGCCTCGCTTCCTGCCTCCCAGCCCCATCTTCACTTCAGCCTTTCTATTTGAGGCCCGTGTGCGTTTGTCAGGGACAAGGATATTGCAGAGCGCATGACCCAAACCTGCTGTCCCCAGTTGGGCTTTGATGCTGGGAAATAAACCTCACACAACACTACATACATTCAAAACAATGCTCTGATGTGAGAAAAGTGGTGTTAGTCCAGAGTGCTCCCCTATGTTCACAACCTTCACCAAAACAACACTAAATAGGCTACAATGAATCAACAAACACATCATTTGGTAAATCCAGGTTCTTCACCACATCAACCAAGGCATATTGACTTTGATATTCAGCTCAAATGCACATTTTGTACTGAACCTAATTTAACCAATCAACCTGAAGCACGGATTGATAAATTCAATGTGTCAAGAAGGCAGGAAGCAAGACTTTCAAAACTTCAAAAAAGAGGAAACTGAGAAACTGGGAGTCATAGACACAGACATACATTTACATTTCACTGCTGCTAATACAGTACGAAAGTCACCGGAACAAGTTTCACGCATTCCAATTGCTAGGTTAATCATTGCTAGTATACAACATCTCTGACTAAGTGCCAAGTTACAAAGAGCAACTATCAAGTGGCAAGAAGTACAACATACAACGCACAGCTTATAATGTAGCACGTAAATACACCGTCCGCGGGGAAATAATGTACAAACAAACAACACACAACATATAATGTAGCACGTAAATACACCGTCCGCGGGGAAATAACGTACAAACAAACAACACACAACATATAATGTAGCACGTAAATACACCGTCCGCGGGGAAATAACGTACAAACATACAACGCACAACATATAATGTACTATGTAAATACACCGGTCTGTGGCCAAATACCACACTGCAGTGCCAGGTGGCAAAAGCCAAGACCTTTGCATTCTAAAAGAACATCAAGGCTCAGAATCCCCCCCCCCCCCCCCGTGAGGTGGAGGCAACAATGACAGTGCGGGCGCCAGACGTTGGGCAACAGATCAGGTGGCCAGCGGATGGTGAGAGGTGAGCTACTGTACCATTTCTGCTGGTGAGGTGTGCAGGACCCCTCCTCCTGCCCTGCTGTGACAGCTGTCCACGCTCCAGAGAGACAGGGAAAGAGAAAGGGAGTGAGGGAGAGAGAGAGGAAGGGGCAGAGGGAGAGAGGGTAGAGAGATCAGAGATAAGAGTATTCCTCCCGTGTTCCGGGTCCCCCTCAGCGCAGGGCCATCACAGAGCGATGAGAGGAGGCAGCAGTCAGCGAGGCACGCGGAGGGCGAGAGACACTGAGTCCTGTGCGGCCGGGGCTCTCGATCATGTCCTGCTGCAGCTTTCACACCTACTTCCTCATCATGCTTCCAACCTTACGGCAACACGCTGAAACGAGAACTGCTCACCCACACACACACACGCAGAGGCACACACACACACACAGAATCACACACACACACAGAATCACACACACACACACACACACACAGAATCACACACACACACACACACAGAGAATCACACACACACACACACACACACACACACACACACACACACACACACACACTCACACACACACACACACACACACACACACACACACACACACACACACACAGAGGCACACACACATGCAGATGCACACACACAACACACATACACACACACACACACACACACACATCCAATTGCACAGACACACACATGTGCAGATAGTTTGAAACCCATTGTGGCATGACGCATGAGATGTATGAAAGCAATAAAGGTCTTGCTTGAGTACAGCCCTGTGATGATGATGGTTATTCTGACTGTGTCATGACTGTGTCAGCAGAATCAACCAGGTAGCAGTAAGCTAAGTCCACAAAAGCCTCCTCATCTGCAGCACAGTAGCTTGGATGCCAGAAAACATCGACCATGTACCAATTACCCAGAACTCTCTGCTCTCAAATGATGGTGTTTCTGTTTGTGAAGTAGAACTCCACCCAGTCTGTGGTAAGCTACGCTCATGTGTGCATTCATGCAATGTGAGGGAGAGCGCTAGTTTCAAAACCAACTCTCTTTCTCTCTCTCACTCTCTCAAATATCATACAACTTATTTCTAAATAAATTATTTCTTGAGGCAGGCAGGTGGCGGTTTTCTGTTGAATAACATATGTTCCCCCCCCCCCCCCCCCCCCCCCCCCCCCCACACACCCACACACACACACACACACACACACACACACAGACATGCACGCACACTCCCTCAGACCCACAGTGGTGATGCAGCTCAAGAGTTGAGTCACAGAGATGCATTTAGAGATCAGTCAGGAGGACACAGCAGACAGGCGTGATGTCACATGGCTTGAGTGACCTCCTTCGTCAAAGACCAGCCAGCCTCCCCCCCCGCCGCAGGGCCCTGCTGGTCTAAAAGTGTCCACAAAGAGGTCACGACCCGCTCGGCCTGCAAACACACTTACAGAGAACAGAGAAGTATGGGTGATACCGAAATACAAAATGAAAGCCGATGCTTCGAGCGGCTCGGGGGGGACACAACGCGGCACGTAGAAGCAAGAACAGCCCACTCGTTTTAAATCAACAATGCACCATTTTGTTTTTAATTCAATGAGTTATATTTCCATTTCAAAGAGTTGTTCATGGTGGGGCTGTGGTGGTTTCACCCCCGTACAGAGCAACACAGCGGCCACATGACATGAGTATTCAGCCAATGTGGTGCTGCTCTCTCCTGAAAGGAAACGGCCTTTTCATGGGCTTAGTGTGAATGCTCGGTACAACCGCCCAGGTAGATAAAGATAATGATAAAGTAAAACTAAAAGAATAAAATAATAATCATTACAAAAAAAAGCCCTAGAAGCTATGAAAAAAGTATATTCTGGGTAAATTCATGTTACTGTTGACAGGTTTACAGGGGTTTTCTCTATAGAATCATGTTGTTGTTTTTTTGGTAGTACACAGGTCTGAACTTTGAAGTAGCAGAGGATTTCTGCATGTGAATTGTTTGGTTAAAAGGACCCTGGGCCACATTGAAGGACTAGACTTGTTACAGTAAAATTGAAAACGCTAACATCTTCTCTCTATTTAATTTACATCACAGCGAGTACAATGACAACTCGAAAAAAGAAACGACAACAATGACAATAATGAATGAATAGCACCATTCTTAACAAAAGCACCAAAAAGGGAAAACAACAAACAAACAGTCGTCTTGCTTGTTTTCCCCAAGACTAACTGTAGCTCCCATTCCCAAACAATGAACCCTATGAGATGAGATGGAGCGAAGAGCTAGCATCCACAGTGTGTGTGTGTGGTGATGAATTACATCACATAGAGAGAATGAGATCGTTGGCTGCAGATCTGCTCGGTGGGGTTTAAACAAGACTGGCCCCTATCCAAGTATACCAGGAAGTGATTTCTTCCATGGAGAGAAGGGAAAAGTCAGCTGGAACAAAGTCAATTATTTCCCACCAAGCCTCCAGGACAAACAAACAGCAGACTGAGAGTGTTCACACACAAAGCAGAACTGTTGGTTTAGTTATCATTCTAGTTCCCCCCCCCCCCCCCCCCCCACACACTCACCACACCCACCCCCCTCCAGCTGGTTGGGTCACATGACAACAAGCGCCCCCCATTGTGTTGTAAAAAATAAATACAAAAAAAAGACACGAGAGGAAATGCTCATTGATATCGATTTGTAACTTGTTGTTATGACTGGGCGGCTGTCCAGATGATGATCAGATGATGACGATGACAGCGATGCTGCTGATGATGAAGGCAGACATGTTGATGACACACTGCTTCTTCTTTATCTGAGCGGCAGCCAGGGTTTCAGATCCCGTGAGCTGCACCTCGGTTGCTATGTTTCTTACACAGTCCAAACAGAGAGCTCTACTTCCTCCCGCACAGAAAGCGTCTCGCTGGAGATGCCCTTTGTGACACTACGAGTTAATGAGCTGAAATGAGGGCCCTGGCGGGTAACAGTGACCGGGGCTGCCGCTGAAGACGGGAGAAACAACGTGTGACGCGTGCGTGTGATGAGAACGCCCAGCTCTTCACGCGGGAGAGCTGGTGAAAACAAGATGCACAAGAGAGTGTCTTCTTTGCGCTGAATGCAGCGGCGGCACCGCGCCGGCACCGTTGCCCCCCACGCTTTGGTGTGCAGGTATGAGAGGTGTGATGAGGGTGTAGCTGATGGAACCAGTGGCCAGACCCTTGTGTCCGCTGAAGCAGCAATTGGCAAGACTTATGTGGCATGTTCACCGTTGGCAGACTCCCAAAAGTGTACATATAACAAAAAAACACAGACTTGGTTTGACTGCTCGGATT
>JAXIVH010000003.1:15461493-15509074 GCA_036785325.1 Urophycis tenuis | reverse complement strand
ACTCTATCTATCTCTGTCTCTGTCTCTCTCTCCCTCTCTCTCTGTATATAAAAGAAAGGATGTAAACAATAACATGATGTCACTATTGGTGTTGGTCAATGCTAACCTATAACAGTTAGGACGTGTGGGGGTTTTACTGCTTACTGTAAACTCAGCGTCGCAACGACTGTCGTGATGCGTGACACGTCGTCCTACAGGACAAGTAGTGCGTACTCGCGGTGTAGGCTATTTTGTTGTGTACCGAGTCATTTCCTCTCGCTACCACTACGCTCGTTACGTGCTGCACGGGCAAGTCATGGCTGCTCGGGCTGTGTTCCCTCGGTGACACATTACCTAGAGAGCATTGGCAACCAGTCGGACTAGAGGATAAACTTGCACGTCAAGGCCAATCATGCTTGTCTCAGTGGCGGATGTTTTGACGAATTCAATTGGTTACCAGCAGGCACATTCGCGTCACTCGGCTGTTATTAGTTCACGCCCTAACGGTTTATTGCAAAAAGAAAAAGCATTGGCTCAGATCTCTCTCTCTCCTCTCTCTCTCTCTCTCTCTCTCTCTCTCTCTCTCTCTCTCTCTCCTCTCTCTCTCTCTCTCCTCTCCTCTCTCTTCTCTCCTCTCTCTCTCTCTCTCTCTCTCTCTCTCATCTCTCTCTCTCTCTCTCTCTCTCTCTCTCTCTCTCTCTCTATCTATATATATATATATATATATAAAAGAAATGATGTAAACAATAACATTATGTCACTATTCGTATTGGCAATGCTAACCTATACAGTTAGGACGTGTGGGAGTTGTACTGCTTACTGTAAACTCAGCGTCGCAACGTCTGTCATGATGCGTGACACGTCGTCCTACAGGACAAGTAGTGCGTACTCGCGGTGTATTCAGTTGTGTACCGCGGAGTCATTTCCTCTCGCTACCACTACGCTGGTTACGTGCTGCACGGGCAAGTCATGGCTGCTCGTGCTGTGTTCCCTCGGAGACACATTTGCCTAGATCTCTCTCCTCTCTCTCTCTCTCTCTCTCTCTCTCTCTCTCTCTCTCCTCTCTCTCTCTCTCTCTCTCTCTCTCCTCTCTCTCTCTTCCTCAGTCTCTGTTCCTCTCTCTCCTCTCTCTCCCTCTCTCCTCTCTTCTCCTCCTCTCTCTCTCTCTCTTCTCTTCCTCTCTCTCTCTCTCTCTCTCTCTTCTCTCTCTCTCTCTCTCTCTCTCTCTCTCTCTCTCTCTCTCTCTCTCTCTCTCTCTCTCTCTGCCTCACAGACACACACGTGCAAAAACAAATCAGAACCTTCCCCTGGCACTATTCCAGGAATGGACATCAACCTGACTGACCTTAACACCTTAAAGGCAACTCTATTGTAACAGTAACATGCAAAATATTATATAGTACATGTAGTCTCTTTTAGAGTGTCATGCCTCATGATTACTTCATTGGCCAGGCCAGATCATGTGTACCCACATAACGATGATTACTGTGTAATAATTTACACAGTATTCAAGCATAAACATACTAATGGGCAAGCACACGCAGCCCATGCACAAATTAAAACATTAGAAAAAGTGGACTGCTACAGCAATGTGTTGCTGGCACATTGCTGTAGCAATCAAAGATTGAACTGTTTAAGAACATCTCATAGTGTGTGACCAACGTGTAGTGAACAAACAACAAAATATAGACTGACAACTCACAGCTCCACAGCAAGGATTTAGCTACCTTTTTTTTTCTTTTTTTTTTTTTTTACAACGCCTGGCGCTCTTCTTTCATTTGACTCCTAGTGACACTGACCCACCCCCTGCACGTCAATGTGCGGGCTTGTTTTGCACTGAGCTGGACCATGTGCTCTTGGCTAGAGAAAGACTGCTCCCATCTTGCGTAATGTTTGCTACAGTTGGGCCTATGTTGCATGGGCTGGAGGTGGAGGCGAGGTAAAGAGCCTAGAGTCACAAGACATTTATTCTCCAAAAACAAACCATGACAAGGATTTGACGAAGATATTCTTGATAAACACTGCTTCATTATTATTTTTTTAAAGGCATCGTGCAGTGGCAAACATTGTGCAGTGCCCTGAGGAAGTCTAGTATAGTTGACATACTTAGTTGGTGTTGCATAACAGACACTCATCATTGGATTAAAGAGTTCCATTCAGATATAGTGTCTATCACAGCAAAGTGTTAGATTACTATATCATTACTGTTTTCACCTAATGCACCTAATGCACCTAATGCACGTGTTTTGATTGTGAACCATGAAAACGAGGCACGTTTTTACCCC
Organism: Urophycis tenuis; assembly: GCA_036785325.1. Taxonomy (NCBI): domain Eukaryota; kingdom Metazoa; phylum Chordata; class Actinopteri; order Gadiformes; family Phycidae; genus Urophycis; species Urophycis tenuis. The sequence continues at coordinate 15,506,810 of JAXIVH010000003.1, read as the reverse complement.
CGTGACAATCCTGCTTTGGCATCTGCCGGTTAACACGACGCTTGTGAGCACATTGCTCCTACATCACAACTCTAGGACTTCCATTTCATTATCACTGCTCCGAGAGACACTCTCCACCCCACTGCATAGCCTCCTGAACAGCCTGTGAAATGTGCCCTCGCTGTCACGATGCTGTAGACAGGAACTGCAGGAACCATTGAGTCAACTCCAACCATACTTTCCCTGAAAGATAGAGTCCTGATGAAATATGTAGGCCTACCATTGTGACGCATGTAACATGTACCATGTTCTGGCAATGAAAGAAATGAATAACATTCACGCACATGACCCACCCACAAAGATATTTTAAAGACAGTACCTTCTCCTGTGGCGCATATTTATATGTCAAACACAAATCTAGAAATTTTATTATAGATATATATCCACCTCTAAGCATGTGTACCTCAATGTAATATACCTTTGTTGTTGTTGTTGTTGTTGTTGTGCTATCTTGAGTCTCTGAATCTCTGACAACCTATTTTTTATTTTCTGACGTTGATTCAAACAATGTATTTCATGGAGTTGTACAGCGAATATGCTTATTGATTACTAAATTGTGGAAAGGATTAAGATTATCCATCCAATTGCATTCTTTATCCAACAATGGATGTTATTTTGTATTAAAATGGTGTGTTGTTCATGCTCAAAGTAGTCACAATCACATCATTGTTCCGAACTTGTTCAGTATGTTGTTAACAAAACAATGTGATTGGCTATATCAATGTATTTATGTATGTATGTGTATGTATGTATGTATGTATTCCCTCTGTATTTCCTTAAAGTTGTTCCATAATTCGATACTTATTTGTGCAATGATAATATATATCTGAAATATATCTGCCATATCAGTGTTCCTCAATATCTATTCCAGTTGCGAATAGTGCCTTGCAACGAAGATAGTACAGAATAAGATATAAAATGGTTGTAGCCCACACATCTCTTTCTAGAACATACGTCATCCTCCAGCCTCCTGCTGATCTTCGGTGCAGGAGGGGGGTGCGCGGGGGGCGGGGCTCAGAAGATGAGATTTTTTCGAAGGTGGGAGGAGTCAGAAGGAGGTTATAAAGAATCGTCGCAGTGTGTTTTTCCACCACCCTCAAGCACTTACGATCAGGCCTGTCCCCTCGACCATCAGCTGCGGCTTTCAAGCAGTGGGTCAAAAACAACGCCAACACTGGAGCTGTAAATTTATCAACGGGGTAAGTCGGACGCTTCTCTTATATTGGCAAAAATAGATATAACCAAAGTGTGCTAACAATCCGTAACAGTAAGTTAAGACGTGTAACCGAAAGACCCCTGCGTTTAGCTAACGTCAGCTTTGTTTTGCCCTTAGTCTCTTTCGGGTAGACACATCTCTTGCCAACAATGTGTTCGAACTAAACGTTTGAAATTCTTTTGAGATTTCACTATTCAGCCTATTATATATACCGAACTGAAGCTGTTTAATAGGTTTTAGTTTAGAGGGATATTACTTGCTGCCCCGTTGGGTTCAGTAGCTGCTAGCTCCTCTGAGCTTGTGACTCCGCTGTGCCTGGCCAAAAACATTTTATTTTTTAGTGGCATACCTGCTTTCTTGGAATCCTAAACGATCTGTTTTTGTTTTTTTCAGGGCTCCCGTTTAAAGCAATTTAACCAGCCAGCGCAGTGTTATCACCGCTTTTTCTGAAACTATTTAGTTTCGGAGAAGTGCAATTCGAGGTCATCCCACAGCCACTGCAGCAGCCGCAATCACTCAAATTCGCCAAATAGCCACAAAAATGGTGCAAAATAAAATCACCGAACTCACTGGATTCCATCGGTCTTTCAAGGTTGGTATAGCATTATTTGAATAAACGCGCTATGCAACATGCCTCGAAACTGTATGCTTGTCAAGGCTAGCTTAGTTCTATATCTATATCTGCATCTGTTGGTATCGCAATGCTTATGGGCGACCAACGTGCCCTCATACCCCCGGATCGGACACGCGTTACCGTAGCAAGTGAACGCTTTTATTTATGCAATGTTACAGTCTTTATTTTTCTTTAAAACGCATACTGGAATTGACAGAAGGCCATCAAATACATTTTGTTGTTGTTTTTGGCAATGTACCGCAGGGTTATTGTAGCTTTAGATTTCAAGACTTATCTTTACTGTAAAGCCATAATGCTCTGGGTAAAAGTTTATTGCTTCCTTGTTGTGATCCTCCAGGGCCAAAATCCCTTTGAGTCTGATGACTTCACTAAAAATGGTTCTCACCTTGATCCATCATTCAATTTCGATTCCTCCCCACGACATGGTGAGTATTTTATTGCCAAATATATCGTGAACATTTCACAATAACTGCTGTATCGCTGCGTATCCACTGCACACAAATTGGAAATATGCGCGGCAAGTGGACAACATTTTCATGAACGGTAGTGATCTTTGTCCAAACGCAACATGGCCCCCTTTTTATGTTTTCAGACATCCCTTCAAGTCAGCCGATTGACATCCCAGACGCCAAGAAGAGAAACAAGAAGAAGAAGCGTTGCCGGGCAACAGACAGTTTCTCGGGCCGCTTTGAGGGCAAGTTGTTGTCCTTGAAAATGTTTGTCTTTTTGTATTCTTGTCAGCAGCACACATGCAGATTAAGCTGACTCTAATGGGTTACCTTGCTCCACAGACGTGTACAGGCTGCAGGAAGAGATTCTAGGAGAGGGGGCGTATGCCAGGGTGCAGACCTGCATCAACCTGATCACCAATAAAGAATATGCAGTCAAGGTAGGCTTTTTGTTTTCCCCCCGGGCAGAAGCATTTGCACATTATCACGAACAATGCTGTTGTATGCGGCTCATTATTTATTTTTTCACTGTGGCTGTGATGGGGTTGCCCTTGCCCTGTTTGGTGACATTGCTAAAGTCCATGGGACTGTTTTGTAAAAGGTGTACGGAGCACCTCTGTTGCTCCACTCATACATGCAGTGTTTTTAAATTCATGCAGTCTCACTGCTGCTAGCCACCACTTCCTGTCACACATGGCTAGCTCCAATCAGAGTGGCGCTTGGCCGGTATCCGCCCCTTCTCTTTCTGCCCATTGGCTACAGCGGTCTCAAGCAGGGGGAACATTGTGTCCTGGCAGCTGTGCCAAAATAAACCCCCATTTGGAAAGGGGAGGGCTCTGTTTGGGTTGTGACCCTGAGTGTTTACACGGTTCTGTTCTCTTTCTCTTGTATGTGGGCGGGGAGTTCCAAGACATTGGTCTCCGGAGGCTCTGCACATTCTCCATTTGCGGGAGGAAATGGCATTGAGAAATCCTTTTTTTTTTCTTTCTCGCTGAACTTGACTGAAAAGATGGGAGGAGTTGAAGCATGCCTTCTCCTGATGGAATGTAGTGTTCTCTCCGTTTATTGGGTCGATCAGTTGTTCATGAACAGGACTATTTTGTTTTTCACTTCAATAATGGTTAAATATTCCCCAGTATCATTTTATTATTCAAGTGAGTGAGTTTTATATATATATATATTCAAAATATGTATTTAAAAGAAATCGGTGTACTGGTCCTCTCAGGCGGTCTTTGTTATTGGTTTCCTAGACATGGTTTGCTAGATCCCTGGGATTGGCCAGTTGAGCGAGAGGGGGATAGGGGCGGTTACTCAAGGTCAGTTAGGTCAAGATGGGGGGGGATCAGACTGTTCTTGCCAGATGTCCACACACGCATGCACGCACACACACAATGAAAGGGAGCCATGTGTCTGCCTTGAGTTGTAAATGCAACGAGGAACTAGCAGGGCGCTTCTCTAACCAGTGCCCCTCCTCAGGTTTGTTTTTAGAAAGAGCAGATTGATTTACAGAACTGCAGCATGACTGGGGCCTCCTCCAGAGCCTGGCTGTGCAGGGCATCTGATTTACTCCCCCCTCCCAACATGTACGTGACCGTGTTACACAAACGGCCAGCCCTCTCTTCTCTGCCCCACCAAGTGGGACAAAGGGACGTGTATCCAGATTGTTATATCACAGGGGCTGCTCTCAATCCACGGAAATGTATGTCTGATCTGTTTTGCTGGCAGTTTGTTTACCCCGTAGGCCTTTTGTTCAACAGAAGGCGGGGCCTTGTGTGTTTGACCAGGAAAAAGTGAACTGATTGGCAAGTATATGCTGCTGACTCAGATTGGAATAGTGCAGAGGCTTTGGGCTGGGCAGAGGCCCCTCGCCTGTGCATTAATCCTAGACACACAGTGAGCTACGCTCCCATCGGGTTACAATAGCAGCTGTAATCTAGCTAGCAGGAAGAGAAACAAGCATGCACTTCCATGCAGACAATGACCGGGGCTGGAAAATTCAGGCCCTTTGCCTTGGTGTCAGCAGTCTCTCTTGGCAGTGTATCATGTAGCCTGTTGAGGCCCCACAGAGGATTAGTCCCCGGCAGCTATATTTGGAATATATTGTTGTTGTCATCAATGTTTTGGATTTGCGGGTTAATTCCTCATAAGATCCCACTCAAATGTGAAGGTGGGATCCGGGGTGCTGTAGATGCTATCGATGTCAAATGTATATGTGTGTATGCATTTGGGGGAGGGGCTGCTGCTATTTGCCCGTTTTGGTAAACAGTTCAAAAGTAGGTTAACCCACTTTGCATTTGTGTCAAAGGTGGGCGCCCGGCTTTTATGGTGACACTTTTAAGTAAATCAGATGCAGGGTTTAGACCGAGCTTTTAGATCATCTTCCCCGCCACGTTGTTGGTTTCTCGGTGCACATTCCTCCCAGAAGTCATAATGTGCATTAACACAACATGACTGCTCCTTTACCGGTCCACCTCACAGGCCCCTGTGTAAACATGCCATCTCTCTCCACCCTCAGATCATTGAGAAGCGTCCAGGACACAGCAGGAACCGGGTGTTCCGCGAGGTGGAGATGCTCTACCAGTGCCAGGGTCACCGGTGAGCTCTTCCTCCTCCTCCACCACCACCACCTTGCTCCTAGACAGAGGGCCATGTTCTCCACGAGGCCTTTGTCTTGTTTTTTATTTTAATTGGGATTTTGTTTTTCTTCCCCCCCCCCCCCCCCAAAGAAACATCCTGGAGCTGGTGGAGTTCTTTGAAGAGGAGGACAAGTTCTACTTGGTGTTTGAGAAGCTGAGAGGAGGTTGGTGCAGAGATCAGCAGGCACATGTATATACGTTACTCATGCGTCTGTTTACATTTCGCTACCCATCGTTGCACAACTCTAATGTTATTTAATACTGCAGAAGATGCAATATGAGTACAATGGCTAGTTTGTGAAACCAGCAATAACTTGATATATATACTTTTTTATTTTTACTAAGGGTCTGTCCTGGCTCAAATTCACAAGAGAAGGCACTTCAGTGAGCAGGAAGCCAGCGTTGTAGTGCAGGACATTGCTAGCGCTCTGGATTTCCTGCATAACAAAGGTAAGCACAACGTGGCATCATATTCATTCTGCCGGATGGCTTGGAGCATTTGAGGAGCCCAACACCGAGCTGATGTGTAACGCAGCGGCTTCCTTTCCCCCCCCCCATAGGCATGGCACACAGGGACCTGAAACCTGAAAACATCCTGTGTGAGCACGCTGACAAGGTGAGCATGACTACTGGCCTTTCACGGCATATCCAAAGGCCGTTATCATGATAAGATCAGGAATGGTCAGCAATATTGCTCGGTAGCAGGATAAGGCTATCTGAGTTATTTATGCGTCATGGTAGTTAATACGAATGATTAATGATCCATTATTTCTGATCTTCTGCCCCGGCTCAGATCTCCCCAGTCAAGATCTGTGACTTTGATCTGGGAAGTGGAATAAAACTGAACGGTGACAGCTCACCCATCTCTACCCCGGAGCTCCTCACTCCTGTGAGTATGCCTGCTCACCGTCGTAGTTCAACTCGTAACCCTCAAGGCATTTCACAAACGCATGCATCAGATTGTAAAGAAAATGAACTATTAATCCTTGCCTGGAGGGGCCGTGTGGTGTTGTTCATTCTGAACGGCTGTCTGCCTCTTGGGTACTTCCAGCGGTGTCCTGGAGGAGAGCTGGGCTGTTCCAGGGGCACGGGGGAAGGACTTGACTTGCAGCTCCTGTTCTCTCTTATGGTTACGTCATTAACAGCATAGCCAGTGCAGTAGGCGGGGTGTGTGTGTGTGTGTGTTCTCCGCCGTGCAGCCCATGTGCTTATCAACCACCCCGGGGCAGATACCAGTCCAATGTCTGGACTCTGCTACCTATCTGTTGAAGAAGGAAAAAAAAAAAAGGAAAAAAATGGTGGCGCCAATTAAGTGGGAGGTTAGTGGGTGGAGTTGTCAGAGATTATGATTGTATGTCCCCGCCCTCCATGGCATCAAAACGCTGCCTGTATGTCCCCGCCCTCCGCGGCATCAAAACACTGCCTGTATGTCCCCACCCTCCGCGGCATCAAAACGCTGCCGAACAGATTCCGAGCAGGACCCAGACCAAAGGCTTACGGCCGGCATGATTGCCGGGAACTCCCAACGGGCGTGAAAGTAAACACGTTGGTTGTTCTGGGCGATGGGCGGCGGGTGACTTTTGGTCTGGAAAGATGGATTGCAGCAGGTGACGGCAATTAGCTAAAAGAGCTGCAGAGAATGTGGGCAAGGCCCGAAATGGTAACCTAATCTCTTTTAGCCAGAAGCTGTGAGGATCCTGACTTGGTCGGGGGCTGCTGGGAAGGGCTGGTCACGTACACGCTGACCTGGAATGCTATGAAAGGCCTTTTTTCATGCGTTTCAAAATCACTGGTCACTCTTTTTGTTTTTTTTTGGTTTCCTGTATTCATGTTATGATTTTAAAGTGTTCCTCCTTTCACCCTGCCCACGAAATCGGCAGAAACTAGCATTTCAACATAACATGAGATCCCTGAAATGTTGAAAAGGAACACATTGTGCCATATCACAAGGCTGTGCCTGCTGTGAGAAAGTAAAGGGGCCTTGCCCTTGGAACCTTGAACTCAACCTAAATATTAGAATGCTTGCCTTCGACCCCCCGCCCCTCCCCCAGTGCTGTCTCATCCACAAAGAGGCAAAAAGAATAACAAACTCTACCAAACCCTGCTCTCAGCCTATAGCTGTCTCCTTCCACAAGCCCTGGCCAAACTTGTCTTTCCTTTGTATTCCCTATACAAAGGGCATGCATAAAGCTGGTTCCAGAGCTGTAGTCTCTCCCCAGTACCTAGCAACTGCACTGTGATTGGCTACAGCAGCAGGAGGGGATAAGGGGAGGAGTGAACGGCCAGCCTGCACATGCGCCTGTTCTTGTTTGTGTTGCCATGATCACATGCAATCTAATCTGATTTCACCTCACTCCTGCACCTCCGGCCTCCATACTTGCATTCCAGTAGTTGCTGTTGTTCATAGTTCTTCATGTTGTTTTCAGTGGCCATATATTTCCGGTATTATGGGCATGGACTGCTTTTGGACCTTGGGCTTAACTTTCTGGAAAATGTCTGTTAGTGGTCTTGGAAGTTTTCAGTTTGTACGCCTGTCTGCCAGTGCGAACGCGTACACAACTGGATATAGTCACCCTTTTTAAATGTTTGCTATGGCAGCTCCTACGTTGTAGAAGCTCTGACTTGGAGGAACTGTGGTCAGGGGATTTTCTGTGTGGGTTGTTTGTGGCATAGATTCATGTACAGCTGCGCGGCTGATGACAGAGCGCGGCCTATTCCTGTAATAAGTCTCATTATAATCCAAGCGGCTGAAAAGGTGTGTCTGTTTGTCATCAGCACAGCTCATGTGACCGTATGGTCTGACTGGTCACATGCTCTCCAGTGCCCAGGTTGCCCTACTGATGCAACCGGTCGCGGTGTAAGTGGAGCAGCCCAGACTTGTGTGCAACGCAGGGATGAGGCTGCATGTTTACAGGGCCGTTGCTGCCCCCTCGATGGAGACATTGAAGGTCAAACCCTTGTCCGATAAGATCAGAATCTCAAGCTCTATGGCACTTCACCCCTTATCGGCGGCCCACTGGAGGCATTCACAGCCGGGCTATCTCCAAACTGACTCGTTGTTTTTTTGGATTGGCGTTGGCCGCTTCATGAAAAACAAAAACAGCCCGGAGGTTCACAGATAGCGACTGCCTTGATATCACCTCTCTATCAACTTGCCATGTCTGTTGTTTTTATTATGATGGGCGTTGGTGACAGTTGAAGGTTTTTTTATGAGCAGCATTTGACCTGGATGTGTGGAGGGGGGGGTGGGGCACTGCAGTCTGGTGGCTGCTGCCCCCCCAGACACAGTAAAGATGTGGGGGTTGGGCTTCTTGCTCTTCCAACAGAGAAGGCTTTGTCTGTTGAGATTCCTTTAGTGCAAAATTGTATTGCATAAGGCTGGGAGGAGCCAGTGGACAGCTGGGCTTCAGCACAGACAAAAGGCCTGCTCTGTGTAAACATGCTCTGCCACACAGAGAAGGAAGCCTATAGGCCTGGACCAACTGTTTGTTTTCTTCACCAGATGATGGTTTGTAATGGTGTGCACCCAATTATGGCAACTTTGCATTTGATGTAGAGCTATTCTGCAGTTTTTAAATTGGTATAGACATGTATATATATATATATATATATATATATATATTTTTTTTTTTTCATTTAACATCTTTTGTAGATTCCTAAAATGCACATGGACAAGGAATTTAATGTCAGTTCTTAATTTTAAGAACAGCGATTATGGCATTTTAACTTTTGACAAAAACATGAGTGCTGTTTTGGATCCTGAAGCAGGATGCAGGGCTCTGAAGACTCTTTTGTACTGTCTTGCTGAACTTGTAACCCACTCTATTGATGAGCCCCCCCACCCACCCCTCTGTGCTGAGACTGCATTTGGTGTTATGCGCTCGTTATATAACAAGGACCGACTCTCTGCTCGTCTCTGAATTGGCAGCACTGCCAATGCAGTCCTTCCAGCTCAGTGTGTTTTTGCCCTAGTTCTGTAATGAAGTGGCAAACCACTAAGTGCCTTCAGATCTCTTCCCAAAACTCTGCCCGTCTGCGCCTGCGCGGCGTGGAGCCGAGCGGTCACAACAGGCCGTGTGACTCACTCCCCAGCGCCGCCTACCCGCCGCAGCGAGCGTCCATGTATACAGGAGCCCTCCCACCCTCAGCCTGGGTGGGGAGCCGCACGGTGCACCCCTGCTCACGCCTAGTCTTTTTTTCCACTGTGGGAAGGGATGTTAAGACTAGCATGGCAGCTTTAAACGACAGAACCGTCTTAATGTTGTTGGATGTGCCCCTCCCTTGAGCTGCCTGTGTGTCCCGGGCGCTACGCGGAGCTGACGGCCCAGTTCTCCAGCACCACGATGTGGCACTTTCACAGGGCAGACCCTTGTCCTTCCCCAGATTGGTCCTGAGGCCCTGCTTCTGTGTGGGAGCACATGATCAGCTGAATTGAGGCCAGAAGGGAACAAAAGTGTTCATGGACATGGAGCAGACAGTCCCGGCTTGTTTTCCCCTCCAGTGTACTCCATTGTACCGTACTGCAGGCCTCTCCTAGAGACCAAACGGCAGCCCGGGCATGGTGTCAGCTGTTGCTGTGTGCATTTATATCTGTCGTGCTCGAGGCTAACGCTTCTACTCCTCCCTCTGTCTGTGTTGTCTGCAGTGTGGCTCTGCAGAGTACATGGCACCCGAGGTGGTGGAGGCCTTCAGCGAGGAAGCCACCATCTATGACAAGCGCTGTGACCTGTGGAGCCTGGGGGTGATCCTCTACATCATGCTGAGTGGCTACCCGCCCTTCGTGGGGCGCTGCGGGGGCGGCTGTGGCTGGGAGCTGGGAGAGCCCTGTCACACCTGTCAGGTACGAGGGGGTTGTTTGTCTGTTGTTGTGCTGCACTCTCCTCACAAACACTCTCGAGTGTCTGTGAAGGATGCCAGTTTCTTGAAGGTTAAAAAGTTGAAATTCTTAACGCATGTCTATTTATCTCGGGGTGTAATGGGGAAACTTGATTTTGTTTCCAGAACACCTTATTTGAGAGCATCCAGGAAGGAAAGTACGCGTTTCCTGAGAAGGACTGGGCTCACATATCCTCAAGTGCCAAAGACCTCATTTCCAAACTCCTGGTGCGGGATGCCAAAAGCCGCCTGAGTGCCAGCCAGGTGCTGCGGCACCCCTGGCTCCAAGGGGTAGGTCCACCTGCTCAACGGGTTGTACATGGGTTGTACATACATGGGTTGTACATACATGGGTTGTACATACATGGGTTGTACATACATGGGTTGTACATACATGGGTTGTACATACAGGGGTTGTACATGGGTTGTACAGGGGTTGTACATGGGTTGTACAGGGGTTGTACAGGGGTTGTACAGGGGTTGTACATGGGTGGTGCAGGGGATAGAACAATGTCTAACAATGTCCTGAACTTTTTGTTTTTCAGGGTGCCTCTGACACTTTACCTACATCCATCTTGCATCAACGGTAAGCTCTTCTGTTCCTTCACCGGCCCCTTATTGTCAGATGTGTTTTTTTTGGGTTCCCCCCCCGACCCCCTTGTATTATTATTAGTGGTGTTCTTTTGTTATATTGACCGCCGTCTTGCGCTCCCCCAGGACCAGCAGAGCCCGGGACCTGACCTTCTTTGCCGGCCAGGCCATGGCCATGAACCGGCAGCTGGCCGAGCAGGACGGGATGGAGGAGCAGCAGCTGCAGGAAGCTCCCCTGGTCATCACCGCCAGCGGCTCCTCCGCGCCCCTCTTCCCCCCGTCCAACTCCAAGCTGGCCCGACGCCGGCAGCGGGACGGCCAGCCCAAGACGGGGCCCGTCTCGGCCACGGAGCTGCGCCAGCTCCTGGCGCCGCTGGTCATCATGGGAGACTGTGCCTGAGCGCGCGGGCCGGCGGCCCCTCTCTCCCCTCTCCCCTCGTGGTTTTTTGGACTTTGGATCTGGATCGGAAGACAACTCTCGTATAATCCTTCCTCTGAAGAGTCTGGCCCCTCCTAGATGGCCTTGGTCCCTTTAGTCTTTCAGGCTCTAGCCTTGCTGTACAAGGAGACTGTTGCCCACAGCTCTCCTCTAAATGCCTTCTGCTTTTTCGGCAGCACACAGAAAAAAAAAGCACATCTGCCCAGGGCGAGCACACTGCAGATACATGTTGGTATGCATGCCCCAGGTTGCTGTGGAGGGCCAGCAAAATATTTGGCTTAAAGTAGAGGAGGTGGTGTTTTGCGTTTTTATCCTAAGTTAGTTTTATTTAATTTTTTTTCATACACTTCAGAAGAAATTGAAACACATTTCTTGACAACCAAGACACCAAAGGACAACCTGTTGAGCTGCTTCCACATGTTACAACTGGATCCACTGTGAATTAAGTTATCCGGAATGTTCTCTCTGCCTGTATGTATATGCATAAGGGGCCCAAGTGCACATGCATACAGGCTTATATGCAATATGTAAGATGAAGGCTCTTTTTGTCTAGAAGGGATTCCATGTTGGAGCTGGAAGGGCTGTACTCCAACGCTGTCCCTGCCTGGTGCAGCCGTGGCGTGGGTGCATGGCTGGCTCGGCATTCAACACATTTATTTTGTGAGTCTCGAAGGGCGAGATGGCTTCCTCACGGTCTATTCTTTAGTCTGATCAAACTTTAATTCTAGAGCCGGAGGTGTTAAGAAGCACTCTTATCGTTTTTTTTTGGGTGATTTTTCATTTAGTGTCCCAAGTAAATTGCACATTCAAGGTCTGCACATAACTATAATGGCTGCATTTCTTTTGTTTAAGGGGTTGATATAAAAGTGGAAACGTTATTTTAAGCGTAATCCTATCCTGAAACAAAGTATGGACAACCTTCTGAAAACGTAGCCCTCTACATGAAGGTCTGATGCACTGGCCTTCAGAGTGGTTTGCTGCTGCTCTGCATGACCAGGTGTGTAGACCATCTGTAAGGGACGGCTCAGTTTGGAGGCTGATCCCACTTAGAAGCTGGGAAGCAACCTGCTAATTAGGGCTCATCTAAGGCTTTGACATTTAGACGAGGGTAAATCATCATTTTATGGTCAACGCAGACATTATTTGTGCCCTCGTGATGTTCTATGGGTTAAATACTTGGCTGTAGGCTTTCAGAAGAAGCCATTGGTTGAGGGCTATAAGGGGGCGGGGTATGCTCTGGTGTCTATGTATCCAGCCAGCCTTGACGTACTGCTGCACCAGTCAGTGCAGTTTGTTAACTACCAGCAGCCACTCTTCCTTACACGCATACTCAACCACCAGGCAGTTCTTCTTCTTCTCTGGAATTCCTTAAATGTACATCTTTTGATACATTGCCATGACATAAACAAGACTCCTTGTGCAATGGCTGACCGATTACCTCGCTTTTTTTTTTTCTTCTCCCTCGCCAGTTATTGCATAACTGCAAGTGATGTCTGTGATGTCTGCCTGTATTTGTGATTATCTTTAGTTTTTTTTTTTTTCCTTATGAACAGACCAGTCAGTATGTGTCCAACACGTATAATTTACCTTTTGGTTGCAAAGGTTATACCCTCACTAAAAAGCAGGGGATGGCAGATGTTTTCAGTGTCTCTTTTTCCGGGGGGCTTAACCGTTTGTCCTTTTTTGATGTTGACACATCTCATGCCTTTTGTTTATGCCATGGATAGATTTTCCCAGTGCAAATTATTAAAATAATAGGCATGTTTTTTGGGGGGTAGAACTAAATCGAAAAATAATGGAAAGACATTCCAGGAAAATCAAAAAGTACTAAGTCTTCCAAGGATATATAGCTGTATTGATAAGTTGACTTATTTTTCATGTTTTGAAAACTCTCATGCCACACTCTTTTCTCTAGTATGGCAGTGATCCTTTTGTTATTTTCCATGGTAGTTCTCATGCAGGTGCTGTTTTAAGTTCAGGTTTTTTTTCCTCCTTTTTTTTTTTTTTTAAAAGATTCTTAATTTTTGGTTGTAAGTGTTTGGTATTTTTTGAAAGTTGAGAGAATGTGGTGTCTGGGGTGAAAGAAACCAGCTGGAGCGGTTCATGCCCAGGGAAGGCTTTTTTTTTTTTCAACGTTTTTATATAAACTTATTATTATTTTTGTTTTGTTACTTTTTGTATGCTAGCAGGATGGCAATGGGTTTGTTCAGAATGAGGTTGATTCTAAGGTTGATTCTGACACTTGCATGTCAAGGGGTGGCCAGGGGCTCTCCAGGGCCCTGCAGCCCATCACCAAAGAGGCTCACGGTCAGGATGGCGTGGCTGGACGCAGGCTGGGCGGGGTCCCATCGATGACCTGGCCAGTTGATACAGTGAGCGGGGGGGGGGGGGAAGAAATCTGCTTGTCCTTGTATGTTGCCAGCACTGCTGTGTGCGGTACTCTTGGTGTCTCTAGACCCTTTATGCTGATAACAGGACACTGATTGTAATATTTCTGGGAGAGGTGTGGCGGGGAGGGGGGTGGGGGGGGAACTGTATGTGCATCATTATGGGGTGTTATGTCTTATAGTAAGACTTACTTGAAATTGTGTTTGCAGTCGCAGTACATTGCAACCAATCTCTAAAAAAGAAAAAAACATTGAGGGTGATTAAGGTAATCCTTGGGTATACCCACACTATTCAGTATTTCTGCCTTTCTCTTCCCATGATTGACAAGTTTCTACCTACATGTGTCAGGTTTGTGATTCTCAGAAATGCACCAAAGTCAGCCATGCTCTGATACCCTTTTTTGGTTACTGGAGTTTTCATTGGTCTTGACCATTTCTACCTGGCGGTAATTTGCAGTAACTTTGTACTGCCTTTTATTGATTAGAGGATAAAATGATCCCCTCATCTCATACGTTTTTATCTCCTTTTTTTTTGTAACAAAAAAGTAAGACCTCCACAATTTGAATGTGGCCCAAAGGCTTGCCAACGGCAACATGTTGTTGATGAAACGGTTGATTCATCGACCCGGAGAGGTCCAAGATATTGTGATGTTTTTTTTTTCATCCATTTTGACTTTTTGTTGTGATCTGATCGCCCCAGAGCCCATAAGTCATTGAAAGATAATGTAAATACTTCCTCCAAATAGGAACATTTTGATTCGAAATAAGCACTTTACTGTACCATGTGAATGATTGCAGTTCACTCAGAGCAACATTTGACTGTTGCTACAGAATTTTGTATCGTTTTCTACAAAAAATGCAATAAAAATGCTTTGAACCACACTTGTGTCTTTGTTTTATCTTGGCTGTGGAGGCCGAAACTGACTCAGCTGAAGAGTCATGCAGTCACTGGTATCATATCAACCAGCTTATCGTTTTTCTAAGGGTGACATGGTTTTATACTTTAATTTTTACCTGCCCCCCCCCCCTCTTTTTTATAATCACTTTCACCATGTGATATCTTCATTTACCCTCACTTGTCCTCGACTGTTGATAAACAAGAGCCCCATAATGTCACCTTTTTAACAGTAGTGTAGTTTGTTTCACCTTGAGTCAGGTGGTTTCGAGAGCTTTTTGCAAAGCAGGCGGTGCTGTTCTCACAAGACTGATGCAACCAACAGTAAGGCTGTCACGTTTACTTAGAACTGATATGATCTCATGCTGAATGCCTATGGGCCAATATCAAGAAGGCTTACATGGGAGTTTCCCGTTCAGTCTACAAATGGCCTGTATCTTTTGCGATATAATTAAACCCGATGTGATACTCATGGTATGTAGGACCTACTTTGTTCTACAGGCAACAAGCACGGAAACGATCGCGGATAAGAATGCTCAACAAAATGATCCATCGCTTCAACGCCACAATAATAATAAAAAAAAACATGTTATGACGCAACATCCTGTTGCGATTTCAAGAGCACAAGACCCACGACAGAGCAGACTTTACTTCTCACTCTTCTGCGCTGCTGTTGTTCAGTCAAAGCGAGAGGTAACCACGTAGTCAATAGACACATGTAAGGCTTCACATATTTATTATTGTAGCGTTCAAGCGATTGATGATTTTGTTGAGCATAGACACACACACACACACACACACACACACACACACACACACACACACACACACACACACACACACAAGCGTGCCCGATTTAGACTGTAGCGCCGTCGATTGGTGTAACGTGACTGACTTGGGTCATAAACCTTCTATCTGTCGTCGTGGGGCAAGTGTATTAATATAGCACCATTCCAACACAACGCCATTCATAGTGCTTTACTAGCCCACGGTTGTATGTGTGCCATCATTCCTGTATTTGAGTGCCTATTGCTTGACAAATGATTTAAGCCTCAATAGCATTAGGACAATAACACACCGCAATCTAATCCTATGATATAATATGATGCTTGGATACTGCAAGCCTAACACAGATGTAAATATCGCAGCCCCTGAAAGTTGATCAATGCAAATATTTGGCTCAGTTGTTGTAATGCCTAGCACCTAATCCAAGGGTTGCAACCATGTGGTTCTGACTCGTATGTAAAAGGTAATCAGGAAGGTGTGCAGCGGGGGTGAAAGTGCACCAGTGGGCCTTTCTCCCACTCCTCCTGTGTGATCAGCGGGTCTGAATGGCGGTGACTGCCCCACAGCGCGGGGCTCGCTGACGTCATTGGACGATGACAAAGTCCGAGACCTTGGGGGTAAATATTGCTTCAGCCGCTGGGTCTGGGGTCCACTCACACGGCCCGGCCCGCGCCACCAGAACCCGGCCTTCAGCGAGAGTATTGCTGAACAGGAGAGGACACTCCTGGCCACTCCCTGTTGGCTGACCTGTGTGTGTGTTTTTCTTTACCTCTACCATCTGTTTAATTTTTAAAAAGAAAAGTTATCAGTGGCCTGAGCCTATCATCACCAAAACAGGCAGCAGGACCCTGGACCCTTACAAACAGGGTACACCACTGATTTGAATCGGTTTACATTTCAAAAAGCAGCATACAGCATAATAGTGTTTACACATTCCAATGAATCCTTCAACAATAAGCTTTAATATTGGAGTTGTCAATGTATGTCAATGTAATAATGTTGAGGCTATGCTTATGATTCTATCTACACCTCCAACCAGCTGATGGAGCTGGGCAACAGCATTGGAAAAGGTCTTTATATTTAAAAGCAGAAGACACTTCTATTGGCGCTGATTGATGGTGCATACATTAAGGTGCAGAGTTTATATACTATATCACTATATAAAATCACCTGTTTTTAATATTATTCATTTTGATTAACAATTGATGTCTATGAGAGAAAGGGACAGCTGTCCATTTGTCTGCATGTAAGGGAATCGAAAGTGTTCAAAGCTGTAGGCTTTAAGGTCTGTGTATAGTTTGCTATTTCAGTATATTTTGTGTCATGAAGATTCTTCATGAAGAACATTGCTTGATGTTACAGTAACAATCTCTTTGACAACGTCATCAGAAAAAAACGCTGCTCACAATGGCTCTATCCTGCCATCTAGTGACGGTGCAAGGAATAAGCGCCGGGCAGTACACCATGTTCGATAGATTAGATCCGTTCATTGAGGTGTCTTCATCATATCTCTATGAGGAGGCGAGGACAGGTGAACTGGTTCTTCACTAGAAAAGGGATAATTATCTATGATATTATGGATGAAGAGTGCCAAGCTGCTGCCTTGCTTGAGGGTATGGGTGGGGGCCCTGTCAGTGTTTGCACGCTATGTACTATGTACTGGTAAAGACTCAAAATACAACAAAGGGATTAATAGAAAAGTAGTGTGTTGTTGGTCTCTGGTTCTATTTACAGGCTATGATTTTGTTTTGTTTTTTACCAAACCTTTGCCTTCAAATCCATTATACAAATAACCTCTTTAGAGTATACAGTGAGGACATTCATAGGCATTGTATAGTTTGTCTTTATTATTATTGTTATTTCATTTAGTTTTTGTGTTGATAATCGAATGACCCCTTTCTCTACTTTTGACTCCTGTGTTGTGGGATTAATAAAGTTTATCTTAAATTCCAAACATATAGCCCTAATAATTGTTTAAGGACTATTGGGATGCTGTCCAATACCGGTTTCTTAATACATAATTTTGCTTGTTTTAATACGTCGTTGGAAATCCTTTAATATTTGGCTTTCCTGTAATGTTTCCTGTTTCCTGTGGATGTCCCAACATGTTTGCACCCCTGGCAGACTGCAGATGAAGAGATACCACCAGGGGAAACTATACAGTGTTTGCATATCCAGTTTCTGACTGGGCTAGACCAAACAACCATTTCATAACAGATATGAGCAATACTAGACATTTTATATTCAAGCCATGTGGCTTAATCTTTTACCTTTATTTGTTATTATCTCAAATGAATGATGTCTTTTAAGTACTCATTTGTCATAATTTGTCACCCAGTGCATCCTCCTAGGATCTTCTTCATAGGTTTAGCTCACATTCATTACAAGGCAAATGCTCTGGCATGCCACTGATTTAGAGACCTGTGTCACATCAATAAATTAGCAATGAACTTAATTAAGGTCAAAGTTTAGATTCATTCAGGCGAAACAACTAACACAAGCAGATGGGCTCAAGGAATCTAGCAGGTCGCAATTGCAATGAGGCAAAAGTGGAGCTGTGCACCCCACACAAAGACATGTCAACTGCTTCAACTCACATTTACTGGTCATCTGAAATACATGCAAGGCTTTATGGGAGAATAAAGCCTTTATTTTGTAGAATAAACCAAAGAGGGCAGTATGATGAAGAAGCAGAGGGTAAGCATGTCACAGCCGTCTGAGATGAACCCCCAGAGTCTGGTGGCTGGGCAGGAGGGAGGGTACATAGGAGCCCAGGACAGCTGCTACTGTTGGCATAACAGAGGAAGGAAATGGGCATGTATGTGATGTAATCTTCTTTGCTAATTGGTACAGTTAGTAACTGTAACTGTTCACTGGTATCAGTTTAAAAATAAAGGTGTTGACATTGACCATCCAAATAAGTCAATTTCAAACATTATTCCTACTTAATGATAACCTGGATGTGTGTGTGTGTCGTAAATGTCAGCATCACTTAATCATTATCCACATTTTGCTCGTTTTGTAGAATAGTTATTTGCAATTCACTTATCCTGCTAAATCAAAAAGAGTAGCCTTTGAAAGCACTTTTATAAGGTTTAATTAATACTAATTAATTGTCACTGCTGCTTGCTAATTGCGTCACGTGTGTAGCAGTGGATATAAGCGCCCTTGGTTTCAGTGGCTGGGTTTGGGGTAAAGTGTACCGCTGAAGGTAGGTCATGATCATTGTTCTTAACCTTTCCAACGTCAATGGCTTTCATTCCCTTCCACAGAGGTGTTTTACATACATGGAAAAGCTTAACCCTGCATAATAGTAATAGGCCTACTGCTGTGATGTCTTTCCAAATGTGGAACTTGCACGCCATACACGAAACAAGTTGATTTGGAGAAACATGGGCTGGATAAACCACATGGCTGTGTGTTTTGTACTCATTTTAATTGTAGTCCTAGCTACACGAAAAGTTTAGGTAAACATTACTGGAAACATTAAGTTTCCAGTAAATATGAGTATTTGTCTTTTTGTTTCCTTTAGTTGCCAGCAGTCCCTGAAGTCAATGTATTCCCTGGTTTGTCTGGCGGAGTGAGTCACTGATGCTGTTGTGTAATGTCGTGGGACTGTTTGAAATGTCTCAACGTGTGTTGCTTAAGTCTCACTTCGTGTCTTCTCGCAGGTGTCGTCGACTCCAGTGTCTCCTGCGGCAGTGTCGCCGCTTTGGATGCCAGTGAAAATAAAGTGTTAAAACACCTTCCTCGTTTTTTCCCCCAGGGTTTACATTGCCATAGCATATAAAGGAAACCATTAAATTGAACTGGCGTTGCCTAATGAGCTCACGACGAAATGTGACTGCTGCATAAACATCACCGTTGAGACGCAATTAATGGGCTACAATCCCATGCTGTCCGCCAGGCCTAACTGTGTAATCATGCATGACAATGAATCACTGAGACAGACCAGCTCCCTTTGGCTGCGGCAGTCATCATAGGTGATATAAGTGTTTACATAACAACAAAAAATCGCATGGGCATTATTTCTGTCCGTAACCTCCGCTAACCGTAGCATTAGCATTAGCAGGGGGGGTGTCTGCGCGCGCCAGCGTGGGGGCGTGCTTATTCCAAGTGACGTAGACGAGTGCGACACGTGGGGCTTCTCGCGACACATTTCCCCGACCATCCAATATGGCGCCGTAGGGAGCTTGTTATTGTTCCGCTGGTCGTAGCCTTGTTCCGTTTGTTCTTCACCTTAAAGTAATTAGAAACCAAGTTGAACGGTTACATGCGGGTATGAGAAAACTATTCGGAGATCATGCTGAGATCCACCGGGTTTTTCCGAGGGATTGACTGTCCGTTTTACACAGAATATACTGACGTCAAAGGCGACAAAAATGGGTGCAACAGACCATACTGTCACTTCAGGCATAGCAAACAGAGACGAGCGTCTTGTGGAACAACAATCGATAGTAGAAAGCAGAGAGAACTTGACTCCAAGCCAAAAGGTGCATGCACTCACTATTGTCTATTTGTATTAATATTTAGCTAAATGATGCATTTTTGTATCGTCTTCACGCGTCCTGTATTTTTATGTTCCATTTCCACGACTTGACCACAATGGTGTCAGTAACTGCTTGTATTACATTGCATTAGACATCCACGTCTGTCCACGTCTTTCTTTAAAGCCTATTAACATTTTTTTTTGTATTGTTTAGAGCAAGCATATGACCCATTCAACCCAGAGGTTGTGCCACATCAAGAGCAGCAGGATGGAGAGTCAGGTGATCTCACGGGTGCTCTCGAGCTTGTCAACCAGGCCATCAAAGAGGTCCAAAGTGAAGTGGAACGGGAGAAGAGG
Source organism: Urophycis tenuis (assembly GCA_036785325.1). Taxonomy (NCBI): domain Eukaryota; kingdom Metazoa; phylum Chordata; class Actinopteri; order Gadiformes; family Phycidae; genus Urophycis; species Urophycis tenuis. The sequence goes on along the minus strand of JAXIVH010000003.1, from coordinate 15,487,017 downwards.
AAACTGTCTCGAATTGGAGATGAAGAGTATGAGCCCACATCCAACACTGGTTTGTCTCCGGTGGAAGCTGTTAAAAAACCCAGTCCCAAAGCGGTGGCCTCTCATTTGGCCTATGACCCAGGGAGTTATCAAATGACGTCATCAGAATACAACCCAACCCCTTGCTGTAGCAAATACACATTGGATTCAGACGTTAAGGGGAGTAGTGCCAACTCCATGGAATATGTTCCCACGTTGATGAAAAAACCTGCATCACGGACAACAACCACAAACGTCCCTTCCCTCCCCAGCCCTATGTATTCAAATAATGCCTCCTCCAAGGTGAAATACACTCTGGACAATTCCAAGCCATCTACAGATATGGAATATGACCCGCTCTCCAACTACTCTGCAAGAATTGCTGGAAAGCACAAAAAGGAAGAGAGTACGAAAGAGGCCAGCAGAACATCTAAACAAGCAAAAGTGGGGAGGTCGTCGACAGACAAGGAGTACGTGCCAACAGCCAAAAAACCACGCCAGGAGAGCGCCAACACACAAAAATACACATTTTCAGAAACGGATGAGGAAAGCTCCGGAACAGAGTATCGACCAACTTCACTCAACCGCCTCAAGAGGAGGGGCAGCAGTGGCGTGGCCGTGGAGAACGCCATGGGGACGGGGAGGAAGGACCCCGCAAAGGGTCTGGTGACCTCTCCCCCGCAGCGGGGCAGAGAGGAGGCCCAGGAGCACGCGGCCGGGGACTCGGACGGCTGGGAACCCTGGCGCCAAAAGGACAACGTGGAGAACGAGCGGTTGGCGGCTAAACCCAGTCACAGCAAGAACTGCAAGTCGGACAAGGCCCCGAAAGGGGAAGCGACCGTCAAGGCGGCCGGCAGCAGAGACAACGGCAGCAAGGAGAAGAGCTCCGCGAATAAACCGAGCAACGACTGTGTGAAGAAGGACGGCCAAAGTCAGAGAAGGAAAGAGGACCGGAGTAAGGCCAAGGAGTCGAGCAGCAAAGTGCCCCGGGAGCTGAAGGAGGAGAGGAAAAACGTGGGGAAGAGCAAGGCGGTGGAGAGGGTCAAAGGGGACTCCAGCAAAGGGCGAGCGGAGGGCCGCGAGAACGGCGTGGGGGACCGCAAACGGGCCACGGTGGCCCACAAGCACCGGGACCACCAGCAGAGAAACGGCAAGCAGGAGACCAGCAAGAGGGTGAACGACGTGAGCAAAAGCAATAAGAACAGTTCCAACAGCAACAGCAAAAGCTCTTTGAACAGCGGCAACGGTAAGAGCTCTGACAGCAATAAGGCGGCGGTGAAGAAGAAGAGCCAACACCCGGAGGCCAAAAAGGTGAAGGACAAACGGCGCACGCCCAGCCTGAGCCACGCCGACCTGTTCGGCGACGAGAGCCCCGAGGAGGCCGGGGCGATGTCCGAGGACGACGACGACCAAGACAGCGGGGACGACAGCGAGGAGGAGGAGGTGCTGGTGAGGAAGTCCGCGGACGCTCTGAAGAGACGGCGGGCCGCCGTGCAGCCAGTGAAGCAGAGGGCTCGGCCGCCTTCGTCGGAGGAGGAGGAGGAGAAGGAGGGTGGGGACCTGAGCATGGAGGACGGCCGGGCGGAGATGGACTTCTGCGGGGTGGACTTGTCCATCCTCCAGGGGGACATGGACTTTGACTCTGATCCCATGGAGGAGTGCTTGAGGATCTTCAACGAATCCAAAGATGTCAAGAAAGAGGACAAGGGAAGGCAAGCTAAACAGGTATGGACGTTTTCTTGACACTTTGCAGCGGCAAACTGTCTTCCCCTTTGCTTGTAGTTATGTCTTGTGTGTGAGGGCCATTCCCCCACCCATCTGAGACATGGGGGTGTTCATTGGACTAGCTACAGCACATGAACATACTTTATAATGAGTCAGGAAACAGGCGTTTAATAAGAAATAGAATAGAGTGCACTTCAATGGGACGTTGTGATCACCACAATCAAGGCTTCTTCTCCAGATTCTATTGTGCATGAGGTATTTTGGAAGAGGTGTTTACTTGACAGGTCATGCCACCCAGCAAAGTAAGCATTAAATCCCAAGATTTATTTGTACAATCTATCATGAAATCTAATCTAAAACTATTTCTGAATTTCAGATGTACACTGCACATTGCACGCAAAAGTCTGGCGCTGAAATAAAACATTGCAACCTCTGTTATATAACTGAATGTAACTGTTAGAAATGTCTACAACCATAGCATTTGTAGACATCCATGTAATTTGACACATCTCCAGTTATCATAATTTTTTTTTATTTATAGTTAATGTAGGCTCTGACAAATAATAATAATAATAATACAATTATTTTCTGTGGATTGTTGCTGCTAATTCTAATTTGGAGATTTCGATGAGTAGTAATGACATCATGTGTGTGACACCATGACAAAATATCAAACTCACCGTGTCATTAAATCAAACCCACCTTCTTGTTGCCTCTTGACTAACCTTTCCTGAATACCCAGAGCACGTGAATATTGAGCACAAACAGCAATGTTTACTGGAATTTCACTCTATTAGCCTTCAGTTTCATATCCTGTATTGTGTTTCTTTTCACCCTCGGGGACATAGACGCTGAGTCTTTATTCTGGTGTTGAATGCTGTTTTGATAACATTCTGTATGCTGTAGTAATAGTTGAATGTGCTCTTGTTCTCCCAGCCAGCCAATGACTCGGAAGAGGAGGAGGAATTCAGTGAGAGTGCTTTAACCACTCTCTTCCCCGGGCAGAAAAAGAGAGTTTCCCATTTTGCTGTCAAAGGAAGCGTAAGCATATTTCATTGATCTAGCGAGGCATATAGTAGGGATTCCCTTGTAACTTGTGTCGGAACCAAAGGCTTGGTTGTTTCACTTGTTTCACTTAAATGGTGCAACAGAATGCATTGCAATCATCATCATGATATTGGCTTTTACAGTCAAAAGCCTGCCCTAATGAATCCAGGTCCTTAATTGTGTCGAAGTAATTGATTGATTAACTATTAATTAATGGCTAATTAATTGTCAGTAAGTAACTAATGTTAATTCATGGTTAAAGTATGTTGCTGTTTTGCTGTATTTTGCTGATTTTGCTGTATTTTACAGCCGTTCCCAATTATTTATCGATTTAACAATGTTTTCATCAAATGACCACAACAGTCAATTTTAAGTTAATGATTGCCCATCTTTACATTTAATTTGTACCTCTACTGTAAAGATCTTTTAGTCCTAGATAACGGCATCATGTTTTGAAGCTACAGTGTATAGAAATGTGTGGCATCTAGTGAAACAGACTTGTCAGAAATGGAATGTGATATTCTTTAGTACGTTTTCATTTCTGTACAAAACCATGAATCCATCAGTTGTTGTGTTCTTGTTACCCTATTCTTACCCTCACCCTGAGTGAGCCCTGCATAGAGTAAGGGTCCTGTCCCACGGGGCCTACCCTGTTGCACTGGCATGTTTCTTCAGTAGCCCACAATGGACAAATGGCTCTAAAGAGGACGCAATTTCAATTTAACAATAATAATTGCTATTTTACTTGTAAGATATTTCCCATCATTTTACAAACGAAATAACTAAAACAATGTACATTTTATCAGGGAACCTCATCCCTAGATTAGATTAGATTACATTTAAGTCATTCCCAGTATTTTTTAGATATGGGAACGAAATGTGTTCTCTGCATTTGACCCATCCTATGGTACATAGGAGCAATGGGATGCTATGTTAATTTGACCCATCCTATGGTACATAGGAGCAGTGGGCTGCTAGGTTCATTTGACCCATCCTTTGGTACATAGGAGCAGTGGGCTGCTAGGTTCAGCGCCCGGGGAGCAAGTTTTGGTTCAGTGTCTTGCTCAAGGACACTTCGACATGCGGACAGTTGGAGGAGGGGAATCGAGGGAATCGAACCGCCGACCCTACGGTTGGTGGACGACCCGCTCTGTCCACCCGCTCTACCTATTGAGCCTGCGCCGCCCCCCTAGACACGTGGCTCTTCCATGCTGTTCATAGACGATGCGGTGGTTGTGACCGCTGGCCCCTGACAGTCTCCTCTGTGACGTCGGTCCTGACGGTCTCCTCTGTGACGTCGGTCCTGACGGTCTCCTCTGTGACGTCGGTCCTGACGGTCTCCTCTGTGACGTCGGTCCTGACGGTCTCCTCTGTGACGTCGGTCCTGACGGTCTCCTCTGTGACGTCGGTCCTGACGGTCTCCTCTGTGACGTCGGTCCTGACGGTCTCCTCTGTGACGTCGGTCCTGACGGTCTCCTCTGTGACGTCGGTCCTGACGGTCTCCTCTGTGACGTCGGTCCTGACGGTCTCCTCTGTGACGTCGGTCCTGACGGTCTCCTCTTTGACGTCGGTCCTGACGGTCTCCTCTTTGACGTTGGTTGTCTCTCCCCGTGTCTCTCCCCGGCAGGCCGAGCCGGCCGCCCGGTCCTCGGTGCGGCCGTACCGGAGGCCCACGGCGCAGGAGATCTGCTACCAGCGGCTGCAAATGGCCCAGCAGCAGGCCGCGCAGCTGGCCGCCGCAGTCAAGAGCGCGTCCGTCAAGACCCCCGGAGCCAAGACCCCCGGAGCCAAGACCCCCGGAGCCAAGGCCTCCGCGGCCGCCCCGGGCTCCAGCCTGGCCGGGGAGAGGAAGAGGATAGCACACCGTCCCAACCCGCCCGCGTCTTCCTCCAAACCCGGTACTGACACGGCAGCGCTCAGCGTCTCGACATGAGGGCTTCTCTTGGGATTGAATCCGTCTGCTAGCATTGGGTTTGGAGACTTTGTCTGTTTCAATGTAGCCAACACTTTTATCCAAAGAGACAAGTGAGAGCAATCTAGACAGTGTTGTAGTGTAGTGTAGTGGTAAATCTACCGTCAATCTAAACCACCGTAGTGTAGATCCAACTTTGTTCTATTTGTTCACTTTTTCTCATTGATTGTTCATTGATTATCTATTGTGTGCTATTTACGTTTTTTTTAAATGTATTTTTTTAATGTGCTTTCTCAGTGGAGAGCAGGCCAGCTTCCAGTCAGGTTCTGTCCCCCAACAGAACTCTGCCGGCCCACCTGTCTGTCAGGGCTCAGACGTCAGCGGGCATCCTGTCCAAGACCACGTCCACCGTGGTCCAGAAGAGACTGGCGCACACACCCACCATGAAGGTACCAACACACTACACAAACACCCACCATGAAGGTACCAACACACTACACACACACCCACCATGAAGGTACCAACACACTACACACACACCCACCATGAAGGTACCAACACACTACACACACACCCACCATGAAGGTACCAACACACTACACACACACCCACCATGAAGGTACCAACACACTACACACACACCCACCATGAAGGTACCAACACACTACACACACACCCACCATGAAGGTACCAACACACTACACACACACCCACCATGAAGGTACCAACACACTACACAAACACCCACCATGAAGGTACCAACACACTACACAAACGCCCACCATGAAGGTACCAACACACTACACAAACACCCACCATGAAGGTACCAACACACTACACACACACACCCACCATGAAGGTACCAACACACTACACACACACCCACCATGAAGGTACCAACACACTACACACACACACCCACCATGAAGGTACCAACACACTACACAAACATCCACCATGAAGGTACCAACACACTACACAAACACCCACCATGAAGGTACCAACACACTACACAAACACCCACCATGAAGGTACCAACACACTACACAAACACCCACCATGAAGGTACCAACACACTACACACACACACCCACCATGAAGGTACCAACACACAGTCCACACCGCTGCTGACAGACTCATTGGCCCTGCTTTACACAAGACCATGACCTACATTCTGTAACGGGGGTTTAAATTTCACATGCGCCAAGATAAGAAAAACCTCATGTTTACAGGAAAGGCACCGTGCTCTCAGCCGCCTCGGTCTGTTCACACGTAGACGCAGATACCCCTGCTTGATGCGACGGCCAGGTTTCCGGTGTCTACCTCGTCCTCGGTTCTCGCAACCTCAGAGTGTGATTGGCGATGTAGCGGCCATGGGGGCTCTGTTTAAGTCCTGTTGAAGAAACGTAGGCTCCAGGTCTCAGCAGGCACGGCCACCGCGCTTCATGAGCCGAGCGTGTGAATTTACATTCACACCTCGCCAGAGATTTTTCTCGCGACGACACGTCGTGTGTGAGATGGATTGAATGGAGCGCAGACTCCCCCTCAAATGTTGACAATGTTGTCCACATCACTGGTACGACTGTTCCCAGCTGTTCCCTTTGCATTGTGGATTCACAACTGTTTTCTGTTGAAACGCTCATGTAAACAAGGCTAAAGTTACAACAACAACCTTTAATACTTTATTTAGGCTCAATGTACTGATTTTACTGATTTGTAGTATTTAGTATTTTTTGTACATTATTTACAATTAATATTAGAAATACTAATATTAAGCACCATTGTTGTTTTGTTTTTCTGGTATTTCTGGTATTGTTTTACAGCTGTACTAGCAATAGGTAGCAGCACTATGTAGCTTCATCACGGTGCGTGTTAAGTTTCCCTCCATCCCTCCCTCCCCCCCCCAGAGCTCTTCCATGAAGCGGCCGGTCATCCCTACTGAGTTTGGGGCCAAGGTGCCCACCAACGTCCGCCAGCGCTACCTCAACATTTTTATCGACGAATGTCTCAAGTTCTGTCCCTCCGAGGAAGCGGCTTTCCACATGGTACCCACGTCTTCACCTTCATCTTCATCCATTTCATCAAATGTTTTCTTTCTGTGTTTTCAAAACATTTTCCATCCTCAAGGCCAATACAGGAATGTGTGTGTGTGTGTGTGTGTGTGTGTGCGCGTGTGCGTGTTTGTGTGTGTGCATGTGTGCGTGTGTGCGTGTGTGTGTGCGTGTGTGTGTGTGTGTGCGTGTGTGTGTGCGTGCATGCGTGCGTGCGTGTGTGTGTGTGTGTGTGTGCGCGTTTGCGTGTTTGTGTGTGTGCATGTGTGTGCGTGCGTGCGTGCGTGCGTGCCTGTGTGCCGTTTCAGGGGCTGGATGAGGAGAAGGTTGTGTACGATCGCAGCAGCAGTAAGAACATCTACCTCAACGTGGCCGTCAACACTCTGAAGAAGCTTCGCAGCAAGAGCGGGCCGGCCCAGGCCCCGCCCCCCAGTACGTGACCAAACGCTTCACCTCAAAGACTTAAAGCTCTTGAGCTCGCTACAATATGTAGAAAGTGATCTCCCTTGGTCATTCAGGACACTTGTTGTGGTCGGTGTGCACAGGCCGTCCCCACTTTGTCTTTGCTCCAATACAAATTATCCTCCAATGACCCCTTTTGTGCCAAGTGAAGGTCGATGCGGTCTATCCTTTAGATATGTGCAGTACCATCACAGAGTTAGTCATTGTGTGTGTCCCCGCCCCCCCCCCCCCCCCCCCCCCCCAACCGCGTGCTCCTCTGCAGAAGCTGTGGGCGGGGCTCCTAACCGCAGGACCATGTCCCATGAGGAGGTGCTGGGCGGGAGACTGGCTGCCACCACCAGCTTCACCCTCAACAGGACGGGCAAGCAGCAGGAGGAGAAACTCACCGGTGAGCGGCCCAGTGGCGCCGTCATGGCCCTGTTCTAAATACACAACAGTTTTTCTGATTGATTTCTACCCATCCAAGCGTTTTGGTGCTCGTGTGCTGGTTGTTCTTTTGCGGGACCAGAATCACAACAACACAGCACAAGAGGGTTCAGATAAGACAAGAGGAGAAAGTGTCGCAAAGCATCAGAGAATGTGGTCCAGCCTGTTTATTGCCTGGGCTTTGGTCAGCGGTGACTCATGCTGTGCAGACAACAGTGGCGCCCATTCATTCATCCACCCTCGTGACCCCACGCACAGAGCAGTCGCCTCCCATATAATGCTGGGGCCGCACGACCAGATTTAAAAAATCATTTAGGTTTTTTAAATGGCGGAAGACCACAAGGATTTGGAAGGCTTTGACCAAAAATAGCAAACAACCGGATTTGATTCATGAACAGCGCTCAGACACGTGACTACCTTGGATCATGGCTGTAAACAAACGTGAGGGACGTCTGTCGGGGGGGGGGGCTCTAACCACAGTGACGTTATAATCACTAGGTCCATGGTTATCGGGAGGTTTTCCACAGTTGGATGGGGGTGATCTCAGTTGACCTCGGGTAGTGTCAGAGCGAATGCTTTAGTGCTCAGCTTCATCACCGTACAGCGCAACACTTGGGTTCCAATGCGCTCCAACTACACCTTGGTGACCACAGTGTCAAAGACCGGAAGGCTTCAGATGGAACCGCTTCACAGCACACACTGCCATAATCAGTACCGAGTGCCGTTCCTGACCGGCCCCTGAAGACGTTGTTGTCACCGGGTCAAATCGTAATGCAATGGTGAAATTGTAAGCGTTAAAATTAAATTCCTCTGTTCTCTTAAAACAAGAGTATGCTGCTATCATTTGTTTGACCTGTGGCAGTGGGTTAAGAGAGAGAGAGAAATGGCTGTCCTGTTTTAGGATCAGATTAAGTGGGGAACCTGTCTAGGTACATTCCCCATTTTCTTATCTAGATTTTGTCCATTTCCTCAATGGCCTCATTTGATTGTCAAGGTGTATAAACACAGGACAATGTAATTGTTGCCAGTGGTTGCAGCTTTACTATGGTGAAAGTCTGTCCCATCTCTTCGTGATTATTTTGCGGGTTTCTGAGATGGGGAAGCAATATTACTCTGGTCTGCTGACCTTCCTGTCCCCAGGGGCCACATTGTACCGGAAGCTGAAGGCCTACGTGATGACAGAGGAGCAGCTGCAGGAGCACGGCTACCCCAGAGCCACGCCAGAGTCTTCGGGGAGAGCCGTCATCCACAACCAGCCAGAGAAGAAGACCCCTGCAGACCGTGAGTGGCTTCTCTTTGTAGTTTAACTCATCAGTGTGTTTATACTCCCATCTCAGGGACATTACATAGAGCACGCCCTGACACAAAGTATTGTCCAGCACACCTATTGTTATTGTTATATGTATACACTTTTTTCCTTTTAACTAAATATGATACACTAAATAATTCTAATTAAATATATATAAAATAAACAGGAATGCACATATTTTTCTTTTAACAAAGTAAATGGACAAAAACAAGTGACAGCAGCATGTACATCAATATTCATTTTCTTGCCGAAATATGTGACTCCATTCCATTTTAGTATTGCTGCATGCCTCCCCACTCTTCTTCCTGCAAAATGGCTTCCTAGTGGCAGCCTGTTGTAGTAGCTCTGGGTATCACGTTTTAGTGTTTTTTTTTAGTTATTTAGTAGCTTGTTTTTATCTTTATTTGACATTGCTCTGTGCATCTTCGCACCGCACTACCCGGAGATGTTTTTTTTCAGTGTTTTGGGCACTTCTCACTACGCTTTCTTTTCAACGCAGCATTTTTTGTGTTTATTTTATTTATTTATTTTTATTTATTTTTTATTATTATTGTATTTTTTTGTTTTTTATTTATTTATATTTCTTATATTGTATTTATAGTTATATGTACCCTGGCTGCTATGGTGACCCAATCTCCCTTAGGGGATTAATAAAGTTTTATCCTATGCTATCCTATCCAATATTTCCTCAGCTGCCATGTTTCCCATGCTGCCTGGTTGTGTGTTGAGATGTGTGTGTTGCCTGCTTTCATTTGTTTCCAGCATTCTCCAAGATATGCTGCCGATGCGGAGCCGAGTACAAGATCAACGTGCACGGCAGCTGTGTGCGCAAGGAGGAGTGCAACCACCACTGGGGCCGCCTGAGGAAACACAAAGGTGCTTTGTCTGAATGGAGCTGAATTTAGTGCCAAGCTTACTGATTGGCACTGAAATTGCATTGTGAATTGTGGCTCTGCTTTCGCACATTTGTTATTTTCATTATGTGGCTACAGCATGCTGTGGAGACACATTATTACTATACTCACTATTTTGACACGACTATGGAAAAAAAAGACTTGTCAGTCATTAGATTTTTTTATTTAAATAATCTAATTTCTTTGGCACTCCTACTTCCATTTCTATTCCTGAGGTCTTTATGGTGGCTCTTTTGTCATGAAGACAGATGTTACCATGCCTCAACTGGTATTGTCATCATATGCTAGCTGATTAGTAATTGCTAAGTGCACAAAACATCTGACGGTGTGTGACACTTTTATCATGTTATGGGACCATCTGTCTTGTCACATCATACAACATGAAATCCAGTGTAATAATGAGACCCTATTGGTTAGCAGGTAGGAGGATTCCAGAATAACACCTCAGTGTTGTGTCCACTCCACCTGGCGGTGGGTTTTGAGAGTGTCCATAGTAAGAGTCTTAACAAAGAGAGTTAAGACCAGCAACATCCCTCTAGGGATTCATACTGCTTCCTTGCCAGCTGTAGACTATTCCCAATGAGACTTCAAACGTTTGCCTCATGTGCATTATTCCCTATAGAATTGAAAATCTAGGTCTAGAGCTACTGTTTCCTCATTGATTTTTATTAATGACCCATTTTATACAGCAAATATCAGTCTTCTGTGAGTCTGTTGGAATTACATTTTTATTACCTTTTCGGTGGTAGTGTTGACACCGCATACCACCTCCTGTCTCCCTTGCTTGTCTCCTCTCATTGTCTGCTCTCCTGGTCTCTCCTCCTCTCTGTTCCCTTTCTCCCCTGCCTCCTTCTCTCCACTACTTTCCTTGCCTCCTCCTATATTTCCCTCTCCTCTCCTTGTATCCAACCTTTCCTTGTCTCCACTCATAATTGATAACCATCCATATAGCCGTATTGATATTAAAGAAACCAAAGGCGACGCCACTCTCAACGCTTTGAGAGACCCATAAACTTGAATCTTGTTCTGCCATCACTCTCCACACAACGAGGCTGCATATGTAATAGTCTAGATAGAGACATGGGTGTGGGAATCGTGAGTGGAGCCACGACAAACTGGAGATGTAAATGACACCGGTTAAACAGAGCATGTAACGCATGTTAATCGTTAATACAAGTCAGTCTTGATTCATTGTAAACATGAAGTACTATGTAGCTTCAACAGTTTCACAGTGTCAGAGTCCTTTCCACCTGTCGTGCTCCAACCTTGCATTTTAGACAAAGCATGGTGTCAACATCCATACATTTGCCCTGTTCAGCTTTATTGAAAATCCTTTCTGAATTGAGCCCTTCCCATACATGTTGGCCTATGTGAAGGTCACAATGTGTAAGATGTAGGCCTGCTGAGTTAGTAGGCAGTGTACATTCTCTAACTGGCTGTGCAACTGTGTGACGGCAACTAGTGAACCATGAGTGGGAGGGTTTTTGGGAGTATCGATTCTTGTCAACGTAGAGAGAACAGTGGAATGCAACAGTAATGTTGCTAGCCGACATTATTGAAATCAGTATCTACTACTACAGGGATGTCCAGGTCATTTATTTATATATATGTCTTACCTGAGCCTTATCTCTCTCTCTTGTGATCATTTGTCTTCCTCGCTCTACCAGTGGCTGGAGGATGGGAAACCAACTACAACTGCTGCTCCGGGGCTGTGGGCGCACCGGGCTGCCAGGTTGCCAAGGTGACATGCCAGGCCTGCTGATACTTTTTATTTTGTTGTAGTGGGTCACAATGGGGAAACACCATCCACCCACAGTATCCACGCCCACAGTATCCACACCCACAGCATCCACACCCACAGCATCCACCCACAGCATCCACACCCACAGCATCCACACCCACAGCATCCACACCCACAGCATCCACACCCACAGCATCCACACCCACAGCATCCACGCACAGCAGAGGGATGTGAGGGATGATGGTGCCTTGTCTACTATATACACTACACTGCTATTTACATATCTTACCATGCTGTGTGTGTGTGTGTGTGTGTGTGTGTGTGTGTGTGTGTGTGTGTGTGTGTGTTTGTGTGCGTAAAACAGAAACTAAGGTGTTTATATATATATATATACTTTGGAAAATGTAACATACATATATATACATACACATATTTTGTAACTATCTAACTTATTCATGTATTACTACACCACCAGGGGGCAGTACTTTCTCAAAGTGTTCACTGTAAGTCTGATCATAACTTTAAAGAAAAAAAGTGGTTATCAAACCTTTTGCTTTGTCCCCCCCCCCCCCCCCCACACACACACACACACACACACACACACAGCAACACGTGCAGGACGGCCGTAAGGAGTCGGTGGAGGGCTACGTGAAGACCTTCAGCAAGGCCCTCCCTCCAGATGGTGACGGAGGGGTGTACGCCCTTGACTGTGAAATGGTGAGTCGCCTCCAACTGATAACCCACACTGACCAATGAGCGGCCGGCCCAAAGCCTTTATCTTGATTCTTGTTGCATGGTTGTTGTTTTGGTTGTGTGTGTAAGCCGTTGCTTAAGCCAACACCAAAAACTGACTTCCGCTACATACTGTAGAACAGTGGTGTCAAACGCAATCTACGCAGGGCCTTTTCTCTAAAGATCCATCTGGAAGATTTTTAGTGTACACATATATTTGCCATTTAACAGATTGTGGTGCATCATTCACTGCATTTCATTCATTTTGTATTAGCTGTTTGCATGGCAATGGGCAATGGCAATCGGGCAGCTACTCTGTAGTTGCTGCTTGTGTCTACAACGTTGCCGTCAGAAAGCCAGGAGTCTGGCTGAATACGCCGCAGCAGGGTGGTGGAGGGTGCAGCAGCAGTTCAGCATTCGGCGCCGTGCGCAGCAATGGGTCCGAGGCCAGGCGCGGCTCCCCGGGCCTCTTGCGTCGGATACGCACTGCGTACGGACTCTTGCTTGTCCCTGCGCTGTGTGCCCCTCCAGTCCCCTGACCGCCGCGGTGTTCTTCTGTTCTGCGTTCCTCCCCTCAGTGTTACACCAAGCAGGGCCTGGAGCTGACCCGCGTCACCGTGGTCAACGCCGAGCTCAAGGTCATCTACGACACCTTCGTCAAGCCGGAGAGCAAAGTGGTGGACTACAACACGCGGTGAGGCCGCTCCCCCATGCGCGGTTCCGAGGGGGAACGCTCCAGAACGTTCTCTCACCCAAACTGTAGCTGCTCTGCAGGATCTTTAGCCGGCCATGTCTCAGTTTCAATAGTGGCAAATAACAATAAAAGATACAAAATAAAAATGTTCACTTCATCCGGTTTCCTTCGTGCTCCACCACCATACACCAGACCAGGAAAATACATTGAGTTTATCTGTCAAGACAAAACGTTCCCCCACAGTGTAGGAGGTGTTTTAAATTGGGAAGCCTGGCCTGAGCTGTATTTATACATTGTACTTTTTCATTGTTACACAACACTGTGCATGTGTTTGGTTGTGGCTGACTGAGCCTCACCTGGAAGGTGGAAACAGACTTTAAACAGCGTGTGTCCTGTGTGTATGGTGCTGAACAGGTTCTCTGGGGTGACGGAGGAGGACCTGGACAACACCACCATCACCCTGCGAGACGTCCAGGCGGTGCTGCTCTGCATGTTCAGTTCAGAGTCCATCCTCTTGGGTCACAGTCTGGAGAGCGATCTGCTGGCACTCAAGGTAGTGGAGCGCCATGTATAAACCTCCATGTTCACAAAATGGGTTCCCTCTGTCATACAGCTGTGTATATCCAATACAGAGGGAAGGTCTCTCGCTCTCTCACTCTCTCTTATCCCACCAATACATAGCAAACGAGGGTCTCTCTCTCGCTCTTATCCAGCCTATACATTGCAAATGATCCCCCCCCCCCCCCCCCCTCTCTCTCTCTCTCTCTCTCTCTCTCTCTCTCTCTCTCTCTCTCTCTCTCTCTCTCTCTCTCTCTCTCTCTCTCTCTCTCTCTCTCTCTCTCTCTCTCTCTCTCTCTCTCTCTCTCTCTCTCTCTCTCACACGCAAATGATGGTCTCTCTCTCGTGCGAATGACGGCGATCTCTCTCTTTCAGCTAATACACAGCACAGTGGTGGACACAGCGATTGTGTTCCCTCACCGCATTGGCTTGCCCTACAAACGTGCCTTGAGGAACCTGATGGCAGATCATCTGAAGCGCATCATCCAGGACAATGGTGAGACGCTGACGCTGTTCACACTGTTTGAGCCTATTGGTTGTTATGACACATTGTGACACATGGCGTGGTATTTATAAACATTACATGTTGTGCAACAAAAGGGAAGTGTGCTTACTTCCCTTTTAACCATATATGGCAATCTCTAGCAATGCTAGAGATGCAATGAATTGCACATGTAGCATGTTGTATGTAACACCCTCATACCATTTTAACACAATATTGTTGGTCCCTGTTATCCTGTTGTCATTCTTTTATTATTAAACTGTGAGACATTTTTAGTTGGCATGTATAAATGAAAGGTCTTGTTTGACATGCTTGTGGGCTCACTGATGTTGATGTGGATGCTGCTGTTTCCAGTGGACGGCCATGACTCCAGCGAAGACGCCAGCGCCTGCATGGAGTTGATGTTTTGGAAGCTGAAGGAGGACGCAAAGGTCAAGAGATGACCTCCAACACCACCGCTCCACCGCTCTTCAGCACGGCTTCTGGGACCGCACAGGCTCACTGTCCCCGGAATCAAACACAGGCTTCCGGGATTTCCCAACACAAGCTTCCGGGATTTCCCAACACAGGCCACAGGTCCCCCAAGAACAACACAGCTGCTGGGACATCCCATCACTGGCACCCCGAGTCAAACACAGACATTGCAGGTGCAGATCTGGTGGCAACAGTCTTTTCTTGGAGTTGTTCCCCTGGGACTGTATAAGAGGAGGAGGGGCTGTTGGTGGAGGCGGGGGCCGGCGTGGCTTGTGTTTCTGTTGAGTGTTTTTTTTTTTTTACACAAGGCAAGCTGGTAACAGTACGGTCAGACTGGCCACGTGAAAAAGTGCTACCTTTTTTTTTTATCTGTCAAAGCCCTCCTCCTCCTCCTCCTCCTCCTCCTCCTCCTCAGAACTTCAGAGGCCTGCGCTAAACAGTGACACCACTGCTTGGAAGCATTTCAGTTTGTCACAATGCAGACCTTTTTTTTTTCCTTTGTTGAAGGGGGGTGGGGTGATCGATCTCTGCTTAAGTGGTGTCTCTTGATGCCTGGAGTGTTATCAATGCTTTGTTAATAAGTCCCCTTTTAACTTAGTACTTTAAAAAAAGATGCTAGGGCATTGTGTTTCTATGGTGAGTCATCTTATCGATGCCAGGCAAATTGCACTATCTATGGGAGCACCCTTATTATACACAGGGCAAAAGTCTGAGTACCTCATATGTGATAATGTATACATTTCATATGAATAACTAGAGTGGTGATTTAGTGCATTGCTATAATAGATGCGATTAATATCTGAATGCACTTTTATTACTCACCTTGCACCTCAGTTTGTTTTTTTTACATCACGTTTATGTGGTTCATATAAGGTTATTTTGTTAAATTATTATTAATCCTATAATACTTGATCAAGAGACCCTTAGCAGAACTTAATGTCCCTATACCTACCTACTTAGTTGACAGAACGTGTTCTTTGTATTTAAAATAAAATAGACTATATCATTGCCTCCTTTTTCCACCTGTGCACTGCATGAAATAAAAACAATGCCTTTTGTTGTAATAGCACTGGTAGGGTATATAACTAAAGTGAAAAACAAAACGTGTTTCAGTATTTTTAAAATACTCGACAGACAGTTTGACCTGATTTTTAGTTACACAACGATTATCATTTAAACTAAATGACCCAATGCGCTGTTTTGTGTTGAAAGCGACAAATATGCTTACTGGAAAAAAATACTTAAGCGCTGTAAATATGCTGTAAGTAGTTGACTTTTGTATCTGTTCATTTCTGTTTAAGTTTTATATTAAAAACCAAAAACATATGTAAAAAAAACAAAAAAAAAACATCTAGTCGCTCTCTTATTAGCACGCCTAATGTTTCTACCAAAATGTCTTCTTTCTGCCCCAAAGTGAGCTCTTTTCAAGCACAGTGCAGAAGGGTCTGTGGTCTGTCCTGGAGATGTGTTACAGCAGCAGGTGCGGTGCTGGCCCTCAGCAGATGTGTATTTTAGAAGCAAAATGGCAGAGAAATGCTAAGCCAAGGGGCCCATCCTTTCTTCAGTATGTTGGCCTATTGAGCTCCTCCCGTCACATGTCAGTATGCATTTCCCCCAGGCCGCGCCAGCGACACCAGGTATAAAAGATCCGCTGAGCGAGGATCAATACCTACACAATGTTCTGCTGACATGGAGGGGGGCTTCCTAGTGTTTATTGAGTGTTGCCCAGATTTGAACATGTGGAGCGAAGCGGCTTAGAGGGGTCTTCTTCATTATCCAATTCGATCAGTGGCCCCTCTCTCTCTCTCTCTCTCTCTCTCTCTCTCTCTCTCTCTCTCTCTCCTTCTCTCTCTCTCTCTCTCTCTCTCTCTCTCTCTCTCTCTCTCTCTCTCTCTCTCTCTCTCTCTCTCTCTCTCTCTCTCTCTCTCTCTCTCTCTGCGTCTGCAGTCACCTTTGACTAGCGGGGGTCTCTGGGGGGCACTGGGGTGGGGGGTGGTGGTGGGGGACTAAGAAGGACTACAAACTGAGCCCATGCTGGGAGTCCAAGAGAGGTTTTATCTGCTCTAAGAGCCGGAGAACAGAAACACTTGACTGCCTACATCCTGTGTTTAACACACACCAGGGATTCAGAAAGCTGGATTCTTCTGGAAAGGATTCTGTCTGTGAGTTGCTGTGCGATTCACTGGAACAAAGTATTTCACCAGTGAATTCAACAAATCCCAATCCAGACACTTTGTGGCACATTGTTTCCCCACAAAGAACGAAAACGACATCATATGATCTCAAGACGAATTAGACGAGCCCAGAGCTGCAGTGGTCTTCCTTGCCATGACCACTATCTTTGTTGCCAGTTTGGATTATGCTGTTCCTTAATATAGCCGTGGCTCATATTAAGGGCACCTGACCTGTTGGTGCCCTTGACCCCCCCCCCCCCCCCCCCCCCCCCCCCCAACCCTCATACCACCCCCCCATTCTGGCCGGACCCCACAGCTGCCTGTCCCTCTCTCTCTCTCTTTAATCTCTCACTCTGCCCGCCCAATTAAATGCTGCTCTTTACTCACTTGCAAATATTGATCTCCTGGTGGGGCAGCCCATGGCCACCGTACTCTCTGAGGACAGACAGGAGATCATAGCACCCTAATTGGAGATGATAATAAGTCTCCCGGGCTCATAAGACCAGCATTATTAGAGGCGTGCTGGTCAAATCAATACATTTTGAATTAGACTTCAACTAAATAGCTTTTCAATGTGATTGTGTATCAGCCCATGGATTGCTTGGATCACGTTTCTTTTAGAAAGGGCATTTTTGGATTGAGAGTTGATAGGTTGTCCTATTAGACATAGCAGGACAGCACAGATGAAGCTCGAAGGTTTGCATGTGTGCGGGTGTGTGTGTGTGTGTGTGTGTGTGTGTGTGTGTGTGTGTGTGTGTGTGTCTATCTGTTTGCACATGGGTCAATGTCAATCTAAGCCACGAGTGTGTCATAGCCGGTGTCAGGGCTCACAGCGTGATCCTCACACTCCGGGGGTCTTAAGAAGAGCCGATGACCCGCCGTGCGCTCTCCCCCGTCTCCCCCGTCTCCCCCGTCTCCCCCAGGTCAAAGGCCAGTCGGCCCCGATCGATCCCCACCCCCTCCCTGGCCGCCACCTCAATGAAGAAGTCTAAAGCTCCCGGCTGCCCCGGCCCTCCCTGGCCCTGGCGCAGCAGCAGTAGCGGCCCTGAAAAGCCTTTTCAACTCCGCCGCGGCGCATGCCCATCGATCCGTCGCCGTCCCAGGCGGAGACCCCCTCCTCTCAGAGGCGCTCGGCCCCCCCAAAGATAACTGACAGCGACAAAGCGAGCCTCCTGACAGGCCCTTGTCAATACAAATCTCCACTATTGATAAGTCATTATAGCGAGTCCCGGGTGTTTAGGGAGGTTCTGGTGTTTAACTCAAACATCTGTTGAACAGAAGACGATCGACAGATCTCGCCTCACACTCCCCCTCTCCGCGCACCCGTTTTGATTGTGCTGTGAGTTATTTGGCTGTAGTATTGTTATATATATCACATTATAATTGGTTGTCTGACACAACAGAAAAACATGTTATTTGATGTCCAGATGAAAGACACATTGTATTTATTATTGCTCCACAAATCCTATATCTAAAAACATCCCCTTACCAAACTGGTGTCCACTTTGTATATTATAACATTGCTAGTACAACTGTCAAAACTATAATACACAATAACTTACCATCATGCCGGATAAACGTTTGAGTGTTGCCACTGTGATTATGCACCTTTTGCTCTTCTTATTACCAATGGAGTCTGTATGGGTAATTCCCAGTGTTATTTGACAGCAGTTATTAAACCTTCCAGGTTTCCTACACGCTTGCCAGAATGCCTTCTGCACTGTGGAGTGCTTTAGCTCTGGCGGGGCTTTGTTTTCGTTTTGCCATAATCCATGCACGTGTAAGTGGATCTTCTAAGAGGAGGATAACTCCCCTTAAGCTCCTTTAAACTCTACGGGAAGTACTGCCAAGCCACTCATTTCTCATTCACATCCTCACTTAGATGATTCCCATTATTACCCTTTAATGTATATAAACTGTGACATGGTCAAACTTAATACAAAAGTATGCATACTAATATACATGCTGAAATGTTACTTGCATCATTTTAATATGGCGCTTCTGGACACCTGCTGGGTTGGCCCGTCCATCATTCCTCCCGTAACCCGTTGGTGAGACGGGGCTCCAGATAGAGCAGTCAAGACAGCTCTGTCTCAAGGGTCTGTGAAGGACTCTGAGAGAGGCTGTTATCAGTGAAGCCATGGCTCATTGAGGCTGAACTCTGGCTGTCTTGTCACCGAGCTGAGCCGGGGAGGACCCCGTGGGCCAGAAGAAGGGCAGGGTAGGGATCCAGGGGAAGTGCGTGGTTTGAAAGGGGGGGTAGCTGGGATGGAGTCCTGGGTGTTGGTTTTGGGATGGTGGGTGGGTGGATGGGTGGATGGAGGGGGGGTGCACACAAGCACACTCTTTGTGTGCTTATAATCCCCCCAGCCAACACAGCTTTGGCCAGGTTTCATCATGAAAGTGCCATGAAATAACTACTTTTTTTCCCCTCTTTGCGGTAAATCTCCCCTAATCCTGCGAGCCGCGGAGACAAAGGCCTTTGGGACCTCATTCTGGGGCTTTTAGTGGGTATGAGGGGCTGGCCTAGGGAGCCTCTTCTAAATGACTTATTTCTATCAGACACTAATATAGCCTGACAGCCAAGAACAGCGAGAAAGAGGAGGAAAAAGGCGAAAAAGGGAAGGGAACACAAACATCTCACATTTTTTAGAAGTCTGAGCGGTTGATTATGTACGTTAGTGAGAGTTAGGGAGGGGAATCATTTCCATGCTCTCGCTGAGCCCACGTAGGAGAATAATGTATGTAGTCGGCTTCCCCGGTTGGATAGTGATAAAGTTGAAGTTTAAATGCAAAAGATGATGTTCTGTTTTTTCTGTGATTAATTGTTAAGTGAGGGATGCCTGCTGTTTTTTTGTAGCTTCTGCTCTTGAGTTGTTATTGTTAGTTGTTGTTGTTGTTGTTGTTGTTGTTGTTAATATATATGCGCTGTGCTTTTTGATAATGTTTCGTTGGAACAAAAAAAGACAATTACAAGTGGACCAAACTAGTATTTAGCAATTTTCTGTTTGTTTTGGCACACCTGCATGGAGGGAACAAGACAATCACTTTACAGTTTCCAATTAAAAATCACAGTCCCAGCCTAAAGGTATCAGTATTTGTCTGGTATTCTTGTGTTACCTTCTCTAGAGGAAAAACATTCCTTCTTAACTATAGCTGATACCCATGAGAAACATAATCTATCTGTCACTGGACGGCTTAGGGTTTCTACACTGGACACAAACTCAGACCTTTACGGAATTAACTTCTTAAAATCCCCTGATTGTTGGGAGTTATTAGAGATAGGTGTGTGCATGTGTGCGTGTCTGTGTGTGTGTGTGTGTGTGTGTGTGTGTGTGTGTGTGTGTGTGTGTGTGTGTGTGTGTGGCCTAATCACGTTAAGGCATAAGCCTAATACATAATATCTTAATGTTTAATTCACTTGATTTTCTTAACACTGATTTGACTTTGTGAAAATGTATGTTGAACTACATATATATCGAGTTTTGACCAAATGGACCATGTCTAGTTCATGGGCAAAATAAAAAATAAATAAAAAACAGGTCCTAGATAGATTGGGAGTAGGAGTATGAGAGAAAGAGGGTACAGAATAACAGGGGACAATCAAAGGCTGTTATTTTAATCTGTCCTGCCTCGCAGATTAGCCGACCACATTGTTGTAATTGTTTTAACGGGAGGGAGTGAAGCGGTCCCTTACAGGGGAATCCTCCGCCCAAATCTCCCAAGTTCAATAGTTTCAAAACTTGAGCCCTCGCGCCCCCTTGGCTTCCCTCCTCGCGCCTAATCCTGCTTAATACCTGGCTTTCTATTGGCTCGCGGCTAAGGGGAGATGGAGTAAACGCTTCTTAAATAGTCGCTGGTTTCGGAGAACTAGTTTCACACTACTTGACACACTGAGTGGGACGCGGACAAGGCCCTGTTTTCCACTGCGTTGGACTATCTCACAGGACGACCCCGAGCTGAGGGGACACACTTTGCCTCGTTTCGAAGCTCAGGTAGGGGAGCCGTACCAGCCTACTGAAGACGGCACACACTGTAGGCAATCTTACAGTCAAGCATCCTACTGCACAACGATTATTTACATTCATATTGTAGCCTTTAGCGACGTTTAGGCGCAATTCAACATAAAGATCTACTCGTGATAGCTAACATAATTAGTAGGCACACTAATGTTAATCATCGGTAGCGTGTTAAATATATATTTTCTGTTGAAATCTTCTGCATGCATTACGTTCTACCTTCTCCCTCTCTCCTGTCTCAAATGTGTTACCTGGGCTTACTTTGTTAGGCTACTTTAGGCCAATTAGCTTATAGACTTGCATTAATGCAAACGTGCTTAGGTCTTACTACAAGCCTCATCTAAGTTGCCTCTCTTTATGACACTTTTCAGGATGAATTCTTTGAATTTCTGCGGGGTTTCGAGCAGGGCGAACGAACTCCATGCCCTGCACAGCCTCAGCTCCATGGGCTTTGATCTCCGCCACCAGATGGCGGAACAGTACCGTGTTTATTCCTCGGCCAGTCCTGCAGCCAACACACTTTCTGTTGCGGAGAGACTGGCAGGTGTGTTTTTATTTAATTTATTTTTTTTTAACCTTTTTTTTCAGAATAGTAATAATTGTATTATAATTCTAGATGATTGACAAAGATCGAAAACGTGCATAGGCTTTTGGTCTCCACTTCTACTACTGTTTGTGATAAACTGAAAACCAACTTCAATCAATGGTTGCTCATAATATGTTTAGAAATGACCATGCTTCCGTATCAATACTAATGAATGCATTAAGAATGCTGTTAAACTTGACATCATCATTGATGTCATCTGGTTAAATAATTGTGTTGTGTACATTTTTCCTCCTCTCAGAACTCATTCTGGAGGCTCGCTATGGCAACCAGCAGAAGCAGCGTCGCAGCCGGACGGCCTTCACCGTGTCCCAGTTGCAGGCTCTGGAGAAGGCCTTCCAGCAGACCCAGTACCCAGACGTGGGCATGCGCGAGAGGCTGGCCGCGTGCGTCAACTTACCTGAGGCTCGCATCCAGGTCAGTCTCACCGTGTTCCCCGTCTCGCAAGATAATATGCGACCGCTTGACGCATGCTACAAACAATGCCTTGCATTTTTAGGAGTGAAATGGAAACGTTTTAGAAAAGTGTGTGTGTACATTATGAAAACAAGGCTTTGCTCCCCAAACATTAAAACCGTGCCCCCTCCCTTTCTCCCTCCCACCAGGTGTGGTTCAAAAACAGAAGGGCAAAGTTTCGTAAAGGACAGAGGTGCGCCCCACTTTCCAGAGAGCCCAGCGCTGAAGAAGCACTGCATTATGACACGGCTGGACGGGAAGAGGCCCGATTTGGAGGCCAGCCGAGTGCCCCCAAAACAAGCATGGACAACACTGCTCCACGTCCAGCGGAGAGCAGAGACTTTACCATTCGCTCGCCACACACAGACTCCAACATATCCAGGCCCGAGGTTCGACAGCGCTCCCCTCAGCTGTTCCCCTTTGTGGCTGGCGGAGAGCAGTACAGGTTTGTCCACTCCGGCCAGCAGGCTGTGGGAGTGCTGTCTGTAGAGATCCCCCTCGCCCCCCCCTTCTGGCCCATCATGCACCAGCACAGCGCTGCCGGCCTGGGGGTCCTGCCGTCGGCGATCGGGAAAAACTGTAGCCTGTCCCTGCAGACAGCTTGTTCCAGTACAGCGGTTGCTCATCCTCACCTTGGGCTGTAGCTGTACACACACACATACACACACATACACGCTCATACACACACACACACGCTAATACACACACACACAAACACGTTCATACACACACACACACACACACACACAAACACGCTCACACACACACACACACACACACACACACACACACACACACACACAAACACGCTCATACACACACACACACACACACACTTAAGGTCTCACCATTTCCTGTTCATGGACAAGTTTCTGAGACAGCAGAATGAGTTAAGAGGTGTATAGCAGTGTGGAATAACTATTGCCATTTTTGAGTTGAATCAGTTCTTGATGAATACTGTCAAATGTTTGTATGGAAATGAATAACTAATTTATTGTTTCTACCCGTTATGTAGGTATGCAATAGGCCACTGAAGTAGGCCTAATGTAATAAAGCACTGAAACATAATAACGTCAAGTACAAAAAAGGTAGCACACTTAAAATAATCTTTGTTCAATAATTTCTTTAGTTTGAATAAACAGTGGCCGTTAGCAAAATCACCAGGCAACAGCTGCACAACTAGTTGAATATGATGTTGTCATTGTGCAAAAATCTGAAAGTGTTCAGATTTGTTTTATATTGTCTATATTGGCTTGATATTGGCTATCTATGTTATTAAGGTAAACCTGATTAAAAAGGACAATTAAGTGTTATAAGAGAGTTGAACATCCTTTAAATATGATAAAAATCTGATTATATAAATATGATTATCCAATGTTGTTTTTTTGGTGCGTAATTTCAATTAAACATATGAAATAGAACAACAAATACCATAGGGCCTACATATAACAACTACACAAACAATTATTCAAGAAAGTGCAGATCAATTTGACAATTTGCTTCTTGGAACTATATATTCTTCTTAGGCTAAATATGCCACCTTGATGGAGGATTAAAAGAACCAGCCGTTAGCTGCCCATTATTAACCTTAAAGGCGTCAAGATGCCACCTGTGGCACTTTGTAGTCATGTAGTTCTGTATTCCTTATGCCCGCATCATTTTACTCTCAAAATCCCCATGAAATAATACTGCATATTGGCACTGATCGCCGAGTCCAAACCGCCAACAGATTGAGTGATTATTGAAGTAGGTTTTGCAGAGTCAACCACATAACCAGCATCAGCAGCTCGCGCTGACCCATATTCTACCATCCAGTTGCAGCACTTCGTCAGCGCGAGGCGGTGTCCGGACTCTCGTGTGACGCTATGCTTGGCTGCTATCGGCAGGGGAGGCTTAAAGAGACAACAGCAAAACCATAGCGATCGGAGGAAAATTACATACAATCATGCGTCCAATTGAGGAACGATAATGTCGACTTCATTTCAATAATTGACATAAAAAGGTAATGTATATTATTTGCTGCCTGTAAATGCGCATGTACGTATTCATTGGACGGTTCCGTCGCGCCTTCTATCAACGCCGTTGCTAACGAACGGGAGCTAACGTAACGCTAACAGAGCTAACAGCGGAGCTAACTGTGTACGGACTGTTCAGTCGCGGAGGATTAAGGAGTTGCCCAGCAGTGTTATGGTCGTCGCCGAAAACGTACCCTTCTATCAGGTGAAATAGTGAAAGATGGTGTTTACTATGACTGTTCTCGGCGTTCGAGCGGTGTCTTTTGTAGCCGGATGGAGACTGGTGTGTACTAATGTTAGGGACGCGGAGCTTCAACATTGTCAATCTATGAATGTTTCATGTTATGTCCTGTTTCAACTTGTTCCGCTCACCGATGGCTCGCTGAAGTTAGCTACGGCTTGCTGTGGCTACAGTCAGGCTAATACACAGTCGGCTGCTAGGCCAACACTTTAGTAAGCTTGTGTTATCGTCAGGCCAGGGGAATAGTTATTTCGTGATCTGGGTTTAGTGTTCTGTGATTCATTGGTTTTCGGTCAATAGACGGATGTTGACTAAATATGGTAGAGACCACGGGCGAGGAAGATGGGTCAATGAATGAAAACAACGCTTCTGTTAGCTTTAGCTATCAATTAGCGATGTCCATCTAGCTGGTTGGCAACGTCGATCGCTTCAGAAAATGTGGCCTAGTGCCTAGTTGAAGATTGTTCTGTTTATAGCTGGGACGCATTAGTGGATTCTTGGTTCCCTTTATCTATTCTTAGGGCAATGTCAAGTGATCAGTTGTGACGAACACTCGGTAATGTTGACATTGCTAGCAATCGGATCGTTTGGGATGACAGCTGTCTCACACTATCATAGCAGGAAACCAGGTCCGTGGCAGGTAACCAGGTCTACCTACCACCAGCTAGTAGCAGATCATAACGTTAGTAAACTTTAGGTATGATTAGTAGCTCGGTGATTTACTTGACTCACTTTATTGACTCGTATGATTTTAATACGAGACTGTTCAACCGGTTATACCACCGTTTCATGCTTGTAATGTATTGTGTCGAGTGATGTATTTATACTAGTTTTTATTAGTTGATGTAAGAGACGTACTCATTTGATGCTGTCTATTAATTCATCATATTTCTTAATATTAAGTGTTAAATAATTAATAATAATAATGTTCAACGTAATGCTTCTAACGTTGGTCACAACAAATACTGGCCTTTCCGAAATGGCTAATCTATAGGTCCAGGTGGTCACTAGTTCATTAGCATAATGTATACTTTTGAACCAGTCTTTCTCTTTCATACACATTCATTCACATTTAAAATGTACGGTTTATTTATTCCTTACAAATAAGAGGTGTGGCATTTTCGCCAGGATTGGTTTTACTTCCTCTTGGCAGTGAAGACGTGTGGCTGACTACACAGCTCAACAAAGTAATGATTGACCTCATACTTCTAGCCTTTCGACCACAGGGACATGCATACAGAACACACACACACACACACACACACACACACACACACACACACACACACACACACACACACACACAAAACCACTGAAATTTCTAATTAAACGTGAGCTGATATGCGCCTCTGATATCAACATTTGTAAAAACATTGCAGTTTATTTCAACTAGAGACGAGCATAATGTTCAATTATTTAATAAATCTCAACCAGATAAAAATGAAGAAAA
>JAXIVH010000003.1:15370450-15461293 GCA_036785325.1 Urophycis tenuis | reverse complement strand
GTTTTATATTACAAAAACCAAAAACATATGTAAAAAAAAACAAAAAAAAACATCTAGTCGCTCTCTTATTAGCACGCCTAATGTTTCTACCAAAATGTTCTTCTTTCTGCCCCAAAGTGAGCTCTTTTCAAGCACAGTGCAGAAGGGTCTGTGGTCTGTCCTGGAGATGTGTTACAGCAGCAGGTGCGGTGCTGGCCCTCAGCAGATGTGTATTTTAGAAGCAAAATGGCAGAGAAATGCTAAGCCAAGGGGCCCATCCTTTCTTCAGTATGTTGGCCTATTGAGCTCCTCCCCGTCACATGACAGTATGCATTTCCCCCAGGCCGCGCCAGCGACACCAGGTATAAAAGATCCGCTTGAGCGAGGATCAATACCTACACAATGTTCTGCTGACATGGAGGGGGGCTTCCTAGTGTTTATCGAGTGTTGCCCAGATTTGAACATGTGGAGCGAAGCGGCTTAGAGGGGTCTTCTTCATTATCCAATTCGATCAGTGGCCCTGTCTCTCTCTCTCTCTCTCTCTCTCTCTCTCTCTCTCTCATCTCTCTCTCTCTCTCTCTCTCTCTCTCTCTCTCTCTCTCTCTCTCTCTCTCTCTCTCTCTCTCTCTCTCCTCTCTCCTCTCTCTCTCTGCGTCTGCAGTCACCTTTGACTAGCGGGGGTCTCTGGGGGGGCACTGGGGTGGGGGGTGGTGGTGGGGGACTAAGAAGGACTACAAACTGAGCCCATGCTGGGAGTCCAAGAGAGGTTTTATCTGCTCTAAGAGCCGGAGAACAGAAACACTTGACTGCCTACATCCTGTGTTTAACACACACCAGGGATTCAGAGAGCTGGATTCTTCTGGAAAGGATTCTGTCTGTGAGTTGCTGTGCGATTCACTGGAACAAAGTATTTCACCAGTGAATTCAACAAATCCCAATCCAGACACTTTGTGGCACATTGTTTCCCCACAAAGAACGAAAACGACATCATATGATCTCAAGACGAATTAGACGAGCCCAGAGCTGCAGTGGTCTTCCTTGCCATGACCACTATCTTTGTTGCCAGTTTGGATTATGCTGTTCCTTAATATAGCCGTGGCTCATATTAAGGGCACCTGACCTGTTGGTGCCCTTGACCCCCCCCCCCCCCCCAACCCTCATACCACCCCCCCATTCTGGCCGGACCCCACAGCTGCCTGTCCCTCTCTCTCTCTCTTTAATCTCTCACTCTGCCCGCCCAATTAAATGCTGCTCTTTACTCACTTGCAAATATTGATCTCCTGGTGGGGCAGCCCATGGCCACCGTACTCTCTGAGGACAGACAGGAGATCATAGCACCCTAATTGGAGATGATAATAAGTCTCCTGGGCTCATAAGACCAGCATTATTAGAGGCGTGCTGGTCAAATCAATACATTTTGAATTAGACTTCAACTAAATAGCTTTTCAATGTGATTGTGTATCGGCCCATGGATTGCTTGGATCACGTTTCTTTTAGAAAGGGCATTTTTGGATTGAGAGTTGATAGGTTGTCCTATTAGACATAGCAGGACAGCACAGATGAAGCTCGAAGGTTTGCATGTGTGCGAGTGTGCGAGTGTGTGTGTGTGTGTGTGTGTGTGTGTGTGTCTATCTGTTTGCACATGGGTCAATGTCAATCTAAGCCACGAGTGTGTCATAGCCGGTGTCAGGGCTCACAGCGTGATCCTCACACTCCGGGGGTCTTAAGAAGAGCCGATGACCCGCCGTGCGCTCTCCCCCGTCTCCCCCGTCTCCCCCGTCTCCCCCAGGTCAAAGGCCAGTCGGCCCCGATCGATCCCCACCCCCTCCCTGGCCGCCACCTCAATGAAGAAGTCTAAAGCTCCCGGCTGCCCCGGCCCTCCCTGGCCCTGGCGCAGCAGCAGCAGCGGCCCTGAAAAGCCTTTTCAACTCCGCCGCGGCGCATGCCCATCGATCCGTCGCCGTCCCAGGCGGAGACCCCCTCCTCTCAGAGGCGCTCGGCCCCCCCAAAGATAACTGACAGCGACAAAGCGAGCCTCCTGACAGGCCCTTGTCAATACAAATCTCCACTATTGATAAGTCATTAAAGCGAGTCCCGGGTGTTTAGGGAGGTTCTGGTGTTTAACTCAAACATCTGTTGAACAGAAGACGATCGACAGATCTCGCCTCACACTCCCCCTCTCCGCGCACCCGTTTTGATTGTGCTGTGAGTTATTTGGCTGTAGTATTGTTATATATATCACATTATAATTGGTTGTCTGACACAACAGAAAAACATGTTATTTGATGTCCAGATGAAAGACACATTGTATTTATTATTGCTCCACAAATCCTATATCTAAAAACATCCCCTTACCAAACTGGTGTCCACTTTGTATATTATAACATTGCTAGTACAACTGTCAAAACTATAATACACAATAACTTACCATCATGCCGGATAAACGTTTGAGTGTTGCCACTGTGATTATGCACCTTTTGCTCTTCTTATTACCAATGGAGTCTGTATGGGTAATTCCCAGTGTTATTTGACAGCAGTTATTAAACCTTCCAGGTTTCCTACACGCTTGCCAGAATGCCTTCTGCACTGTGGAGTGCTTTAGCTCTGGCGGGGCTTTGTTTTCGTTTTGCCATAATCCATGCACGTGTAAGTGGATCTTCTAAGAGGAGGATAACTCCCCTTAAGCTCCTTTAAACTCTACGGGAAGTACTGCCAAGCCACTCATTTCTCATTCACATCCTCACTTAGATGATTCCCATTATTACCCTTTAATGTATATAAACTGTGACATGGTCAAACTTAATACAAAAGTATGCATACTAATATACATGCTGAAATGTTACTTGCATCATTTTAATATGGCGCTTCTGGACACCTGCTGGGTTGGCCCGTCCATCATTCCTCCCGTAACCCGTTGGTGAGACGGGGCTCCAGATAGAGCAGTCAAGACAGCTCTGTCTCAAGGGTCTGTGAAGGACTCTGAGAGAGGCTGTTATCAGTGAAGCCATGGCTCATTGAGGCTGAACTCTGGCTGTCTTGTCACCGAGCTGAGCCGGGGAGGACCCCGTGGGCCAGAAGAAGGGCAGGGTAGGGATCCAGGGGAAGTGCGTGGTTTGAAAGGGGGGGTAGCTGGGATGGAGTCCTGGGTGTTGGTTTTGGGAGGGTGGGTGGGTGGATGGGTGGATGGAGGGGGGGTGCACACAAGCACACTCTTTGTGTGCTTATAATCCCCCCAGCCAACA
This sequence comes from Urophycis tenuis, assembly GCA_036785325.1. Lineage (NCBI taxonomy): Eukaryota > Metazoa > Chordata > Actinopteri > Gadiformes > Phycidae > Urophycis > Urophycis tenuis. Next base: position 15,458,072 of record JAXIVH010000003.1, on the reverse strand, counting down.
CAGCTTTGGCCAGGTTTCATCATGAAAGTGCCATGAAATAACTACTTTTTTTCCCCTCTTTGCGGTAAATCTCCCCTAATCCTGCGAGCCGCGGAGACAAAGGCCTTTGGGACCTCATTCTGGGGCTTTTAGTGGGTATGAGGGGCTGGCCTAGGGAGCCTCTTCTAAATGACTTATTTCTATCAGACACTAATATAGCCTGACAGCCAAGAACAGCGAGAAAGAGGAGGAAAAAGGCGAAAAAGGGAAGGGAACACAAACATCTCACATTTTTTAGAAGTCTGAGCGGTTGATTATGTACGTTAGTGAGAGTTAGGGAGGGGAATCATTTCCATGCTCTCGCTGAGCCCACGTAGGAGAATAATGTATGTAGTCGGCTTCCCCGGTTGGATAGTGATAAAGTTGAAGATTAAATGCAAAAGATGATGTTCTGTTTTTTCTGTGATTAATTGTTAAGTGAGGGATGCCTGCTGTTTTTTTGTAGCTTCTGCTCTTGAGTTGTTATTGTTAGTTGTTGTTGTTGTTGTTGTTGTTGTTGTTGTTGTTGTTGTTGTTGTTAATATATATGCGCTGTGCTTTTTGATAATGTTTCGTTGGAACAAAAAAAGACAATTACAAGTGGACCAAACTAGTATTTAGCAATTTTCTGTTTGTTTTGGCACACCTGCATGGAGGGAACAAGACAATCACTTTACAGTTTCCAATTAAAAATCACAGTCCCAGCCTAAAGGTATCAGTATTTGTCTGGTATTCTTGTGTTACCTTCTCTAGAGGAAAAACATTCCTTCTTAACTATAGCTGATACCCATGAGAAACATAATCTATCTGTCACTGGACGGCTTAGGGTTTCTACACTGGACACAAACTCAGACCTTTACGGAATTAACTTCTTAAAATCCCCTGATTGTTGGGAGTTATTAGAGATAGGTGTGTGCATGTGTGTGTGTGTGTGTGTGTGTGTGTGTGTGTGTGTGTGTGTGTGTGTGTGGCCTAATCACGTTAAGGCATAAGCCTAATACATAATATCTTAATGTTTAATTCACTTGATTTTCTTAACACTGATTTGACTTTGTGAAAATGTATGTTGAACTACATATATATCGAGTTTTGACCAAATGGACCATGTCTAGTTCATGGGCAAAATAAAAAATAAATAAAAAACAGGTCCTAGATAGATTGGGAGTAGGAGTATGAGAGAAAGAGGGTACAGAATAACAGGGGACAATCAAAGGCTGTTATTTTAATCTGTCCTGCCTCGCAGATTAGCCGACCACATTGTTGTAATTGTTTTAACGGGAGGGAGTGAAGCGGTCCCTTACAGGGGAATCCTCCGCCCAAATCTCCCAAGTTCAATAGTTTCAAAACTTGAGCCCTCGCGCCCCCTTGGCTTCCCTCCTCGCGCCTAATCCTGCTTAATACCTGGCTTTCTATTGGCTCGCGGCTAAGGGGAGACGGAGTAAACGCTTCTTAAATAGTCGCTGGTTTCGGGGAACTAGTTTCACACTACTTGACACACTGAGTGGGACGCGGACAAGGCCCCGTTTTCCACTGCGTTGGACTATCTCACAGGACGACCCCGAGCTGAGGGGACACACTTTGCCTCGTTTCGAAGCTCAGGTAGGGGAGCCGTACCAGCCTACTGAAGACGGCACACACTGTAGGCAATCTTACAGTCAAGCATCCTACTGCACAACGATTATTTACATTCATATTGTAGCCTTTAGCAACGTTTAGGCGCAATTCAACATAAAGATCTACTCGTGATAGCTAACATAATTAGTAGGCACGTTAATCATCGGTAGCGTGTTAAATATATATTTTCTGTTGAAATCTTCTGCATGCATTACGTTCTACCTTCTCCCTCTCTCCTGTCTCAAATGTGTTACCTGGGCTTACTCTGTTAGGCTACTTTAGGCCAATTAGCTTATAGACTTGCATTAATGCAAACGTGCTTAGGCCCTACTACAAGCCTTATCTAAGTTGCCTCTCTTTATGACACTTTTCAGGATGAATTCTTTGAATTTCTGCGGGGTTTCGAGCAGGGCGAACGAACTCCATGCCCTGCACAGCCTCAGCTCCATGGGCTTTGATCTCCGCCACCAGATGGCGGAACAGTACCGTGTTTATTCCTCGGCCAGTCCTGCAGCCAACACACTTTCTGTTGCGGAGAGACTGGCAGGTGTGTTTTTATTAATTTTTTTTTTTTTAACCTTTTTTTCAGAATAGTAATAATTGTATTATAATTCTAGATGATTGCCAAAGATCGAAAACGTGCATAGGCTTTTGGTCTCCACTTCTTGGTTGTATAATTCTGCTACTGTTTGTGATAAACTGAAAACCAACTTCAATCAATGGTTGCTCAAAATATGTTTAGAAATGACCATGCTTCCGTATCAATACTAATGAATGCATTAAGAATGTCGCAATTGTGCTTGCTGTTAAACTTGACATCATCATTGATGTCATCTGGTTAAATAATTGTGTTGTGTACATTTTTCCTCCTCTCAGAACTCATTCTGGAGGCTCGCTATGGCAACCAGCAGAAGCAGCGTCGCAGCCGGACGGCCTTCACCGTGTCCCAGTTGCAGGCTCTGGAGAAGGCCTTCCAGCAGACCCAGTACCCAGACGTGGGCATGCGCGAGAGGCTGGCCGCGTGCGTCAACTTACCTGAGGCTCGCATCCAGGTCAGTCTCACCGTGTTCCCCGTCTCGCAAGATAATATGGGACCGCTTGACGCATGCTACAAACAATGCCTTGCATTTTTAGGAGTGAAATGGAAACGTTTTAGAAAAGTGTGTGTGTAAATTGTGAAAACAAGGCTTTGCTCCCCAAACATTAAAACCGTGCCCCCTCCCTTTCTCCCTCCCACCAGGTGTGGTTCAAAAACAGAAGGGCAAAGTTTCGTAAAGGACAGAGGTGCGCCCCACTTTCCAGAGAGCCCAGCGCTGAAGAAGCACTGCATTATGACACGGCTGGACGGGAAGAGGCCCGATTTGGAGGCCAGCCGAGTGCCCCCAAAACAAGCATGGACAACACTGCTCCACGTCCAGCGGAGAGCAGAGACTTTACCATTCGGTCGCCACACACAGACTCCAACATATCCAGGCCCGAGGTTCGACAGCGCTCCCCTCAGCTGTTCCCCTTTGTGGCTGGCGGAGAGCAGTACAGGTTTGTCCACTCCGGCCAGCAGGCTGTGGGAGTGCTGTCTGTAGAGATCCCCCTCGCCCCCCCCTTCTGGCCCATCATGCACCAGCACAGCGCTGCCGGCCTGGGGGTCCTGCCGTCGGCGATCGGGAAAAACTGTAGCCTGTCCCTGCAGACAGCTTGTTCCAGTACAGCGGTTGCTCATCCTCACCTTGGGCTGTAGCTGTACACACACACATACACGCTCATACACACACACACACGCTAATACACACACACACAAACACGTTCATACACACACACACACACACACAAACACGCTCACACACACACACACACACACACACACACACAAACACGCTCATACACACACACACACACACACACACACACTTAAGGTCTCACCATTTCCTGTTCATGGACAAGTTTCTGAGACAGCAGAATGAGTTAAGAGGTGTATAGCAGTGTGGAATAACTATTGCCATTTTTGAGTTGAATCAGTTCTTGATGAATACTGTCAAATGTTTGTATGGAAATGAATAACTAATTTATTGTTTCTACCCGTTATGTAGGTATGCAATAGGCCACTGAAGTAGGCCTAATGTAATAAAGCACTGAAACATAATAACGTCAAGTACAAAAAAGGTAGCACACTTAAAATAATCTTTGTTCAATAATTTCTTTAGTTTGAATAAACAGTGGCCGTTAGCAAAATCACCAGGCAACAGCTGCACAACTAGTTGAATATGATGTTGTCATTGTGCAAAAATCTGAAAGTGTTCAGATTTGTTTTATATTGTCTATATTGGCTTGATATTGGCTATCTATGTTATTAAGGTAAACCTGATTAAAAAGGACAATTAAGTGTTATAAGAGAGTTGAACATCCTTTAAATATGATAAAAATCTGATTATATAAATATGATTATCCAATGTTGTTTTTTTGGTGCGTAATTTCAATTAAACATATGAAATAGAACAACAAATACCATAGGGCCTACATATAACAACTACACAAACAATTATTCAAGAAAGTGCAGATCAATTTGACAATTTGCTTCTTGGAACTATATATTCTTCTTAGGCTAAATATGCCACCTTGATGGAGGATTAAAAGAACCAGCCGTTAGCTGCCCATTATTAACCTTAAAGGCGTCAAGATGCCACCTGTGGCACTTTGTAGTCATGTAGTTCTGTATTCCTTATGCCCGCATCATTTTACTCTCAAAATCCCCATGAAATAATACTGCATATTGGCACTGATCGCCGAGTCCAAACCGCCAACAGATTGAGTGATTATTGAAGTAGGTTTTGCAGAGTCAACCACATAACCAGCATCAGCAGCTCGCGCTGACCCATATTCTACCATCCAGTTGCAGCACTTCGTCAGCGCGAGGCGGTGTCCGGACTCTCGTGTGACGCTATGCTTGGCTGCTATCGGCAGGGGAGGCTTAAAGAGACAACAGCAAAACCATAGCCATCGGAGGAAAATTACATACAATCATGCGTCCAATTGAGGAACGATAATGTCGACTTCATTTCAATAATTGACATAAAAAGGTAATGTATATTATTTGCTGCCTGTAAATGCGCATGTACGTATTCATTGGACGGTTCCGTCGCGCCTTCTATCAACGCCGTTGCTAACGAACGGGAGCTAACGTAACGCTAACAGAGCTAACAGCGGAGCTAACTGTGTACGGACTGTTCAGTCGCGGAGGATTAAGGAGTTGCCCAGCAGTGTTATGGTCGTCGCCGAAAACGTACCCTTCTATCAGGTGAAATAGTGAAAGATGGTGTTTACTATGACTGTTCTCGGCGTTCGAGCGGTGTCTTTTGTAGCCGGATGGAGACTGGTGTGTACTAATGTTAGGGACGCGGAGCTTCAACATTGTCAATCTATGAATGTTTCATGTTATGTCCTGTTTCAACTTGTTCCGCTCACCGATGGCTCGCTGAAGTTAGCTACGGCTTGCTGTGGCTACAGTCAGGCTAATACACAGTCGGCTGCTAGGCCAACACTTTAGTAAGCTTGTGTTATCGTCAGGCCAGGGGAATAGTTATTTCGTGATCTGGGTTTAGTGTTCTGTGATTCATTGGTTTTCGGTCAATAGACGGATGTTGACTAAATATGGTAGAGACCACGGGCGAGGAAGATGGGTCAATGAATGAAAACAACGCTTCTGTTAGCTTTAGCTATCAATTAGCGATGTCCATCTAGCTGGTTGGCAACGTCGATCGCTTCAGAAAATGTGGCCTAGTGCCTAGTTGAAGATTGTTCTGTTTATAGCTGGGACGCATTAGTGGATTCTTGGTTCCCTTTATCTATTCTTAGGGCAATGTCAAGTGATCAGTTGTGACGAACACTCGGTAATGTTGACATTGCTAGCAATCGGATCGTTTGGGATGACAGCTGTCTCACACTATCATAGCAGGAAACCAGGTCCGTGGCAGGTAACCAGGTCTACCTACCACCAGCTAGTAGCAGATCATAACGTTAGTAAACTTTAGGTATGATTAGTAGCTCGGTGATTTACTTGACTCACTTTATTGACTCGTATGATTTTAATACGAGACTGTTCAACCGGTTATACCACCGTTTCATGCTTGTAATGTATTGTGTCGAGTGATGTATTTATACTAGTTTTTATTAGTTGATGTAAGAGACGTACTCATTTGATGCTGTCTATTAATTCATCATATTTCTTAATATTAAGTGTTAAATAATTAATAATAATAATGTTCAACGTAATGCTTCTAACGTTGGTCACAACAAATACTGGCCTTTCCGAAATGGCTAATCTATAGGTCCAGGTGGTCACTAGTTCATTAGCATAATGTATACTTTTGAACCAGTCTTTCTCTTTCATACACATTCATTCACATTTAAAATGTACGGTTTATTTATTCCTTACAAATAAGAGGTGTGGCATTTTCGCCAGGATTGGTTTTACTTCCTCTTGGCAGTGAAGACGTGTGGCTGACTACACAGCTCAACAAAGTAATGATTGACCTCATACTTCTAGCCTTTCGACCACAGGGACATGCATACAGAACACACACACACACACACACACACACACACACACACACACACACACAAAACCACTGAAATTTCTAATTAAACGTGAGCTGATATGCGCCTCTGATATCAACATTTGTAAAAACATTGCAGTTTATTTCAACTAGAGACGAGCATAATGTTCAATTATTTAATAAATCTCAACCAGATAAAAATGAAGAAAACATTATTGCAACCATATTTGCACTTCAGAAGCCTTAAGTAAAAATTATAATAAGTTATTATAATAGACACGGAAAGGTCAATTCAATAATAATGTAATTCAGAAATGAATCATTGTGTGTAACAAGGTGATGCATGTATCTTGTGTATCATACTTAAACATGAATTATTTCATCTTGTGAAGTTTCTGTATATTGTTACCCTATCATGTAAATAATTCACTCTTATCTGCATTACAGCAGGCATCGCTAACTAAGCATTTTTTCCGAAGGGGAAATTACCTTTTTATTGCTTTCTTTTTAAAAGATGTATATAAAGTTGAGATCCAGATATTGTTGATCTTGACCCTTTCATTTGCCTTATCTGTCAAAGCCTTCTGAAATTCTTTTTGTCTCTTAAATGTGTTGCTCTCCTAAATGTATTGTTTTTTTGTGGGGTCATTGAAAATAGTTTAATGCCATGAGAGGTCCTTTTACTCACCACAGAAGTCTACTGTGGAATATTTCCGCTCGTATTGATTGGTTTATTGAATTTGCTTTTGCTTGTCAAAGGGCAAGATCCCATTTCAATTCTAGTATGGAAAAGCTTCTGTAGACACAATTTGATATTGAATAAAAAGGTTTATTTTTCACTATTCCAGCACCAATTCATTTATTTTAACTTGATTATGTTTACAAACATGTTGTCTTCCTACTTAAAGGTATAAAATAGCCACTTCAAAATGCAAATATCTAATCACATTTTGGTCTTCCTAAGTAAGCCATATTGATATGGGGGTTATGAATGTGTTCAGGTTCTAGACTAGGGTCTGACATGGGCTATTACAGATATACAATGTGCAAGTTCTTTGATGTATGTGATTTCACTGCATGCCCAATAGGTTGAATTTACTGTTGTTTGTTTTCCAGACATCGACCTGAAATTTGAGACCAACCACAACTTACCTCAACTCTGTGGCTCACTCCACATCTCCTCCCATGACGTGGCTCTGCAACATGGAGGATGGCCACTGTCTCGCCAAACACTGACCAGAAGGAATGAAGGCGCTCTGGGGTTTGTTGCCAAGCAGCCTTGTGGACGCAGTAGCTGGGATTCGGAGTGATTGTCTATGAGCGGTACTGTGTGCGTGGGCACATCTTAGCACTACCTGCCCACTTCAGGCAGGGACATGCAGCTCTAGTGCGGCGCTGGAGTAACGAAACCCGAAAGGAACTCGTCTCTGGTGAACGAGGAACAAGAGCTGCAACATCAGAAACCACAAACAGCAACAACAAGCAGAAGAAGGAAATAATTGTCTGTCGGCCTGTCTGTCGCGGGGAACTTCAGCCGCAGTTCCGGCCTATAGGAGTGACAGCATTTGCATAGCAACACCTCTCCTCTGTCTTGTGTGGTCGCTTGTCTGCCTCCCTCTCCCCAAACGGTCCCCGGGTCATTGTTTTGGAGTTTCTGTGGTTTGCATGGCCGGGGAATAATCGTGGAGAGGCCAGGGTACCACAAGCTTATGGATTTTGACAAGAGAGGTGGCAAGGGTGAGACAGAGGAAGGGAAAAAGATGTCAAAGGCGGCAGGCAGCAGGACTGGACATGGGGGTCGGAGTTCAGGGACCAACTCTGGGGTTCTTATGGTTGGCCCAAATTTCCGCGTGGGGAAAAAGATTGGCTGTGGAAACTTTGGAGAGCTGCGACTGGGGAAGAACCTCTACACTAATGAATATGTGGCAATCAAATTGGTAAGGGCAACGTGCTCTATGAGAAGCACATGGGTTTGACCGGCCGTTTTCATGCACATTGTCACCACACAGTTGTTTTGAGTGTGTCCACCACAATAATCAAACATTTTTCTAAATCTGTAAACTTTTCTGAACAAAATCCGCAAAACAGGCACCAGCTCTCATTCTTCATCTGTTTTTTGGTCTGCTGTCATTTCTTCCAGGAAGTAATGAAAAGAATGCAGAGTTTGTTTTTTTTCTGTACCGGTCATGAACACTTTAATCAAGTCCACTTTCCCAGAGCAACAGCACTGCACCCCAGTGGGTTTGACTCTTGTGACCTAAGAAAGCACACAGGAAGTATTCAGAAGCTCTCTCCACCCCCACACACCACTTCTTGCCGAGCAAATATTATTTTATCACTTCAACTCAGTCCAACGTGTTGTTATTGGTTAATGAGTCAACCGAGTGGTTGTATTTATCAATGAGGAGAAAACAATTTAGCCAGACAAACCTTTTCAGTTCTATTAACTTGTGCTTGCCTGCAGAGAGATGCGACTTGGCTTAGTTTGACATGGTTGGGTATTTGAAACGATATGCATCATTTTGTCCACCAGCCACATACGCTATTTTAGAGTGATAATGTAGAGGTATGTTCCACTCGTTTTCACATGCATGTTTTTTGTGTGTGTTTTATAGCGGGTTTAGCATGACTCGGGACTTGATGTATCATCATTTTCTTTGTTGTACTTAGGATGAGTAGAACTGGGTGACTACAGCATCCGGTCACGTAGCCTTTCTGTTCGAGGAGTTCTTGCTCGGTTTTGTGGGTCTTTTTATTTCATCATAGCATGGAACAATGTCAAGCCCGTGGTAAAGTAACACACACGCACACACACACACACACACACACACAGAAGTAATAAACCACATGTAAGGGCTGTAGGCCTTCTGATTGGTAGCTGGAAGTTAGCTAGAGACTGAGCTGCTTTTCTACTTCCTTTTGCGTTCAAGCTTGCATGTTCTTCACTGGTCCCTTCTTGCCTTTCTGTAAATGGTCCCCTTCATGACACTTTGTAGACATTTTCAAACGGCATCAAAGCTAAACCTGCCCACCAGATTTCTTCCTGGACTTCTGTGACCACACCTCTTGATGCCTGCCTTGATGCCTTGTCTTTCCCTGGCTGTGCCCCCGGTGAAGTTGTCATGCAGTAGCCGGAGGCGTCTACCAGCAGAGACCAGTGGGGGCCTGGCGTCATGTCTTCCACAGCCACAATGGTCTGTGTATGATTATACTTACATTTGCCCAGGGAGGTCATTATCTCTAAACGGGCACTCATTGAAGGCTTTGGTAACCACTTGGAAAGGCAGAGTTTAGCCTAGGGATTTAATTGCAGTTCTCCTCTACTTACAAATGTAAATCCTTAGTTGTGCTAAGGACCCCCCCATATACACCTCTTCCCTTCTGTGCACCCTCCCATCTGCTTGTGTATTTTTATCCCCATGATGTCCAGCTATATCTGGCTCTGGCATTAGAACCATAACATTGCTTCATGGCTCTTGTGTCCAAGTGTGCGCCAAGCTTAAGTGTTGTGAATGAACACTTGCAATGTTAAGTGTTCATTTAATAGGCACTGTGGGTTCCAGCTTTCTCCAAAGCAGTGACGCCTGCAGAAATCTGATGATTCGGATTCATGAGGGTTATTGGGCTTTTTTTACACTGCGACTTTGTCCCATGTGTCACGAATTACAATTTGATCACCGTGCATCACTTAAACTATGTGAGTATCACTTTAACTATGTGAACGTCATCGGCTGGTGGTAGGGCCACGGCTCAGTCATGGGAGGCTCTTCCAGAGCACTTTGTTCTGGACTTGAGACATACGAAAAGCCTGCTCATCTGGGAGCACCTGTTATGTACATGCCTGAAGCATTCAACGCCTTCTCACCCACATTTGTTTGCCATTAAGTTCCAACAGTTAAGACTCACCAATGTAAGCCAGGCTGAAATACCTGTTTGGGTGATGGACTGCTGTTACTTTGCATTTTCTTAAAGGGATACGCCAATATATCTGTGGATTGGCGTTTGCCAATTTACCCAGATTTAAGTCGTTGTTCAATTCCACATACGTCATTTGTTTCCAAAAGGGGAGTTTGCTGGGTTAGCTTTTGCTATCTGTTTGCCACTTCCATTGACTTGTAGAGTAACAGTAGCCTAGCTTCGGTTCATGTGAGGGAAATACTTTTAATTCCTTACCAGGAAGAGTTTTGGAAAAATGCTTACCCAAAATGAGTGCTATTAACAACCACAACAAGATTGTTTGTCATTACACATTACACAGCTATTTCACACAGCCCTATTTTTAGAGCTGTGATTATTAGGCTACCTGTGATATTATCAGCCACTTCTGTCTGGTTAGTTCTTGAAGAGGGTCACCTGTCAGTGGCTTGTCACAGGTAGACAAGACACTGACATAATAATCACAGTGCAGAAAATTGGGCAGAATTGGCTATGGGTTTTTCGACAAACAAAGATCAGTTTGTGTTGTTTATGGCCCTCGTTTTGAGGAAGTGACTAGTTGGAACACAGTAGATATTTAGTTCCACTGTTTTCCCCTTACATGAACAACAGCAGCTGGGCTGCTGTAAGTCAGCTCCTCACATTGACTTGAGAACAGAAAGCAAAGGTCAACCCAGCAAACTCCCCTTCGGGATTCACAATGATGAATTTTGAATTGAACAACTTTGAATTTTGGCAATTTACAGGTATCTCGGCAACATTTACACTTTGTTCCATGCATAAACAATTCCCCTTTGTAAAAACGACAGACAATCACACTTTATTTTTTCTTCTCTGGAATACATTGTATGAAAATAATAATTGTAAAGAATTGCTATCGGAGGCACACCCTTGCTCAGTACAATATTGGCCAGGCTGTGTTTACACAGTGTGTGAGCAACCTGTTAACAAACAGTGCTGCTTGGTTCAAATTCCTCTTTGTTTCACCAACAAAATGAAATGGATGACACTGGAGACCAATCTATTAATTAATCTCGTTTTGTGGAGTAATAACATCTTGCTGTAGCCCCATTTACTTGTGTGATGATGCACACCATGTTGAGTGTCTTGTGTGCCCGTCTGTCCTGGCAACTTGCAGAAATGGGCGTTTGCATGACGTCCAACGCAACTGGACCTGGGACAAAGGTCACTGGCCGTGTCACCCTGCACCAGCATGTGCTGGCGACCAGGCAGATGTAGAGTAGGCCCGAGCACAGCCTTCATTACGGCATCTGGAAGCACGCAGGAGGGGAGGAGGAAGGGCAAGCGGGAGACTGCCGAGCTCTGAAAGGTCTTCTTTGTTAGCGGGCTGGGTCGACACACAGTAGTTCACTCTTTGCTTCAGCTGGGCGCGTTCCCTGCCCTGACAAACGCCTGTGTGATGGAGGCTCCAACAGGGCTGTAGGCTTTGCTCCCGTGGGGAGATCCCGGTGTCTTAATGAAACGCCTACACGCTGCGGTCACACACTCTTCCCCCATACTGTGGAACACCTCCACCCATCATTCTTGCCCTCAACACATACACGCACACCCGCGCATGTACTCTACCCAAGCATGATAACAGTTGCACAAGGAAATTACTATGCAACCCCTCATGCAGGCGATAATTTTTTCCATTAAACATGTCTACATTATAGTTGATTTTATGGCCTCCGCTGATCACAGCCTAGTGCCTTCTCCATGGGTAATGCTGATCAAGGTCATGCAGTCCTTCTTGACCGAGTCATAGTGTTTGCTTTAGGTGTGCAGATTATGCACAACCCCACACAACCACACACGACCACTCCTAGCCAATGTATCTTTTGTGCCCTGCGACTTAAACAAATCCATTTCCACTTGTCATCCGCGTCAACCCCCTTCTGGAAGATAAGAGGCGTTAAAATTGCTCTTGCTTTGTGTTTTGTTTGAAGCCCTTTTGTCATAATGAGTACTGAAGTCACTCCTTGGTGGGCCGAGATGGCGGGCGGCCGTGAGGCTGGGATTACATGTAAGAAGTAATGCTCCTGAGGTGGGCCTGGACAGGCCTGTTGCTGTGGCAGTGAGTGGCCGCTCACAGCCACAGCCCGCTGGACTAGGGCAGTGATAAGTGAATCCTACCACCAGAGAGATTTGAACCAATCAACCTGCTCATGGCAGCCGGAAAGAGATGGGAAGGGGAGGGATGACATGACCTTGAAGCTCACAAGTATACAGCATTGACAATCTGTGCATGGTGGTAAATGCCATCCACATGCATTGAGGGCCAGCTATTTTAATGCGAAGAGAACGGCGTGTGTATGGCCAGTATCTCTTAGCGTTGTTGACCTGAACACTTTATAGTTGTGGGCAAAGCTCAAGCCGCCCCCATGTACTAATGACACCTTGTAAAACGCAGGGTCAACTGCTGATACGGAGAGAGGCAGAGCCAGACTGCCTATGCGTATGATTGTTGAGCGTCTCACGCTGTGGTCACTTGTGTGAGCGTCTGACTGCAGGAAATCTGAGTTGGTGTATCCTGCTTCTCCCTCTCCCCTGAAGCGTGATAAGCGGCTCTTGTTGCAAGCTAGCTCAGCAGCCTGCAGCCGGTCTCAGTGCAGCACGGCCATAGACGGCGACCAAGTGTGAGGGCACGCGGTCTCTAGCGGTGGGTCAGCAGTGCAAACCAAGAGCCCCTCTCCCGGGCCCTCCTAGTTGAGCGGGCAGGGCCGATCGAATGACTAATCCTTCGACTTCGGCCCCATTTCATAATAATCAAAGCGGGCGGACGCGGAGTGTGAATATACGCACACAAGCTAATGCTGCGGTGTAGCGCGGGTGCTGATTTAGTGATCAATCAGCAGCCTGCTCTGGCTATAGCAGGAGTAAGCGTGGATAAGCAAGATCAACATTGTCAGTGTTCTGCGTTTGATTACATGAGTGTAAATTGTAACATCGCACATGAGGCATTGATTTACAGTTTGACGCAGGGTGTGGGCCAGCGGCGCACATGTAATTGAAGACTGCATACTTCCTGGTTCATGGTTAGCCACTAGTCATTTTTTCCATTGGGTGTCCGTAGGAGTTACTCTCAATACCAAGGCCATCTTGTGCAAACCAGTTCGGGGCGACATTTTCATTCTTCGGGTCAGACAATCATGGTGCTGCTGGTGTTTTCCAAGTATAGCTGTGCTATATTTGACCCACCTTGTTGACAAGTCTTCCATTTCTTTGTTTTTGCTGTGTCAGAATTGCCAAGTAGAAATTACATGGCGGTATTTCGAAAAGTTTGTTCAATAGCCAAATTCACCAAAAGCAATTTCTCAAAAGTACAAAGATCAGAAAGAAACACACACAAGACACACTTATGCAAACAAATGTTTATTCCTAGTCTCAATTGTAAACTGAAAGTTTGTGTTACTGTACGCTGAGGGTGAAGCGGAGGGTAAGATCCTCAGTCTACTGTGCTGCTGTGAAAGGGGAGAAGCCTGTGGCTCTGTCACTCATGTACCACTGAGTTCTGGGACCAGCAGCTGAGCAGGGCCTGTTTGGGGGGCTCGCCCAACTGTTGAACTGGAAAGCCGAACACGGCCACTGCCGTCCTCTGACATCTTGGCCGTCACAACGGAAATATGATTGGTCACGGCTATTTAAGTGTGTCCGTGAAATGACAGGGACACATTTACTGTCTACGATCCAGATGATTAGAAACACTCAGAAATACATTAAAGCAATCACACATCTGTTACTCATTATTTAGCCGTTGTTTACCGACATTAATTCTATATGACGAAATCCCTCTCCCTGGCCGCCATGTTGCAGTTCCCATGACTCACCACCAACCTTCTGAACCCACATGGACGTCCCCTGTACACGCTACACCAGGAAGTGTCTAGTCTCTCCTTTCCCAGCCTAGGGCTTCAGGGCTTTGCGGGGGGTGGTGGTGGGTGACGGGGCAGCTGATGGTTTCATCTGGGGGCTCTAAATCTGAACTGAAACGGGAGAAGGGCGCTGGACACCAGCCAGCTGTTGCTCCCCCGACACCACGGTCCAACCACACACACACCTCTGGTTATAAAGATGGCCTTCAGAGAGAGGGGGGGGAGAGAGAGAGAGAGAGAGAGAGAGAGAGAGAGAGAGGGGGAGAGAGAGAGAGAGAGAGTGGGAGAGAGAGGGAGAGAGAGGGAGAGGGAGTGAGAGGGGGAGAGGGAGAGAGAGAGGGAGAGAGGGAGAGAGACTAAGTGGGCGTGTGTCCCCCTCCACCTCTTCTTACCACACAAATAGAGCCAGGCAAAGGTCATGGCCTATTCTGGGCCACATACATGATACTAGGTCAGTTTCCCTGGCATTGCCACACAGACCAATGCTACTGGACAGTCCCTGCGGCCCCAGTCTGTCGAAATGAGGGTCAAAACAGTGAACTATTTACTTCATGCAGGGAGATCCCAGCACCCAAGTCATTGATCCTCTTTTTAGACCAGTTGGACTTTATTATTTCTTATTATTTCTTCTTTTCTTTTATCTCCAGCGTCTTCCATCCGATGCCTGCTAATGGAGATTGCTTTTCACCCACCTTTCGTCTTTGTCACACGTTTGGTTGCACTCGCTTTGTTTTTTTCCTTGTGCCTGTTTGTTTGTTGTTCTGATATTGAGCGGTGCCAAATGTGAGGGCTCAGAGCTGTGGCGGGGCAGAGATGAGATTTATTCCGGGAAACATCAGATTGCAGAGATGATTAATCCGAGCCACTAGCTGGGGTATCTTGGTGCTTTTGCGCAGGTCTGCAAAGGCCACTGCAGGTTAAAATATAGAAGCAACCATCTAATCTGTGTGACATAATGATGCTTCCAGTAGCTTAAAAGGCTTTTTGTAATACTAATCGAGAATACTTGAAATGGTACGGACCATTCTGTTTTACATCAATTCCCCAGGCTGCTGCTGTTTGCTTTTTTAAAATCAGCAACATTCACAAACAGGTGTGCGTTGGGTTTTAATTTTTTTTTGTTTGTTTTCAAAAGTCTCCTTTCACGTGGTCGCCCCCCGTGTTAAGAAGCTCAATAAGTTGATGTCAACCACCAACAATGGGCCTTAAATAATGACATGAATATTGCGTGTACAGCTTTTCACAGCGGGACCCACCAGCAAAAGGCCGGTGACCCACTTTGGGTCCTCACACACACACACAAGTTGAAGAAACCTTGCTAGTTGCTATAGTGCAGAGCAGCTGAGTGTGAGAGCAGACTGCGGCAGCAGCAGGTGAAGGCTCTTCTGGCCTGTGGGTCAGCTGTAGCAGACAGCAGGCCTGGAGACCGGCCAGCGCACCAAACACAGACCCTGCTCCGTACATGAGGAGGGGCTCGCACTGGGCCACTCAGGCATGACCTTATTCTGTAGCATGTAAAGTCCTCCTACGGAGAAGATACTGTTCTCAACATGAGGGATCTCACACCAGAGAGGATGGCCGTGACCTGAAGGCAGTGAGTGTAGGTTCTGGTCATTGGTAGGGTGTTAACTGGCACTGCATCGCCCTGCCACTTAGAGTCTTCACAGTAAAACAGTAAACATTTTATTTTCTTATTATGGTGCCATGGTTATTAAATTCCAAGTTCAAGTTGTTTGGTGCTGATTGAAGTTGGCAATATGCAATATTATGGTCTTTATTGCTCAGTTAATGTTGCTGGCCAGGGAATGCAATAGTCCAACTCATTTTGTTTTGTGTCAGAGTTTATTGGGTCCTCTGATCCTTGACCTGTAAAGGGCAATCAATTCAAAAGTCTATTGTTGTGGCTCTTGTTAGCTGGTCGTTTATGAAATGGTTCCCGACGCATCCTTTTTCTCCACATATCTCCTCGAAAGTCACATGAAATGGTTGAAGCTGGGCCCTTGAAATGAAGATCATGAGCATGGCGTAGGATCCCTACACGTTTCCTTCAAACGCTCAGTGGCATCTCCGGGGTCACCAGGTTTGAGTCAGATGTTGCACAGTGGGGGCACGCCAACATCTTGTCGAGTCGAAGCGTTTCGCCTCCCGGGCCCCAAACCAGTCCTGGTATTACAGGAGGATAAAACGGCCCACACTTTCTTGTCGGGAGCGCAGCCATTTACGCATCTATAGCCCTGGTCAGCCGCAAGATGAGTCGAGTCTAAATGCGTAAAGCTGCCATAAGCCTCTGTTTTTCCGCTGTAAGCTGTTTTAGAGGGTCCTTGCGGTCCGGTGCCATCTGTTTTGATTCATTATTTATATATTTTCCCATGGCATCCTCCTCTCCCTCCTCCCCAACGGGGCCTGACTTGCGTGACATGCGCTTTGGTTCACATAGCAGGCGGATGACATCACGCCAGCGCCCTTCCCTGCCTTTCAAGGCTGGTCATGTGACTTCCTCCTCCGCCTCCCTGCTCTAGTCCCCTGTCCTGCTCTCTCTTTCCTCTCTCATGTTCTATCTCGCTCTCTCTCTCTCATATTCCCTGACTGCTCTGGCCATGCTGAACCCGTGGGGTCATATATCATCATTGTTGTGTAGACCTGTTCAGGGCTCAACAGGGCCATTAGCCACCCTGTGACTCTTTTGGGTCAGGCTTTTCCCTCTTCCTGTCGTTTTTCAGACAGGCTTCCCCACTGCCACCACGGCCATGTCTATGTTTTGAGTCGGTGGGAGGTTTTTTATTTTCTGTGCCTAGTTTTGGCTACTTTCAGTCTGAGCAGCCAGACACACTTTTGAGGAACAGGAAGACTGTCTGCTTTGAATGTTTCACTCAACAGCGTAGTACAGTTCTTAATGCACTGGCCAAGACGATGCGCCTTGGTTTACTATTGGCCTAATGGAGTCTATATGTCAGCTTAGCTGCCTTTCAACAAGGTATGCCATTTAAGCAAAGACTGCACTGTAGTCGGATGCGTTGCGATGCAATATATATACCAAAGTAACGTTTATCTATAGCAATCAAATATATTTTTTTAAGTCTAATTTTTTAAGTCTAATTTTATTTGTTTAACATGTATTTAACAAGAATGAGGCTTCCTGAGCTTCACATTCAGTCCATGTATGACTGTGTAGGTGGAGGGGAAACCAGAGCACCCTGGGAAATCCATGTAGGCACATGAGCTGAGCCACAGTTGAAACAAGGCGATATGGAGCGAATCATCACACAGATGACAGCAGCAGTGTCACGCTTGCACCAGAGTTTCCACTAGTTTTCCAATAGTTGGTCTGCTGCAATTGGGAGAAAAAGGGCTTTAGCATTGGCTGTGCCAAAGCCTGGATGAAGATGAAGGAAAAGTATTACACTGGGCTCATACATAAAAATAAAAAAAAATTGTTATTATTCAGTTCATACTATTCTTGGTTATTACTGATAAAATGTCATCCAAGTTGAGATTTCATTATAAGATATTGTTGCATTACCTACACTACGGTACGCAAATTCAACAAATGTACTTCTGTGCAGAGGTTTCCAGTTAGCATCGGTGGCTTTCTCTTCCTTGCTAGAAAAAAAGCGGTGTGTTTGTGAATGAGACAAAATGCCACAGCGAAAGTCCCAGCGGCCGGCCAAGCCCTCGGCGCTGGTCAGCCCTTGTCAGGACACTGGAGATGAATTGAGCCTGACTCTGCACTGAGAGCCCCACAGTCAACGCTGTATAATGTTTCTAATGCACTCTCCTTTTCTCTCCCTTTTCTTTCAGGAACCTATTAAGTCCAGGGCGCCACAACTCCATTTGGAATATAGATTTTACAAACAGTTGGGAAATTCAGGTAAGAAATCACACGCTCATTGAAATGCACACACTATGTGGACTTTCCTAAGATTTAGCTTGTGTTGATTTGGCTCTCCTTGCCTTACCTGGGGGAAGACCCCAAATGTGATGGAAGGCCCTGTTGTGCACCATAGCAGCCCACTGACTACACTAAGCAGCGCTGACTGAGATGGCAGTGTACTGTGATGCATCGCTGGCAGACTGTTGCTCCAGGGCTGCATCCCTTTGATCTGGTGGCTGGCAGACTAGCAGGCGGGCAGGCAGGTTCCAACAGAGACAGAGAGGGTTTGGGGCATAAAATCAGATGGCTGGGAGGGGCAGTGACTCGATGGGCCTCACCGCGCTGCCAGCGCCACTGCCTTGCTGGTAAATTTGTGAGTGTTTTTTTTTGGTGTGGGAATCTGGCTTGCTTACTGAGTACCTGTTTAATTATTTATCAAATTATTTGAAGACGTTTGACCTCTGTTCACCTCAGGAGACCAAAGGCAGAGCTACAAAAGCTGTTTCATCATTAAGGAGCAAGTGAACCCTCTGTTTCAGCTGCAACTCAAACACTATGAGATTATTAAGATAAAAAAAAGGTGTGTGTGTGTGGGGGGGGGGGTGTTATGACCCACTGCAACTTGGTGACACTTTCTCCGTACAGTGGCTGTGTGATGAGTGATGTTGGATATGAAGTGCGCCACACACTGTGGTGTTACACCGAGAAGCTTAGCACTCAGTGACATCAAAATAAACTGCTGCTCAGACAGATCCACCCACACACACACACACACACACACACACACATACACACACACACACATACACACACACACACACACACACACACACACACACCGTAGCGCTGCGTTACAGGTGTCCTGGGAACCCTCTCACTCAGACGCCATCATCAGAATGAACGGCTGTCCAGAACGAGCTCCACACACCCACACACGTACTGGCGTTGTACTGGAGGTGTCGGAGAGGCTTAACCCTCTGTCAGATGCCACAGTCGCTGGCCAGACAGAGCACCACACACACACGCACACACGCACACGCACACACGCACACCTCTCGCTGCCTTATTGCCTTGATCATGACGTCGATGAGTATATGAACACTTTGGCATCACGGAAAAATAGTTTCCTGTGTTGGAAACGGAGGGGAACGTTCACATCGTGTTTTGGGGAAACTGAGATATAGGACATAAGACATAGGATTTGACTCCCGTTTTCTCTACATTTTTAAAAACCTTTTTTATTAACAATTGATAGTAAATTATTTATTGTATTTTTACAATCAATGGCTTTTTTTTTTTTTACGTTGCCTTTAATGTCCCCATCATATCTTTTCCCTGATGTAACATTCTCAATAATCCTGGACAATGAGAAAAAAGGGAAATCCTGGACAATCGGGAAAGGCCTGATTGCCAATTGCGGGAAGTATATATAATCACCGGGTTGACTTCCCTAGTGATATTAGGCTTTATCTCATTTTAGGTCATAATCATAATCTATTTTTGTCTCGGTAGAGGTGGATTAACCTTGTGCTCAGTCCTACAGCCACACGCAGGACATTGTATCCCAACTGTGTTCTGTTTGATCTGTCAGATATGAAATCAAACTAAAATTGAGTTATTCTCTATCTCAATCGAGATAATGTAATAATCCTATCAATAAACAACCTGATTGATGTCGTTTTATTGTTTATCCTGTAGCGCAGCATAAAAACGCTGGATCCTGGATATCAGCCTGCTCCCATGTCATTCTGTGGCTCGTGGGCGACTTGAGTGCCTGTTCAGCATATCATGTGTGAGAGCATTCAATGAAAAATTGCAATCATTGCAATTTTTTGGGGAGTTTAATGGTTCCCATTAATTGATTTAATCAAAATTCCCTTCAGTTTGTTGTAGATATTGTTCTCCTGTGAAGTCAGGTTGCTGACGTGGCATATATCGACATGCATATTGTGGCCATGTATATGGTCATCCTCATATCTCTGTAGTGGAATAGATCAAAGCACGCATTCGCTGGTGTCACACTTCTCCGTACCCTTCCAGAATGACCCCTCCTCATGCTGTCACTTGTGAGGCCATGCGTGCCGGTGTGTGCATGTGTTTGTAGTGGTGCCTGGTAATCACCTGCTCGCTTCCTGGCTCCCTTTGCCAGAGCAACAGCCCAGTGCTGTTAATATGGAGCCAGGGTATTAGGGCTGTCCTGGGCTATTTATAAATGGCCTTCTCCAAGCAGTAGGGCCATTATCGTATATCTACTTGGATTGCTTTCTCAGCCAGAGTGCCTCCCAGCCTCTCCCTGCCCGCTGGCCCCCAGCAAGGTGCTCGGGGGGGGGGGGGGGGGGGGGGGGGAACTCTGCCAATGCATTTCAATGTAAAGGGGTGGTCCCCTCTTGTGTTGAGCCAACACGTGTACGTCACACATGCATCGCTTTTTTTTTTTTCTTTTTTAGAAGTTATCTAGGGGCTGCACCGCGGGCGTCTCGTCTTTATTTGTCAAGTCAATATTTTCCTGTTGTCGCTGCCGGTTTGTTCGCACGCACTGACGAGCCTCGCAGCCGTTAGCAACTCAACTGACCTGCAGCTTTACTGCCTCTGACTCAGCTTAAGATGAGGGCTCAAATGCATTGAGCGGACCCAAGTTAGAGCAGCTTTCGTTAGCTCAGTCGGACCAAATGGAGCCGTAATGTCTCCCCATCAGCCCCCACCGAGAGGAGGCGGATGCTCTCCCACTAGTGGCTTCACTTCTGCTGCTCCAATTTGAATGTTAATAGGAATTTAAGGCCACAAAGGGGCGGAATACATTCACTCAGGCTGTCAACTTGGCTAAAGGTGGCTATGTGACCCAGGCGGACCCACGGGTACCAGATAAAGCAGTACTGTACTGCAGGGCTTAGTGACCTGTGAGCTTAGTGACAGTGTGGTAAGTCTCTTCAGTCCAGGGTTAGCCCAACTGGGACTCAGCTACTGCTGCACCATAGCATTGCTGGTGTTGGCTAAGCACATGTGATAACCTAATCACTTAAGTTCCTAAGACGTATATCTGATGTCATTTTCATGCTGTCCTCCAGATATGGTAATTGTGTAGAATTGACGACAATGATTAGAGGGCTCTGGATAATGGTCTTACCAGGCGATTCCTTTCAATTTGTATTAATATTCCAAGGCAATTGCAAGACCAGTGTGACATTCCTACACTATAACATAAAAAAAGAGTTTCAACAGCATTGGCGCATTTCACAGCATGCGGTGAACAGGTACAGTACTTGTGTGACAATTGAACATTTATATAATAACAGTGCATTTGCTGGTCTTATGTAAATAAGTCTTCTAACAAAAGACCCGCTGCAAAGATGTAATCTTGCCCTCAGCCATTACCAGTGCGGTAGTCGTAGTAGCTGCAGAGCGGCGGCGGCGGCGGTGGTGATGGTAGTAGTAGTAGTAGTGGTGGTAATGGTGAGGCCGGGCTGAACACAGAAGCATCATCCAGCTTTTAATGGACTGGCCATCAATTATTTAACCGGGTGACGCAGTGCATGCAATCACAGATACATGGTTTACCGGGACTGCTGCATTCACAATGGTGATGATTTAAGGTCGGATCAATGGTGCATCTTCATGCTTGTGCATACGCATCGGCCCAGGGTGTCCGCATGCCGTCCCTTGACGGCGTGCCCCGTACATACTGTGTTTATTCATCAGCCACCCAATAGAGGCATTCAAGCTAATGTGAGTGATGGTATCTCTGTAGGATCTGCAGGACCTCCCGTGACCAGAAGAGAGAGTGCGTCTGTTTGTACAGGCCGCTTCACCAAGATTTCATTTACCATCCTGTGTCCGATTATATTCTCACCAGAAGAGATTGCCGCATGATAAAGGGTTACAATCTACGAGGCGATACTTGCTCAAACAAAAAACAAGCTGTCGTCAGAGACGACACATTTTCCACCACGTCCGGTATCGTCGAGATGCATATCGGTGAAGATAATCTGCTTGTATGATTGTCGACCCCTGCCATAGGCTAACACTATGCTACCGGATGTTCATGTAAGACCTGCTCATTGTTTATTACTAGGGTTTTATGTGCTGGGAGTGTGGAGCGGATGAGCGTCCCTGAGACAGCGGTCAGATGTGTACAGTGAGGGATTACGTGATGTAACTTACATGGAGTAATCGCCGCAGTGCTTCTGTGGCGATTTCCTGCCTTCCGCCAAAGAACAGCAGTGTCCACCTCAACATCTGGCCTTCACAGCATGAGGTCACTCACTCACACCACCCACTGTGCATTCAACAGAAGAAATGTGTCGGCAATAGGGCCGCCACTTTGTGATTTGTTTTCCCTCCACCGAGGGAGAGAAATCACTGTAGGCTGCCCCAAAAAAGGGTAAAGGTCACGTTGTTATGGGATCGTGCTTAAAGAAGTAAAAGCAGTGAGCAAACACTCTATATGTATATGAACCGTTTCACTGTCACGCATTCAACACACGCGACTCAATCACGTTGGCCCCGTTTCAATGGTGATAGCCTAGCGCTGGCCGTGGCAGAATGGCCACTGTGTCTCCTGCATTGAATCTATTCCTATTCATGTGACATAAGACTCATTCAATATTCAAAATGTGTGATATGGAGATAGGCGTGCTCTCCAGTGGCGTGAGAAGGGCACCGTTGCAGAGCGCTGGGCGGTGCACACGCACCGAGTACAGATCAGGCAGGATTGGCTGCTGACGGTCTCCCTCGCCACCCCCTCCACACTGCGCTTAAATCTTTAATGGGCATTATGTCCCTCATTCTGCACCGCCCTCCTCAACTGTTTTCCCCACCCCAACTTTGACATTCAATTGTACGGCAGAATTTTATCACCCTTGCATCTCTTCTCTCTCCCGCTCACTCCAGCTCTCTCTCACATACGTTATCTCCCCTCTCGCGCACACACACACACACACACACACACACCTACTTCTCATTCAGTCACAGACACACAACACGCACACACACACACACACACACACACACACACACTTTCTCTTGTCTCTCTCTGATTATGGGGGTTTGGCTACTTGAGCTACAATAGGCTGGATTGTCTCTGGGACATTCCTCTGTTGTCTTGAGAAAGGAGAGTGGGCTCATGAGCACTAAGCGTGAAAGGCAGCTAAATATGCCACTTTAGCGCATGCCAAGGCATCGACACCTATTATTAACTGCCTGTTATTCGACAAATTATACCACCATTTTTCAGGCCATTATTATTGTGGATGCATCACATACACAAGCATCTGGGTGAGAGGAGACCAGAGAAGCCCTCTTCGTTCTGTGGTGTCATGGTTCTTATTTGAAGTGAGTGACAGTCACCTGTGTGCCCCCCGGGACAGAGTTTCATTGCATGGTGGTCTCCAAGCAGTTGGTGTGTCGCACAGTCGAAGAAACCCTCACAACCCCCCCCACCCCCTCATGACCCCTGTCCCCCCAAACGATGATTCGCCGCTCACAATAGGTCCCCGAAGGCGCCGCCGCCTTCCACAAACCCACCAAGCAGGAGGTCTTATTCCCATCATGCCCCCCCCCCCCCGACTGAGTTAGTCTGCTGAGACCGACCTCGAGATGGTGGCCCAGTGGGGACGAGGGGGCCTGCCGCTGACCTGGTCACACCAAGGGGCGTTTAGCAGACGCTTTCGTCCAAAGCGACTTACAATCAGTACATTTGTGGGGGGTTCGACATGTGGACAGTTGGAGGTGGATGGAGGGATCAAGGGGATCGAACCGCCGACCCTACGGTTAGCGGACGACCCGCTCTGTCCACCCCGCCCTACCCACACTGAGCTCCTGCCGCCCCGTCACGGCCTGCTCTGTTTCAGACGGTCGTGACCAGGCCCTGCTCACGCTCGGCGGCCTTGTGCACGCACAGGTGTGCCGGCGGCGGGCCGCGCATCTGCTGGTGAGGCACGTGTGGCGGGTGCATGTATGTGTCGGCAAACATGCACAGTTCAGCCCTTTTCCCTGCAGGAACGATCATGCAAATCCAGCTATAATCCCCCCCCCACCCCCCCTCCCACCCCCTGGTTAGCAAGTCGGCATTACGCACACAGTCTCTCTGAGCACTTTCCCACACTGCTCAGTAAACATACTTACTCTGTATTCTTCATGAGCTCCTCTGACACTCTGACACACATACACACACACACACACACACACACACACACACACACACACACACACCCAGGCACGCATGGACACAGTGATCCCCCTTTCGGCATCGTGTATGTTTTTCTTAATTCACTACAACTATTGTACAGAACCCAGTTTCATCCTTTACGTCCAAACGCCCAGCCCATAAGGTGTGATGACCACTGCATTTTGCTTGCGTAGTGAAAGTGCAGAAAAAAGGTCTGTCGCAAAAAACTGTAGGACAAGCATAGCATCAGCAGATGCTATGCTTGTCCTACGGTGTTTGTGCCGCGACACCAATATCATGAGTAGGATGCTCTCTTTGCAGTTCATGTTAATAAATGTGGGGTTATTTTTGGTCGTCTGGATCGTAAGTCTGCACACATGATGTAGAAATAGATTGTGCCGCGAGCACACACCACGCGTCGCATTACAGCTGTTTCATGTGCGCTGTCCCAACGTTTCCACGCGTCTCTTGGTAGCTTTCTCTTGAAATGTGGAGTAACCGTGTCTGACTGATTACATGGCAAAAAAAAAAACAACAGAAAAGCCAAATCGCTGCACTAGACGTTCCCCCCCCCCCCCGGGTCCCGGTCGCTCTCAGGCGCTCGTCTGCTTAACCTTTGGAGCCAGAGTGGAACGGTTCTAGGAGTCAGCCCACATTCTTCTGAAGTCATGCGGACAGCCGCAGAGCAGGGCGCGGTGGTTGGTGAATTAGCACAGGTATAATGGCTGGTGATGGGTGTGTGGTTACTGTCGTCATACTGTACGTCATCCTGTACCCACTGGCGTGGTACAGCTGGGCTCAGGACGGCCCCAACAAAATGGTCGCATTTGTGACAGTTGAGACGAGTGGCTCTCTGGTCCCCTGTGTGTCGGAGGTCCGACGGGGGCACAGCGCTGACGTACGGGGTCACACGGCAGGCTGTGAACACAGCGCCACACGGCAGGACGGCCCGCGCACCTCACAGGCTCCGGGTCGTCCTGTGTGTGTAGAATGATGAAACTCCCATCATTCAACTCCTCACGTTCTCCGTGGTGACTGGCGTGGTTGCTGTGGGGGGCCAGAGTGAGTGAAACGGGACCCGCTGACGTCCAGTGAAGGCTGTTTGGACTGTGTCAGGGTACTTCATGTCATCACAAAGTAAAAGGCTTTTTGTTGTTTTTATGAACTTGCACTGCAGCACTGGCAAGAACATGTGAAGAAAGTCACTACTTTCAACTAAAATCGTTTCTGGACTATAGAGCCTAATGAGCAGCCTGTTATTAATAGTATAGCCTAATGAGCAGCCTGTAAGTAGTATAGCCTAATGAGCAGCCTGTTAGTAGTATAACCTAATGAACAGCCTGTTAGTAGTAGTATAGCCTAATGAGCAGCCTGTTAGTAGTATAACCTAATGAACAGCCTGTTATTAGTAGTATAGCCTAATGAACAGCCTGTTAGTAGTATAACCTAATGAGCAGCCTGTTAGTAGTATAACCGAATGAGCAGCCTGTTAGTAGTATAACCTAATGAGCAGCCTATTAGTAGTATAGCTTAATGAGCAGCCTGTTAGTAGTATAACCTAATGAGCAGCCTGTTATTAATAGTATAGCCTAATGAACAGCCTGTTAGTAGTATAACCTAATG
Source organism: Urophycis tenuis (assembly GCA_036785325.1). Taxonomy (NCBI): domain Eukaryota; kingdom Metazoa; phylum Chordata; class Actinopteri; order Gadiformes; family Phycidae; genus Urophycis; species Urophycis tenuis. The sequence continues at coordinate 15,432,425 of JAXIVH010000003.1, read as the reverse complement.
AACAGCCTGTTAGTAGTATAGCCTAATGAGCAGCCTGTTATTAATAGTATAGCTTAATGAACAGCCTGTTAGTAGTATAACCTAATGAGCAGCCTGTTAGTAGTATAACCTAATGAACAGCCTGTTAGTAGTATAGCCTAATGAGCAGCCTGTTATTAATAGTATAGCCTAATGAACAGCCTGTTAGTAGTATAACCTAATGAGCAGCCTGTTATTAGTAGTATAGCCTAATGAGCAGCCTGTTATTAGCAGTAGGTTTAGCTTTTCTTATACAGCAGGACTGCTAAAAGTTGGTTCATGAGGACAGAGGTTTGTGAGTGAACCTTTTAGAATGAATGCACATAGATGTAGAATGGGGGTGGAATAAAGGGGTGCGACCACATGTTTTTGGGTGTCACCAAATGATTAGGTTAGTGGCACCAGAGCCACCCTCTGAAAATGATAAGTCTTGAGCATTGTACACATTAGTTATGTTATACCTTAGTATGCCCAAGGCATACATTTGAGGAATATCTGTGTTATTCTATAGCATCGGTGGTTTGTAGAGAGGAGAACCAGTCAGTGTAGCTCCTAGTCACAGTCTCAGTGGGGCTCAAGACCCCCTGCTGAATCCTATTATTACTATGGTAAGGGTTTCATGGTGTCTGCCTAAATACTGTCAAGGTATGGGAGCCTCTCTTCAACGGGGTCTTCCACTTTTCTGTGAAGTCATTGTGTGAATAAGCAGTGATTGATAGGATTGATTTGATAGGATTAAGGTGTCAGTGATGCTGGTATTAAGATATAATCTAAATGAAACGTCTGGCTACGATAAAGAGCCAATGTCAGGCATTTTGCCCATTTACAAAAATAAATGCTTTTGAGAGCCAAAGAAGCAAAATATTTGGGTTTCCACAGCCATTATGTTTAAACGTCTCTGGATAAATAATGTATTTATTCCAGGCCAATTATGATGTTCTCAATACCCCACTAACACTGCCCTGCATAAAGAATTGAGTTTCACTGATAAACATTTCCGTGCATCGCCAATGTTGTTAATATTCCAACATGATCTGTGGCAGCCGACTTGACTGTGTGTTTCCTCCTGCCGTCTGTACAGAGGGAATCCCTCAGGTGTACTACTTTGGTCCCTGTGGGAAATACAATGCCATGGTGCTGGAGCTGCTGGGGCCCAGCCTGGAGGACCTGTTTGACCTCTGCGACCGCACCTTCTCCCTCAAGACGGTCCTCATGATAGCCATACAGCTGGTAAGCACCCTGCCCTCTCCCGACGGCTCGGGGACCTCTCCTGAGAGCTCAGGGAGACACGGTCAGCAGCGGTCAGCATTCATTGTCCTCGGGGGTTTAAATGTGTGCCTCCTGCTGGCGACACCCAAAAGAAACCCTGACCACATTTGTTCCTGCCCCCCCCTCCCACCCCCTCGCACCCGTTGCCCCGGCAGATAACGCGGATGGAGTACGTGCACACCAAGAGCCTGATCTACCGAGACGTGAAGCCGGAGAACTTCCTGGTGGGCCGGCCGGGCAGCAAGCGGCAGCACACCATCCACATCATCGACTTTGGTCTGGCCAAAGAGTACATAGACCCCGAGACCAAGAAACACATCCCCTACCGGGAGCACAAGAGCCTGACCGGCACGGCGCGCTACATGAGCATCAACACGCACCTGGGCAAAGGTGAGACCCCCCCCCCCCCCCGCCACGCCGCATCCAGCCTCCCTCCCAGCATCCTCTCAGGGCCCTCGCACCCACCCAGATTTCCGCCAGGGAGCCGGTGCGATGGCAGAGTGCAGGCTGACACGTACGTACGTACGTCTGTTTCAGTGTGCTGAGAAACAGAACGCATGTGACGCAAGCACGCGGTCTGGCCAGGATTAGTTGTCCGGAGTCCAACCTTTTTTTACACTATTTTGGACTGGTTTCAATTGCAAAGGCTTGAATTAAAAACACGGACCGCTCACCACCCTGGCTCACCACCCTGCGGTGCGGTGAGCCATGATGTTATTTCACGCCTTTTTTTTTTCCCGGGGCTATCTTTGGGAGATATGATATGTACCTTTTTTTTGTAAACCGAGTCGTTTCAGGGGATTTCCTCTTTTTTTTTCTTTCTGCAATGAGTCCTCCGCGTTGTGTCAACAGCGTCTTCACAGCGCTATCAGGAGCCGATGGCGGCGCAACCCGACAGCGTGGAGCCCCTGCTCTCCGGGGTGTCGGAGAGCAGCGCTGCCTCACGCTGTCTATTGTGTTCTTATCCCGCTCTCCGCAAACAGGCTGTGAACGCGGCCGTGCACATTGCCCGGCATTTCCGTCTGACTAATCTCTGTGCCCCGTCTCGCCCTGGTCCAGAGCAAAGCAGAAGGGATGACCTGGAGGCGTTGGGTCACATGTTCATGTACTTCCTGCGAGGGAGCCTTCCCTGGCAGGGCCTTAAGGTACGGTTCTTGGCGTACTTTATCAGGGTGCCACAACACCCCCATAGTGACTTGCAGTGAATGTTAGGATGCATGCAATGAATGAGCAGCCAGTGGACGTCTTGCTCAGGGATGCCCACAGGTGGGCTATGGACAGTGGGGTTTGAACCCACAACCTTTTAGTCTGGGTGTCACCGTCAATCACCCTAAATGCCCAGACTATCCCGGTAGAACCATCGCATGCACTTTGCTGCGGTGCAACTGCACACCAACACTGAGTTATGGACATCTCAGATCTCTTCATGGGTCTCAGACTCCCCGTGATGCTGAAAGTCCTCCATCGCATAATAAATAACCGCTGTCTAAATGCGGTCTGAGAGGACTTTACGCTCTCTTCCGCTTCATTAAGTAGAAGCATGTTAATGTCTACTGTGCAGTTACGCCGGGGCCGCCTAGCTGCGGTGGTTGAACTGTTCACAGTACAAGCTGTGACATCAGCTTGTACAGCAGAGATGTTAGAACGGTTACGTTTGTGACCCTGATCCAGACCGTAACACCCCCCCTCCCCGAGGTTTCCATTGGTTGTGTGAATCATGGACTGTTAGTGAGAGGATTTGCATGCATCTGTAACCAAACATCACGCCTTCAGTCCCAGAGGCAATGTCCACGACTAAACGGGGCCGATATTTTCATATATATATATATATATTGTACCTTTTTTGTTTTTCCTTAAACCTTGACACTCCTTCAGTTTGTCACTGAGGGTGAAGGATGATGGTTATCTTGTTCTGCTTCCCCCCCCTGCCAGGCCGACACTTTGAAGGAGCGCTATCAGAAAATTGGGGACACTAAACGAGCCACGCCAATTGAAGTGCTTTGCGAAAGCTTCCCAGGTCAGCAGAGTGGGGACTCGTCCCCTGGGTTTGAAGTGCCTCTCTCTATCGCTTGTCATTAATCACCGGGGCATCGGCGCCCCCCCCCCCCCCTCAGAGCCCCTGAGAGTGACCCGTGTCCTGTGCTTGCAGAGGAGATGGCGACGTACCTGCGCTACGTCAGGAGGCTGGACTTCTTTGAGAAGCCCGACTACGACTACTTGAGGAAACTCTTCACGGATCTGTTCGACAGGAACGGCTACGTGTTTGATTACGAATACGACTGGGTCGGCAAGCCACTTGTGAGTCCCCCCCCCCCCCCCCCCCTCGCTCTGTCCTCCTCTCCTTATCACTCTGTTCCCCCCCCCCCCCCCCCGAGTGTGACGGGACCCCCGCCTGGCAGGGTGGCCTCCATGAGCTAATGACGAAAATAACATCACTTGAACAAAGACTAACTACACATAGAAGAAACACCTCAGTGTATAGCTCAACATTCACACACACACACCACATTTCTCAGTACGACTTTGATGGATTGCGGGTCTTTAATCCAATTCTTCGTCCTTCTCGTTCATGTCGACATGCCTTTTCACTCTGGCCTGCCACAGCCCACACCTATAGGCCCTATTCCCAGCGACACGCCCCTGCAGCCCAGCAGAGACAAAGCACAACAGCAGACCAAAAACCAGGTGAGCTCCCTACCGCTGCTACACACACACATACACACACACACACACACCTACCTGCCAAATGATGAACCAAAGGTCGGCTGAACTGACTGACCCACCCTGTAAGTCAGGATTCCTCCTCCACGTCATGCAGTGTGCAACTTCCTGGACAAAATGGCTGCCATACGTCTCTATGTCCTAGTTGTCTCCTACCAGTTCTTTTTCAATAGCATGACTCTTCTCTTCAGCGTAGACCGTTGTTGCCTTTCAAATGGCACGGCTAAGAAGGCGGTAAAAAAAAAAAAAAAAGTGTGTATTTGCCGCTAAATGATGCTGATGTTGGTGACCCAGTGGGCTGTGAAACATGGCGCCACTTTCAGCTTCAGACATGATCCTACACACCCAAGGCACTCTAAGCCCGGGTCATTGTATGCATGAGTTGAAAATGCTTAATGCATTGTTCATACCAGTAATGACGGGCTTTATTCTCAGTGTGACACATTGAATATTTGATCTCTCCACCCTCCCGTCCCTTTAAATCCATTTATTAGCACGCTATAAAAGCCTTGAGCCTGTGGCATTATCCAAAATGACTTATTTAAAACATTTTTACCGAGGGAAAAGGTACTAGACTCTATAGTAGGCTGTCAAGTGAGAGAGTGCCTTGGCTCAGGGTTTCCCGTCGAGCCATTTTAGAGTGGACCGGGAGGTTTTATGATTGACTTATCACTGTGGACTCTAGACTGTTTATGGCTCTTGGCTCCTTCAGAACAGGCTTGGCGGCGGCCTTCGACGCATCACAGTTTACCGCCCTTATAAAGTCGCCAATCTCCAGTCACTTGGACGACGCGGCAGATAAAAGAACGGGGCAGATCATTTGTACTGTCAAACATTGAACGTGTTGCAGTGCGAGACGCGGCGGTGATGGGTTTGTAGCATGCATTATGTGATGAGACAACGGGACACGCATGCTGGGACAATATGTCTCCCTAGAACGTGACTCTTCTGCCCAAGTCCCAAACCGGGGACGACGTAGCAGCTCCTAATGGCTGTGAAATCCGGCCACACTGGAGAATGATCCCTGGCTCGTTGCTTGCTCGACACTCACGGCAGGAGGAACACACGGAAGTCTGAGAGCATGTTGTTTTCACAATTAAAGATGTGGACAAACCTGTGAAAAGGTCCACGGTGCTTTCCCAGGTGACATGTGTTTGATCAAGGCTGTCTCTATTTGATTTGATATTCCTGCATGACAAGTGTGTTTTGATCTGTGTTTCCCATGTGTATTTGCTTCCCCCCCCCCCCCCCCCCACCACCATGAGTAACATAGTCTGTCTTTAACGGGCCTGCTTCTGCTTAGGAGTTGTCTTCTTTGAAAAAACTTTTGTTTTGTTTTGTTTTTCTTCCTTATTTCTGTTTACTCCCCTCATCCTATTCCATCATACCCATACCCCCCCCCCCCACACACACACACACACACTGACTTGCACATGCACAACTCCACTTCACACCCCCCCCCCCCCCGACTCACACTTCACACTCCAAACCCGCGACACCCCACCTCCTCCATCACTGCCCACTCACCACCGCTCCTCTGCCTCCGCCCACACCACCTGCCTCCCATGTGTTTTGCTCTATGCGTCAGTCGCCTGAGCCCAAAGGAAGTGAGTCTCAGCCCACCCCCGTGACCAATAAGGAGACTCTGGGCTCGCACCTCACAGCTGAGCGGCTGGGGGGCTCTGTTCAGGTACTGCTGCTGCTGCTGCTGCTGCTGCTTGGCTAACGCATGAACGCTGCATGGCATGTTGTTGTGACGTCTTTTCTTACCCGCTCTCCGCTGCACCCCCACCTCCTATCAATCAGCCCCAGCTGTCCGGCCTCAGAGCGTTTATTGGCCCCGTATCAGCAGGGCCCGTCAACACTCTCGCTCTCCGGCTGTCCGGCTCTTGTCTGCTCTAGGCTGGCCACACCACGGCCACCGTTGACCCGGACTCGGGCCCGTCCCCCCCGCGCTCGCTATGTGGCGTAGTGAAAGTGTCGCCTCCCTTAGTTAGAGAACAACCGCAGCGCAGTAATGCCTTGGTGCTTTGGAGATAGATAGGGGGTCTTTGCAGTATAGTTTGCTCAAATCAAGGCGCATCTTTTGCCAAAAGTGTACATGAAAAGCTCACCGCTGTCGTCCTACACGTGGCGGCGACATCAGTGACTGCCTTGGTGCAAAATAACTATATTGTAAACACCCAATTAAGGTTTTATTTTGTGTTTAATATGTTAATTCATAACAAATGGTTGGAGCAATGTGGTCAACAGTTCTACATTTGACCACATTTAAGATGGCCTTCCTAGTGTTTTGTAGACGCTTCAGAGATGTATTTTGTTGGGTATATGCGCCACCTAGTGTAAACTGCGTAGAAGTACATCCTTCAAATGATTCCTGGTTTGTTATGGATCCAAACATTGTACCAGATAAAGTAATTGACTGAGAAGCGCTTCAAGTCATTGGTAGTTGTCTTGCCAGATGAGTAGACTGTGAGTAGTTGATAGTAGTAGTGTGACAGTGACCCTGGCCCTGGCCAGCCTCTCTCCCCCCCGCGGGTGGGGGTGGACTCCCCGCGGGTGGGGGTGGACGTAGCGTTAAGCCGCCTGTCTGCTCCGCCCTGTCGCCCCGTCCAGGTGATGAGCTCGACGAACGGCGAGCTGAACACGGACGACCCCACCGCCGGCCACTCCAACGCCCCCATCACCGCGCCCACAGAGGTGGAGGTCGCCGACGAAACTAAGTAAGAGGACCGGGTGGAGGAGGATGAGGGAGGGGGGGGGGGGGGCGGGGTGCGCACAGCTTTACATGTCAATGGAGTCTGAGGTCATTTCAGGGCAGGGTTTAAAATGTTCATGCTCGGGAGGGGGGGGGGGGGGGGGGCACTTTGGAATTGATGAATTGATAAAAGTCATAAGCATATGTCATAAGTCATGCTTTTATCATCACGATCATTTTATTATCATTTATTGCTCTTATCATTTACATTGAACTCTTGGCTTCATTAGAACACATTTTTCCACAACTCCCTGGCTGGATGTTTTTTTTTTTGTTATTGTATTGTATATGAGTGTTAACAAATCAAACATATGTTTTGGCGATTGGGGTTCGGTTGTTGAACAGGATGTCCTTTAGCAGATCAAAAAGATGGAGCTGGTGTGTGGACACCTTGGTCTGAATGACGCTCGTGTTGACCGTGGAACGAGTTGGCAGATGAACTGCTTGCTCTCGTTGGCCGTGGGGCTTGTTGCTGGTGCTCACGAGGGCGGCTCAACACAGTAGACACGTGCATGCAGCACACCTGTCTGCTGTAAATGATAAAAGCAATAAATTATAATAAAATGATCGTGATGATAAAAGCATGTACACAAGAGTGCGGATCGGGCCGGAAGTTTCTGTCCGAGCCCCGCCCCCCCGCCTCCGACAGAACAGTAACCGCGAACCCGACCCGAGCCCGACAGGCATCAAGCTTTTTATGTCCGAACGCGTCACAGTTTATTTACACAGAGAGTCTATTTTTTTTTCTTCATACTATTGACACATTTACATCTGTGTTTATGAAAGCCCGCCTTTATTAAGCAACTGCAAGGCATTTGGAAATGTCAACAAACAGATGAGCGCAACATGTGCGGGTAAATTAAACATTTTTCAAATCGCGCAGAGGTGACCGAGCCCCACCCGAAACCCGAGCATAACTTCTAAGTATTTGTCGGAACCCGACCCGGCCTGTCGGGTACAGTCAGGTCCTGTCGGGCTCGGGTCGGGCATCCATCCTCTACTGCAGTGGGTCTCAACCTTTTTGGGGTCCTGGATCCCCTGCATATTTTTGATAAACTCTGAGGACCCCCCTCACCTGATCTTGGGGGTGGGGGTAAGGGTGGAATTTGACAGAAACAGCAGAAACTGCCTTTTAAATTGCATTTTGGCATTTATTCACTCTTTGAGGCAAATATGAGCTTTCAGTTGAAATTTCCAGAACAAATAATCATACTTATGCAGTGGAAGTCATGTTACCCTCTGTACTTTAAGTAGAAAAAGGTCTGTCACATTTGAGTAAAATAATCCTATTTCCATAAATGTCATAGGATCTTTTTCAAAAATATATTATTTTCACGGACCCCTTGCAATTACACAGTTTGGGACCCCCTGTTGAGAAACACTGCTGTACTGCACACGGGGCCTCACCGGCTGCAGCTAACCGCCCGGCTCCCCTCCACAGGTGCTGTTGTTTCTTCAAAAGAAGAAAGAGGAAAGCCCTCCAGAGGCACAAGTGAGCGAGAGGCCGGGCTGAGGACGAGAGGGACAGGAGGTCCCCGAGGGAACCGGACCCCGAGGGAACCGGACCCCGAGGGAACCGGACCCAGAGGGAACCGGACCCAGAGGGAACACTCGGCCCACCATCACGTTTGGACACGGAAGCAGCAGCAGCCGCCGCAGCAACCGACCACCGGGCGATGATGACACGCGGCACCCCATGGCTCCCTTCACGCCACCCCTCCCTTTACACCACCACTCCCACCGCGACTCCCTTCCCCTCTCTCTCTCCCTTCCTCTCTCTCTCTCTCCCTCTCTCTCTCTGTCTCTCCATGCCCCTCCCAACACGTTCTCCCAATCTCTCTCTCACTCTTTCCATCCTCAGCCCCGGCCTCTCAGCCTCCCACACTGTCGTCCCCCCCCCCCCCCCCCTACTGGGCAGTAAAGGAATGTTGTGGTCCTCCTGACTTCACCACAGACTGGTTCCTTTGAGGTTTTCTTGTTTTTTTTCTACCATCGAGAGAAGAGCCCCCCGCGCTGAAGGCCTGGCGTGGGGGGCGGGGCTGCTGCAGGGCGGGCGGGGACGTGGGTGACGTGGGTGACTGTGGGTGACGGTGGGTGAGGTGGAGGCGTTGCAGGAGTGGTTTATGGATTAAAAAAAAAAAAAAAAAAAAAAAAAAAAAAAAGTAGTAACAATGATGCGTGACTACCACCGAGGTGAAATATGAAAAACATAAATATATATACTGTTTGAAACAGTCGTTGTATTCTAGACTCCATAAAGAACATGCATCGTTTCTACGGCAGCCGCTGGTCACGGAGAGCTGGCGCGGGGTCGAGGTAGGATGTACGCTCCTTAGCAACATAGTTTATTTGTGGGATCAACGTAAGACGCACGCATGAACTATACTAATGTCAAGTCTGCAATCACTGAGAAGGCACAGGAGGCATTTCATCCATGAAGCAGAATGATGGAGGAGTTTTATGTCATGTTTTTTTTTTTTTTTCTTTTCTTTTTTGTAATTGAATCCTCCGTTTTCAAAGTGGACTCCCTGGATTGAAAACAAGCTTACTTTTATGTTGTAGTGTTCTGGATTTATAATTTTTTTTTTTTCCCTTCCTCATACTGGCTTTCTTTCTGTCTGTCAACGTGGTCTTGTAGCACAGTCACTGGCCTCGGGTACTGTGGAAGGTTGAGAGAATCTGATATTAAGCTCTCCTATTACTATTATTGCACTTTTGGAGAAAATGAAAAAGTACAGTGAAATTTTAGGTTTGAAATTAACAATTAAGAAAACAACTTAATAAAGACTGATCTAGGAAGTCATTCGCAAGGCTTATATATATATATAAATATATATATATCTCTGAGTTACGTACGTATGGCCGCAAATGTTGTGAATTTACATGGAACAGTATAATGTCGTTCAATTTTTATTTCCTACATCGAAAATAATTTCCCAGGAAATCATAGTTTGTGCCTTTCCAAGTAAAATGTTTAAAGCTCAAGTGAGTGTCGAGCAATGAGAGTTTATCTTCTTACCCCAAACGTACATTCCATTTTGGTGCTACGGAGTGATGAGGCTTCCGCGGACAGGCAGCCCTGCCCTGGCCCACTGGGAACTGTTCACCTAGAGTCTCACAGCACACTTCTCCACCCCATACACCACCCGTCCACCGGAGGGCGTGCGAGTGACGAGAGGTGAACAAGTTGGAAGGACTCGTGTCTCCATTCGAACCCCGCGATGAACAACAGCTCTGATCTGTTTACATCACACTATTTGTTTTGTGGTTTTACTTTGCAAGATGGCACAGGTAAAGGCAATGCATACAAGATGGTGTCTGCTGGTGTGGTTTTGGTCTGAATAGGAAAAGCCTCCCGATACCACTGGAATTCACCTTTTTTCCTCTTAAGAACAACAGTCATGGTTCTGTTTACGATGCATTTATCTACATCCCCCATTGTCTGAAGAAATGTTGGACCCTATTGTCCACAGTACAGATGTATACATATTTACATTAACTTGTGCTGCAACGCATGAGCATTGACGTGTCAGCGTTGCTTCACTCATACTACCGCAAACCACTCATGACCATTTGACAGACATGTGGATTAGGTTTTGGAGAAGTTTCTTTTAGTTTTTTTTTAAAGTTTTTTTTTCCAAATTAAATGCTATACTTGAGATCATCGACATTTCCGAAGAAATCAAACATTGTTGTCGGCGGAGTAATGACGTGGCTCTACACGTTAGTGGAGGGAATATAATCTTATATCTATATACTGTAGATAGATAGATCTAGATATATGTATTTATACGTACAGTAGGCCTATATATATACACATATATACACACACACACACATATATTATAGTATGTATATCTACTATAATAGGCTATATGTACACATACTGTTGACATAGCCTATGTCAACATACTCCTTCAGTAGCCTATGGATGAAAGCTCACGTATGATAATAGACAGGTTATTGGCATTGTGTGTATGGTAGGGTGTATTCAGTTGGATGGAACCTGTGCAGCTGAATTATTCACCGTGTGAGGAACGAAGGAGAAAAAAACGCGAGTGTTTGGAGCTATTCTGGAACTGGTTCCGAGTTATTCGTCTTGTGATAATACGTGACAGGGGTAGACGGTTCCCCTTCACTCACACATGGGTGACACGTCCACCCCTTGGAGATCCACCGCGGCGGGGCGAACGCTACTGGAGGCTGATGGACGCGCAACGCGCAACGACTTGTTCAACTACTTGATCCGATGATGCGTCGACGCCAATGGAGAATGTTATTGCGGAGACGCTCATTCGGATGTTGAGCACTGCTGCCCGTTCATTAGGCTAACCATTCGTCTTTAATTGTAGATTAATTAAATACATAAAAAAACAACCTCAGAATTCTAATGGAAAGTTCCGCGGCTTCTGGACGGTCTTTGCCGGTCAGCAGACGCCTATGTTACGCAGTGGGACACTTTCTGAACGATTTGTGTGCTTCTATGTGGTTCACGTATCTGTTGGTTTTCTACCACTCCGTGCTGGGGCTCCACAGCACCTCGGCAGGAGTGTTGATGCTCATCGGTCAGATAGCGGACGGAGTTTGCACCCCTCTAATCGGATATGTATCCGACAGAACGCCAGGGTTACCAGGATACGGCAAGAGGAAAACATGGCATTCATTAGGTAAGTAGTCCTCCATGTCAAACAAATAGCCTGCATTGTTCTCAAGAAATAACTAGGCTACATACCGGTAAACAAATACAAGTAATAGGCCTATAATTACTGCTGCACGTGTCACAAGTGTTCCAGTTCTTAAGATGAATTCATCGGTCCTTGATTGACAACAGTAGCCTAGGCCTAAAGTCTACTAATAATTAATATATAGCCTATATATTTTTACATTAATGAAGTAGGCTTGGCCAATATATTGTTTTACACGAGGCTAATAAACTTAATAAATCTATATAATAATAATAAAAGCTTTTATTTTGAAATGCAGTTGCTTAAACTGTCCACAGACGTTCCCGTTACAGATATAATCAAACCCTCCTTCCTCAAACTAAACCCCATTCATCCACATTGAGTGTAGCTGTGACGGTTGTGTCCAGGGACGCTGTGCGTGCTCCTTTCTTTCGTCTTCATCTTCTCTGCGTGTCTGGCGTGTGACGCCAACACTGCCCAGTGGGCCCAGGTCTTGTATTTCTCTCCCTTCATCATCGTCTCCCAGTTCGGCTGGGCAGCCAGTCAGATCTCCCACCTCTCCCTCATCCCAGAGCTGGTCTCCAGTGAGAATGCCAAGGTTGAGCTCACAGCCTACAGGTGAACGCACACACGCGCACGCACGCACGCACGTGTGACCACGTGTATAATGCTCTGCTGCTCGTTGAATCACTTCACGGAGACAGGTTGAGTGAAGCACTGGACTTTTTTACTGTAACATGGGACAACCACACAACCAGTGTGCGCAAATAGTTAACCGTCCGTTCCCGTTCGAACACAGCGTGCTTCTGAGCAATTTACATATTGCCCAGCATAACGTGATCGTATAGTGGTATTTTAACTAAAACAAAAAGCACATAACACAAAACAATATTACCTTTTCAAGAACACAAAATAAAACATACCTGTAACGTGGGACAACCTCACAACCAGTGTGCACAAATAATTAACCGTCGTCCGTTCCCGTTCGAACTATAAAAAAGAGCCCCATATTAGTGCGCACAGGTCACGTAGGCCCTACACCTCGTGCTTAAGGACTCCACACATTACACAATTACTGCTTCACAAACCAATAAAACAAAGTGTATTGCAAGCATTACGTTTAACAATTATGTAACCAATTAAATGCTGATCGAGTTAAACATCTTATGTGTGGTTTGCATTTGTAACTGAATTTATATATAGGCGGACAGAACAGCAACTTACCACAGCGTGAGATTAATGCTTCTGAGCAATTTTCATATTGCCCAGCATTAACTTAAACAAAAAATTTCGCTGTGGACTTTCAAAATAAAATATAAAAAGTTGAGTTCCAAGTTTGACAGGAATTTAACAAATAAAATAAAATTCGCTATTTACACTGTTACACACGCACGTACGCACAGGCACACACACACACACACACACACACACACACACACACACACACACACACACACACACACACACACACACACACACACACACACATGCTGTAACATATATACGAACATATGACAAAGACAAATATTATAGGCCCAGAGTTGTTGACAGTTGTTGAAACTGTGTGTGTTTTTTTTGTGTTCGTAGGCTAAGTAACCAACACCTTAAAAAACACACTTCTAACTTCACTGCTAATGCTGTTGTATTTGTGGCCCAACTCAAAGTAGAGATGATTAGTATTCTTCATTCACACAGTTGGAGTTCAAAACTAGATTTACATTGAAGTCAAGAAAAAGCAGAAATTGACAGTATTCATTTATCAGAAATATTTGACTAATAAAAGTAAATGTTCTGGTGGTTTGTTGGTGTGATTCACTCCACAGAACTGTGCAGGTTCCTCTTCTGTGTCATGACAACTTCACTGTCAGATGTTAGCCCTATTATTCTAATAATTTACATGGTCATTCATCTAACAGATTATATGTAATTTGTTATAAGTGTCATAGCCATCTGTGGGCTATTAGTGAGTGACACGAGCGGTGGGAATGTCTGTTCTTGTCTACTGCGTCTGCATCTGTAGGAAACCATTTTGTTTGTAGACCGCTCCAGTTCTGAAGTTCTTTCATCTGTTACTCGATTGGCAAATTAATTTTGCTTGTCAATCGCAGCTGCTTGAACTGCAGCACTTCTCAACGGCAGAGAAAGGGATGGAAGGAACAGAGAGGGACAGGATGTTTCATCACGTGCTCTTTTCTGCTCTCTCTCTCTCTCTCTCTCTCTCTCTCTCTTTCTCTCTCTCGACCCTAACCTACAGCACCATTAGCCATACATAATAATGACTACATTTTCATTAAAAAAACAACCTGATTCATGGTTGTGCTTATGGAAGGCAAGGCTCTGTCCGGAGTGAACTATGTTCTGTGTTTCACAGGTATGTGTTCACGGTGGTTGCCACCATCACTGTGTGTGCTGTAGCATGGCTTCTCTTCCAGTTTCAGGACCAGAAAGACCCTGTCATGCCAGATAGTCTCTGGGAGATGGACATACCTCTATTCAGGGTAAGACCAGGACCATAGTGACTAACCTTGATGCACACACATACATCACATCACGCGTGTGTGTTCCTCTTCTTCTACTGCGTAGAACCTCATCCTGATCGTCCTGGGTATCGGAGCCTTGTCCTCCTTGATGTTCCACGTGGGCACCAAAGAGCCAGACCATGGCGGAGAGGGGGAGAGACAGCCCACTTTGACTTGTGTCCCCTCATCCCCACCCTTGTTGCAGTGGAAGCATTGGCTGAAGCAGCCATCGTTCTATCAGGTGACACCTGTACTTGGGACCCCGATCGCTCCTGAAACTGTACATTTGGTTTTCCAACTTTAGTCGTGTTTTTCCCTCAGATCTTATGAGTGAGCTTTGTCATTGTTATTGCAGAATGAGTCCCTGTGTGTCTCAACATGTGTGTGTGTGTCTCCTCAGAACGTCAATGCCATCATACCTCTGGTGATGTATGTTAGTGGCTTGGTGTTCTCCCTGGTCATGAAGCCCGTCAGTAGACTCATGGGCATCAGTGTGAGTCTCATTCACCCCCTGCACTCTATCGTGGTGCTTGGTTTTATTGTTGAGGAAAGATGAATGAGAACTGAAATTACCATGGTTCAAAATTCAAAAGATTGTATTTGCCATTTGTGCAGGTCAGTACAGGTACATAGGATGTATTTGTGTGGATCTCAGAGAGTCAAGCTTTAATACAAAAAAAATGTACACACTACCTAAACTGCACATTTTCAAAAAATATCATACATTCAATAGAATCGTTTTTTTGCAATATATTAGTAATTGCGACATAATAGTATTACAATTATTATATGGTTATTGTAATAACGTGTTGCCTGCTTGTTGCATGTTTAATTCTATTAAAGTATTAGTAGTATTATCCCACAGTGGTTTTACTGCACCTTCTTCATGACCACTGGTTTGGTGCCGGTCTCAGGTGACCTACCTGCTGGGCCTGCTGCTGGTGCTGGGCTTCTCCCTCTGGGTGCTGGTGGACCGGGGCATCGGAGCGGGCCGGATCTACGGCGCCGTGGCCCACCTGAAGACCCCAGTGAAGCAATTACCCCTACCCCACTCATCACCTAGTGCTCTCTCTAACTCTGTCTCTCTCTCTCTCTCTAACAATTCCTTTCTCTCTCTCTCCCTGTCTCTCTCTCTTACTCGGTCTCTGTCTCTCTCTCTAACCCTACCTCTCTCTCTCTCTGTCTCTCTCTCTCTAACCCTACCTCTCTCTCTCTCTCTTCCTGTCTCTCCCTCTCTCTCTCTGTCTCTCTCTCTTACTCTGTCTCCGTCTGTCTATCTGTCTCTTTCTCTTACTCTGTCTCCGTCTGTCTCTCTCTGTCTCTCTCTCTCTCTAACCATTCCCCTCTCTCTCTCTCTTACTCTCTCTTTATCTCTCTCTCTCTCTCTCTCTCTCTCTCTCTCTCTCTCTCTCTCTCTCTCTCCCTGTCTCTCTCTCCCCCCCTCTCTCTCTCTCTCTCTCTCTCTCTCTCCGTCTCTCTCTCTACGTATGGCCGCAAATGTTGTGAATTTACATGGAACAGTATAATGTCGTTCAAATTTTATTTCCTACATCAAAAATAATTTCCCAGGAAATCATAGTTTGTGCCTTTCCAAGTAAAATGTTTAAGTGAGTGTCGAGCAATGAGAGTTTATCTTCTTATCCCAAACGTATGTACATTCCATTTTGGTGCTACGGAGTGATGAGGCTTCCGCGGACAGGCAGCCCTGCCCTGGCCCACTGGGAACTGTTCACCTAGAGTCTCACAGCACCCTTCTCCACCCCATACACCACCCGTCCACCGGAGGGCGTGCGAGTGACGAGAGGTGAACAAGTTGGAAGGACTCGTCTCTCCATTCGAACCCCGCGATGAACAACAGCTCTGATCTGTTTACATCACACTATTTGTTTTGTGGTTTTACTTTGCAAGATGGCACAGGTAAAGGCAATGCATACAAGATGGTGTCTGCTGGTGTGGTTTTGGTCTGAATAGGAAAAGCCTCCCGATACCACTGGAATTCACCTTTTTTCCTCTTAAGAACAACAGTCATGGTTCTGTTTACGGTGCATTTATCTACATCCCCCATTTGTCTGAAGAAATGTTGGACTCTATTGTTCACAGTACAGATAGGTGGACTAGGTTTTGGGGAAGTGTTTTTTTCTAATTAAATGCTATAGGCCTACTTGAGATCATCGACATTTCCGAACTTAAGAAATCAAACATTGTTGACGGCGGAGTAATGACGTGGCTCTACACGTTAGTGGATATATATATATATATATATATATATATATATATATATATATATATATATATATATATATATATATAATTAAATGCTATAGGCTATATATGCTATATATTGTTGACATATTATGTCAACATATTGGTATGCATGAAAGCTCATGTTTGATAATAGACAGGTTATTGGCATTGTGTGTTTAGGGTGTATTCAGTTGGATGGTCATGATTTAGACCTGTGCAGCTGAATCATTCACCGTCTTAGGAACGAAGGAGAAAACACTTCTGCTAAGTTCAGTGTTTGGAGCTAATCTGGAACTGGTTCCGAGTTCTTTGTCTTGTGATAAGACGTGACAGGGGTAGACGGTTCCCCTTCACTCACACATGGGAGACACGTCCACCCCTTGGAGATCCACCGCGGCGGGGCGAACGCTACTGGAGGCTGATGGACGCGCAACGCGCAACGACTTGTTCAACTACTTGATCCGATGATGCGTCGACGCCAATGGAGAATGTTATTGCGGAGACGCTCCTTCGGATGTTGAGCACTGCTGCCCGTCCATTAGGCTAACCATTCGTCTTTAATTGTAGATTAATTAAATTAATTAAAAAAATAAAAATAATAACATCTCAGAGTTCTAATGGAACGTTCCGCGGATTCTGGACGGTCTTTGCCGGTCAGCAGACGCCTATATTACGCAGTGGGACACTTTCTGAACGATTTGTGTGCTTCTATGTGGTTCACGTATCTGTTGGTTTTCTACCACTCCGTGCTGGGGCTCCACAGCACCTCGGCAGGAGTGTTGATGCTCATCGGTCAGATAGCGGACGGAGTTTGCACCCCTCTAATCGGATATGTATCCGACAGAACGCCAGGGTTACCAGGATACGGCAAGAGGAAAACATGGCATTTATTAGGTAAGTAGTCCTCCATGTCAAACAAATAGCCTGCATTGTCAACTATATAGGCTACATACTTAAACAAATACAAATAATAATTACTGACGTGTCACCACAAAGTGTTCTAGTTCTTAAGATTAATTCATCGGTCCTTGATTGACAACAGTATAGTCTATTAATAATTAATATATATTTTTTACAGTAATGAAGTAGGCTAGGCCAATATATTGTTTTACACTACGCTAATAGCCTTAATAAATATAATGAACAGCTTTTATTTTGAAATGCAGTTGCTCAAACTCTTCACAGACGTTCACAGATATAATCAAACCCTCCTTCCTCAAACTAAATCCCATTCATCCACATTGAGTGTAGCTGTGACGGTTGTGTCCAGGGACGCTGTGCGTGCTCCTTTCTTTCGTCTTCATCTTCTCTCCGTGTCTGGCGTGTGACGCCAACACTGCCCAGTGGGCCCAGGTCTTGTATTTCTCTCCCTTCATCATCGTCTCCCAGTTCGGCTGGGCAGCCAGTCAGATCTCCCACCTCTCCCTCATCCCAGAGCTGGTTTCCAGTGAGAATGCCAAGGTTGAGCTCACAGCCTACAGGTGAACGCACACACGCACACATCCATCCATCCATCCATCCATCCATCCATCCATCCATCCATCCATACATACATACATACATACATACAAACATACAGGTTTCATATACACCGTCTGGTGCAACCTAGACACATCATCAGTGATGTAACCTGAGGTCACAGGGTGTTTCGGGTCTCTCAACATCAGACACCCGGCTTGTGTCTAGTTGGTTGTGTAGCCCACAGAACACCCCTCATGATCCACAGCCATCTTGATGCCTTCTCAGCAGCATCAGTGGTGTTTTTGCAGTCCCCTTATTCCCAACAACTTGAGGGCCCTGCAGAGTGACTGACCTGCGAACCCTCGGCATCCAACCTCATTGGGGCTGCACCGAGTCTTCCATCCGTTGCGCCGGCATTCGCCTGCCAGCTCCTCATACTTGGCCCTCTTCCTCTCAAATGCCTCCTCCATCCGGTCTTCCCAGGGCACAGTCAACTCCAGCAGTATCACCTGCCTTGTTGATTCTGACATGAGAACCAAGTCTGGCCTAAGTGTGGTCACTGTGATGGTCTCTGGGAATTTAAGATGTTTCCCCAGGTCCACCTTCAGCTGCCAGTCCCTAGCTGTGGTCCCCCTGTTTGGCTTGGGTGGTGTTGTGGCTTCTCTCCAGCTTTAACAAAGGCGATTGAATGCCTAGCTGGCTGTTTCTGCTTGCTGAGTGAGATCCCTGAGCAGATGGTATCTGCTATCACCTTCAGCACCTGGTCGTGGCACCACCGGTAGCGCCCCTAACCCAGGGCAACTGCTTAGAATGTGCTCCAGTGATCCTCTCCTCTGGCACAGTGGGCAAGCGGGTGTTTCTGCCAGACCCCAACAGAAGAGGTTGGATGGGCTGGGGAGGACGTCGTAAACTGACTGGATCAAAAACTTTAACCGGAGCTCCTCCGCCTTCCAAAGCTCTGACCAAGAAATCTTCCAATTCAGTGTCTGCTCCCATCTAGTCCACGCCCCCTGTCGTCTCATCTCAACCATCCTGCTCGAGCGGGTCTCCTCCAGTCCTGCTCGAACCTCTTCCTGGATAAGCTGCCACCTCTCCTTCCCCTGGGCCTTGTTGTACTGAGGTCTTGGGTTGATCCCAAGCCCTGCCCGGCCTGTCGCAACTGCTCCCACCAGAACACTGTGGTGTAGCCGTGCATCAGCTTGCTCAACCGTCGCCTGGGCTCTCCACTTCCGACCAGTCCGCACTTCAATCCCAGCTGAGGAGACTGTTGAGCAAGCTGATGCACGGCTACATACAGCATAGAGACATACAGGTCTCCATACAGCAGCACCTCTCTTGCACGGGTAACCATGAACTCCTTCGACACTACTGAAGGGAAGTCGCAGCTTGTTCTTATGCCCATACAAGGCTATGCTGCTGAGGCTTCTTGGTAGGCCCAGACACCTGCAAAGGTAGCCACTTACCTTACTCTCAAAGCCCTCAACGGTGGTTAGTGGGACATCGTAGACCAGTAGTGGCCAGAGGAGGGGTGGCAGGATGCCATGCTGATATATCCATGCTTTAAACTTACCTGGCAGCCCTGACTTATCCACTGCCACTAGCCAGGTTCCCAGTTCTCTGCTGGTCGCCTTGGGCGCTGCTTTGTCCCTCAGGGTGCCATCAAAGATCTTTCCCAGGCTCTTCACTGGCTTCTCTGAGACCGATGGAATCTGGACACCTCCCAGCAAGAACCGGAACTTGTCTGTGACCTTCCCCTTCTTCACCACCAGGGAACGGGACTTAGTTCATGAGCCGCTCAATGCCTTGGAGAACCCACCTGCAGCCTGGAACCAATGTTGTGGTAAAAGTCAGGTCTTCCATAAACGCACCACTTGCCTCCCAGTCAAGCATCTCATCTTGGTCTGGTGGATCTTCAGACCTCGCGGGTTTTTGCAGACTTTGCCACATAAGCAAACTGCACACATAGTCGTAGTTCCGTTAGCTTGGGTCAATCCCTGTATGTCCATCCTGTTGGGGTGCTCATCCTGCCCCCCTCTCGGGGGATACATACATACATACATACATACACACACACACACACACACACACACACACACACACACACACATACACACACACACACACACACACACACACACACACACACACACACACACACACAAACACACACACACACACACACACACACACACACACACACAGCACACAGCTTTTGGGGTAGGCTCCTGAACACCATTACTTACCAACAACCACAGACATGTGCCTTTTCATACCAATTATTGGTACAATGTTATTCACATCCTCTTCATGAGCTGCCACCTTAACGTGGTGGAGGGGTTTGCGTGTCCCAATGACCCTGGGGGCTATATTGTCAGGGGCTTCATGCCCCTGGTAGGGTCACCCAAGGCAAGCAGGTCCTAGGTGAGGGTCCAGACGAAGAGTGGCTCAAAAAACCCCAATGAAGAAAAATATCTTTGGAACTGGGTTTCCCTTGCCCAGACGTGGGTCACCGGGGCCCCCCCCCCCCGGAGCCAGGCCTGGGGGAAGGGCCCGTTGGCGAGCGCCTGGTGGCCGGGTCTACATCCGCGGGGCTCGGTCGGGCACAGCCCGAAGGAACGACGCGGGACCCCCTTCCCATGGGTTCACCACCCGTGGGAGGGGCCAAAGGGGTCGGGTGCGATGTGAGCTGGGCGGCAGCAGGAGGCGGGGACCTGGGCGGTCCGACCCTCGGCTGCAGAAGCTAGCTCTGGGGACGTGGAACGTCACCTCTCTGGCGGGGAAGGAGCCGGAGCTGGTGTGCGAGGCTGAGAGGTACCGGCTTGATATAGTCGGGCTCACCTCGACACACAGTTTGGGCTCTGGAACCAGCGTCCTTCAGAGGGGTTGGACTCTTTTCCACTCTGGAGTTGCCCCTGGGGAGAGGCGCCGAGCGGGGGTGGGAACGCTTATTTCCCCCCGGCTTGGTGCCTGTACGTTGGGGTTCACCCCCGTAGACGAGAGGGTAGCCTCCCTCAGCCTTCGGGTGGGGGGACGGGTCCTGACTGTCGTTTGTGCTTATGCACCGAACGGCAGTTCAGAGTACCCACCCTTTCTTGAGTCCTTAGGGGGGGTGTTGGAAAGCGCTCCTTCTGGGGACTCCCTTTTTCTGCTGGGGGACTTCAACGCCCATGTGGGCAATGACAGTGAGACCTGGAGGGGCGTGATTGGGAGGAACGGCCCCCCTGATCTGAACCCGAGTGGTGTTTTGTTGTTGGACTTCTGTGCTCGTCATGGATTGTCCATAACGAACACCATGTTCAAGCATAAGGGTGTCCACATGTGCACTTGGCACCAGGACACCCTAGGCCGCAGTTCGATGATCGACTTTGTGTTTGTATCATCGGACTTGCGGCCGCATGTCTTGGACACTCGGGTGAAGAGAGGGGCGGAGCTGTCAACTGATCACCACCTGGTGGCGAGTTGGCTCCGATGGCGGGGGAAGATGCTGGTCAGACCTGGCAGACCCAAACGTACTGTGAGGGTCTGCTGGGAACGTCTGGCTGAATCTCCTGTTAGAACGAGCTTCAACTCCCACCTCCGGGAGAGCTTCAACCATGTCCCGGGGGAGGCGGGGGACATAGAGTCCGAGTGGACCTTGTTCCGTACCTCCATTGTTGAAGCGGCCGACCAGAACTGTGGCCGTAAGGTCGTCGGTGCCTGTCGCGGCGGCAACCCCCGAACCCGCTGGTGGACCCCAGCGGTAAGGGATGCCGTCAAGCTGAAGAAGGAGTCCTACCGGACCTTTTTGGCCTGTGGGACTCTTGAGGCAGCTGATGGGTACCGGCGGGCCAAGCGGAGCGCGGCTTCGGCGGTTGCGGAGGCAAAAACTCGGGCGTGGGGGGAGTTCGGTGAGGCCATGGAGAACGGGGGGACCGGAGGGGGGACCGGAGGGTGTGCTCCAACTACAGGGGGATCACACTCCTCAGCCTCCCCGGTAATTTCTATTCGGGGGTCCTGGAGAGGAGGGTCCGTAGGATAGTCGAACCTCGGATCCAGGATTAGCAATGTGGTTTTCGTCCCGGCCGTGGAACTGTGGACCAGCTCTATACCCTTAGCACGGTCCTCGAGGGTGCATGGAAGTTCGCCCAACCAGTCTATATGTGCTTTGTGGACTTGGAGAAGGCGTTCGACCGTGTCCCTCGGGGAGCCCTGTGGGGGGTGCTCCGGGAGTATGGGATACCGGGCCCGCTGATACGGGCCGTCGGGTCCCTGTACTCCCGGTGCCAGAGCTTGGTCCGCATTGCCGGCAGTAAGTCGAGCCTGTTTCCGGTGAGAGTTGGCCTCCGCCAGGCTTGCCCTTTGTCACCGATTCTGTTCAGAACTTTTATGGACAGAATTTCTAGGCGCAGCCAGGGCGTTGAGGGGTTACGGTTCGGTGGCCTCAGGATTGCGTCGCTGCTTTTTGCGGATGATCTGGTCCTGTTGGCTTCATCGGGCAGTGACCTTCAGTTCTCACTGGAGCGGTTCGCAGCCGAATGTGAAGCGGCTGGGATGAGGATCAGCACCTCCAAATCCGAGGCCATGGTTCTCAGCCGGAGAAGGGTGGAGTGCACTCTCCGGGTCGGGGAGGAGATCCTGCCTCAAGAGGAGGAGTTCAAGTATCTCGGGGTCTTGTTCACGAGTGAGGGGAGGATGGAGCGGGAGATTGACCGACGGATCGGTGCGGCGTCGGCAGTGATGCGGGCCCTGCACCGGTCCGTCGTGGTGAAGAAGGAGCTGAGCCGAAAGGCGAAGCTCTCGATTTACCGGTCAATCTACGTTCCTACCCTCACCTATGGCCACGAGCTGTGGGTAGTGACCGAAAGAACGAGATCGCGAATACAAGCGGCCGAAATGAGTTTCCTCCGCAGGGTGTCCGGGCTCTCCCTTAGAGATAGGGTGAGAAGCTCGGTCATCCGGGAGGGGCTCAGAGTAGAACCGCTGCTCCTCCGCGTCGAGAGGAGCCAGTTGCGGTGGCTCGGGCATCTAGTGAGGATGCCTCCCGGACGCCTCCCTGGGGAGGTGTTCTGGGCACGTCCCTCCGGGAGGAGGCCCCGGGGAAGACCCAGGACACGCTGAAGGGACTCTGTCTCTCGGCTGGCCTGGGAACGCCTCGGGATCACCCCGTAAGAGCTGGACGAAGTGGCTGGGGAGAGGGAAGTCTGGGCTTCTCTCCTCAGGCTGCTGCCCCCGCGACCCGACCCCGGATAAGCGGAGGAGAATGGATGGATGGATGGATGTTATTCACATAGCACCATTATTCCACACCACCATTTCTCAACTATGTTTAATGGTTGAGAAATGGTGGTGCGATTAACCTTACCAACATTTTTTAAAGGGATATTCTGCCATTTTTGGAAATAAGCTAATTTTCCACCTTCCCTCGAGCAAAACAATCGATCTTTACCCTTTTCCCGTTCATCCAGCCGTTCTGTGAGTCTGGCGGTACAACTTTTAGCTGTAGCTTAGCATAGATCATTGAATCGGATTAGACCATTGGCATCTTGCCCGCTTAGAAGTGACTACGATTTCCGGAATTTTTCCCATTTAAAACGTGTCTCTTCTCAAGTTTGAAAGTGCAATAAGACCGATGGAAAATGAAACGTGGCGATTTTCTAGGCTGATTTTACCCGGAACTATGCTCTCATTCTGGCGTAATAATCAAGGAAAGTTACAAAGGTACCATGGGCGCAGTGATATGACGCAGCGCCTCAATAGTCCCTGTAGGCTTCTTCCGGCAATACAACCAACGTGATTACCTGCTATTACCGGTGGTATACCGGGACTATACTTTGAGGCGCGTCATATCACTGCGCCCATGGTACCTTTAAACCTTCCTTGATTATTACGCCAGAATGAGAGTATAGTTCCGGGTAAAATCAGCCTAGAAAATCGCCACGTTTCATTTTCCGTCGGTCTTATTGCACTTTCAAACTTGAGAAGAGACAAGTTTTAAATGGGAAAAATTCCGGAAATCGTAGTCACTTCTAAGCGGGCGAGATGCCAATGGTCTAATCCGATTCAATGATCTATGCTAAGCTACAGCTAAAAGTTGTACCGCCAGACTCACAGAACGACTGGATGAACGGGAAAAGGGTAAAGATCGATTGTTTTGCTCGAGGGAAGGTGGAAAATGAGCTTATTTCCAAAAATGGCGGAATATCCCTTTAAGGTTACATAACGATTATAATTTGACTGTTTTCAAATGCATTGGTTCAACTTGTTATAATAGTAGCAGTTCAAGTTTCCTTCAAATTACCTCCAAAATAGTTCAATAATAGTTAAAATGAAGATACTAAAATAGTATCATAATAGTTCAAATTACCCAATTTCCCTTAGGGGATTAATCAAGTTTTATCATATCCTTGTCATATTGTGAATTGTCTTTCTTAATGTTCTAGATTCTATAATGTTATAAAGTATAAATTCAGTTTAAGACTAACTATTATCTCCATATTAGCTTAGTTTTAGTATAATAGCGATCTCTATATTACTATTTTCTGAAGAGCAATTATTACATTCCTATTGGACCATAGCACCTCCATATAGCAACAATGTTGTACTGCAAGTATTTACTAGTAACAACTGTTTAATTAAATATATTCAATATCTATGCCTATAATTGAGCTCTAACAGCAGCAAAACAGTGTTAATATATATAAAAAAAACGGTAATAAGATAAATGAACAGTTGAATAATGATGAGTGAATGGGAAAGACAAACATCACTTTGTCAAGAATAAGCAGGATCAAATTTTACAACAAAGAGAAGTCACAATGTCTCACATAAATATATAGTGTGTACAGATGCTGTAACACCATCAACATATATACGAACATAAGACAAAGACAAATATTATAGGCCCAGAGTTGTTGACAGTTGTTGAAACTGTGTGTGTTTTTGTGTTCGTAGGCTAAGTGGACACGTTAAAAAAAAACTTCTAACTTCACTGCTAATGCTGTTGTATTCGTGGCCCAACTCAAAATAGAGTATTATAATAATTATGATGATTATTATAATGAATGATTATTATAATGATTATTGATGATTATTCTTCATTCACACAGTTGGAGTTCAAAACTAGTTTTACAATGAAGCCAAGAAAAAGCAGAAATTGACAGTATTCATTTATCAGAAATATTTGACTAATACAAGTAAATGTTCTGGTGGTTTGTTGGTGTGATTCACTCCACAGAACTGTGCAGGTTCCTCTTCTGTGTCATGACAACTTCACTGTCAGATTTTAGCCCTATTATTCTAATCATTTACATGTCATTTTGTTAGAAGTGTCATAGCCATCTGTGGGCTATTAGTGAGTGGCACACACGGCGAGAATGTCTGTTCTTGTCTACTGCGTCTGCATCTGTAGGACACCATTTTGTTTTTGTCTTCTGTCTTGTGCTCTTTTCTGCTCTCTCTCTCTCTCTCTCTCTCTCTCTCTCTCTCTCTCTCTCTCTCTCTCTCTCTCTCTCTCTCTCTCTCTCTAACCTACAGCACCATTAGCCATACATAATAATGACTAAATTTTCATTTCATTTTCATTAAAAAAACTGTTCTGTGTTTCACAGGTATGCGTTCACGGTGGTTGCCAACATCACTGTGTATGCTGTAGCATGGCTTCTCTTCCAGTTTCAGGACCAGAAAGGCCCTGTCATGTCAGAAAGTCTCGGGGAGATGGACATACCTCTATTCAGGGTAAGACCAGGACCATAGTGACTAACCTTGATGCACACACATACATCACATCACGTGTGTGTGTTCCTCTTCTTCTACTGCGTAGAACCTCATCCTGATCGTCCTGGGTATCGGAGCCTTGTCCTCCTTGATGTTCCACGTGGGCACCAAAGAGCCAGACCATGGCGGAGAGGGGGAGAGACAGCCCACTTTGACTAGTGTCCCCTCATCCCCACCCTTGTTGCAGTGGAAGCATTGGCTGAAGCAGCCATCGTTCTATCAGGTGACACCTGTACTTGGGACCCCGATCGCTCCTGAAACTGTACATTTGGTTTTCCAACTTTAGTCGTGTTTTTCCCTCAGATCTTATGAGTGAGCTTTGTCATTGTTATTGCAGAATGAGTCCCTGTGTGTCTCAACATGTGTGTGTGTGTGTCTCCTCAGAACGTCAATGCCATCATACCTCTGGTGATGTATGTCAGTGGCTTGGTGTTCTCCCTGGTCATGAAGCCCGTCAGTAGACTCATGGGCATCAGTGTGAGTCTCATTCACCCCCTGCACTCTATCGTGGTGCTTGGTTTTATTGTTGAGGAAAGATGAATGAGAACTGAAATTACCATGGTTCAAAATTCAAAAGATTGTATTTGCCATTTGTGCAGGTCAGTACAGGTACATAGGATGTATTTGTGTGGATCTCAGAGAGTCAAGCTTTAATACAAAAAAAATGTACACACTACCTAAACTGCACATTTTCAAAAAATATCATACATTCAATAGAATCGTTTTTTTGCAATATATTAGTAATTGCGACATAATAGTATTACAATTATTATATGGTTATTGTAATAACGTGTTGCCTGCTTGTTGCATGTTTAATTCTATTAAAGTATTAGTAGTATTATATTTGCATTATATTACCAAATATACCCTTATCAGTCCCTGATGTGTTCTAAGAAATGGACACAATCCATATAGATATAAATGTCCCACAGTGGTTTTACTGCACCTTCTTCATGACCACTGGTTTGGTGCCGGTCTCAGGTGACCTACCTGCTGGGCCTGCTGCTGGTGCTGGGCTTCTCCCTCTGGGTGCTGGTGGACCGGGGCATCGGAGCGGGCCGGATCTACGGCGCCGTGGCCCACCTGAAGACCCCAGTGAAGCAATTACCCCTACCCCACTCATCACCTAGTGCTCTCTCTAACTCTGTCTCTCTCTCTCTCTCTAACAATTCCTTTCTCTCTCTCTCCCTGTCTCTCTCTCTTACTCGGTCTCTGTCTCTCTCTCTAACCCTACCTCTCTCTCTCTCTGTCTCTCTCTCTCTAACCCTACCTCTCTCTCTCTCTCTTCCTGTCTCTCCCTCTCTCTCTCTGTCTCTCTCTCTTACTCTGTCTCCGTCTGTCTATCTGTCTCTTTCTCTTACTCTGTCTCCGTCTGTCTCTCTCTGTCTCTCTCTCTCTAACCATTCCCCTCTCTCTCTCTCTTACTCTCTCTTTATCTCTCTCTCTCTCTCTCTCTCTCTCTCTCTCTCTCTCTCTCTCTCTCCCTGTCTCTCTCTCCCCCCCTCTCTCTCTCTCTCTCTCTCTCTCTCTCCGTCTCTCTCTCTACGTATGGCCGCAAATGTTGTGAATTTACATGGAACAGTATAATGTCGTTCAAATTTTATTTCCTACATCAAAAATAATTTCCCAGGAAATCATAGTTTGTGCCTTTCCAAGTAAAATGTTTAAGTGAGTGTCGAGCAATGAGAGTTTATCTTCTTACCCCAAACGTACATTCCATTTTGGTGCTACGGAGTGATGAGGCTTCCGCGGACAGGCAGCCCTGCCCTGGCCCACTGGGAACTGTTCACCTAGAGTCTCACACCACCCTTCTCCACCCCATACACCACCCGTCCACCGGAGGGCGTGCGAGTGACGAGAGGTGAACAAGTTGGAAGGACTCGTGTCTCCATTCGAACCCCGCGATGAACAACAGCTCTGATCTGTTTACATCACACTATTTGTTTTGTGGTTTTACTTTGCAAGATGGCACAGGTAAAGGCAATGCATACAAGATGGTGTCTGCTGATGTGGTTTTGGTCTGAATAGGAAAAGCCTCCCGATACCACTGGAATTCAAGTTTTTTTATAAGAACAACAGTCATGGTTCTGTTTACGGTGCATTTGTATCCCCCATTTGTCTGAAGAAATGTTGGACTCTATTGTTCACAGTACAGATAGGTGGACTAGGTTTTGGGGAAGTGTTTTTTTTCAAATTAAATGCTATAGGCCTACTTGAGATCATCGACATTTCCGAACTTAAGAAATCCAACATTGTTGACGGCGGAGTAATGACGTGGCTCTACACGTTAGTGGATATATATATATATATATATGGATATATATATATGGATATATATATATATATACATATATATATATATATGGATATATATATATACATATATATATATATATATATATATATATATATATATATATATATATATATATATATATATCCACTAACGTGTAGAGCCACGTCATTACTCCGCCGTCAACAATGTTTGATTTCTTAAGTTCGGAAATGTCGATGATCTCAAGTAGGCCTATAGCATTTAATTTGAAAAAAAACACTTCCCCAAAACCTAGTCCACCTATCTGTACTGTGAACCAATATGTTGACATAATATGTCAACAATATATAGCATATATAGCCTATAGCATTTATATATATATATATATATATATATATATAATTAAATGCTATAGGCTATATATGCTATATATTGTTGACATATTATGTCAACATATTGGTATGCATGAAAGCTCATGTTTGATAATAGACAGGTTATTGGCATTGTGTGTTTAGGGTGTATTCAGTTGGATGGTCATGATTTAGACCTGTGCAGCTGAATCATTCACCGTCTGAGGAACGAAGGAGAAAACACTTCTGCTAAGTTTAGTGTTTGGAGCTAATCTGGAACTGGTTCCGAGTTCTTTGTCTTGTGATAAGACGTGACAGAGGTAGACGGTTCCCCTTCACTCACACATGGGAGACACGTCCACCCCTTGGAGATCCACCGCGGCGGGGCGAACGCTACTGGAGGCTGATGGAGGCGCAACGCGCAACGACTTGTTCAACTACTTGATCCGATGATGCGTCGACGCCAATGGAGAATGTTATTGCGGAGACGCTCATTCGGATGTTGAGCACTGCTGCCCGTCCATTAGGCTAACCATTCGTCTTTAATTGTAGATTAATTAAATTAATTAAAAAAATAAAAATAATAACATCTCAGAGTTCTAATGGAAAGTTCCGCGGATTCTGGACGGTCTTTGCCGGTCAGCAGACGCCTATGTTACGCAGTGGGACACTTTCTGAACGATTTGTGTGCTTCTATGTGGTTCACGTATCTGTTGGTTTTCTACCACTCCGTGCTGGGGCTCCACAGCACCTCGGCAGGAGTGTTGATGCTCATCGGTCAGATAGCGGACGGAGTTTGCACCCCTCTAATCGGATATGTATCCGACAGAACGCCAGGGTTACCAGGATACGGCAAGAGGAAAACATGGCATTTATTAGGTAAGTAGTCCTCCATGTCAAACAAATAGCCTGCATTGTCAACTATATAGGCTACATACTTAAACAAATACAAATAATAATTACTGACGTGTCACCACAAAGTGTTCTAGTTCTTAAGATTAATTCATCGGTCCTTGATTGACAACAGTATAGTCTATTAATAATTAATATATATTTTTTACAGTAATGAAGTAGGCTAGGCCAATATATTGTTTTACACTACGCTAATAGCCTTAATAAATATAATGAACAGCTTTTATTTTGAAATGCAGTTGCTCAAACTCTTCACAGACGTTCACAGATATAATCAAACCCTCCTTCCTCAAACTAAATCCCATTCATCCACATTGAGTGTAGCTGTGACGGTTGTGTCCAGGGACGCTGTGCGTGCTCCTTTCTTTCGTCTTCATCTTCTCTCCGTGTCTGGCGTGTGACGCCAACACTGCCCAGTGGGCCCAGGTCTTGTATTTCTCTCCCTTCATCATCGTCTCCCAGTTCGGCTGGGCAGCCAGTCAGATCTCCCACCTCTCCCTCATCCCAGAGCTGGTTTCCAGTGAGAATGCCAAGGTTGAGCTCACAGCCTACAGGTGAACGCACACACGCACACATCCATCCATCCATCCATCCATCCATCCATCCATACATACATACATACATACATACATACAAACATACAGGTTTCATATACACCGTCTGGTGCAACCTAGACACATCATCAGTGATGTAACCTGAGTGTAGCCCAGGTTGCCAAGGCAACCAAGCTATCAATCAGCTGAGCAGGATAAAAGCCCCACTTCCTGTGGTGATGTCACTTCCTGCCACTCCACTCTCTCTCAGTTCAGTTGGAAGCAGCATGTGCTATGCGCTATGCTATTTGGTTGCTATTCTGTTTGCTACTCCTGGTTTCTGAATCATCCTGCTACTCCTGTGCATTCCCAACTCATACTCTTCGGTCAGGTTTTTGTGAGGCCTGAAAATGATGGCGAGCTTACCCAGTTGGACCTGAAACCCCAGAACCCCCAAGCCAAATCCCCCTCCTGCTACTAACACTGTTAGCATCTGTGCCATACCCAAAAGCTCCTCTTTTTGAAAGCTTAAAGGGCCCCCTTGTTATTATTTTTCTTGAATGCATTCGACTGAATCCCCTTGAAAATGGACATTTAAAGGGCCCCCTATTTTTTATTTTCTATATCTGTTGTTGATTATATGAATTGCTGAACATTGTCTGGAACATTAATAATAATTCAAGTTAACTTTCACCTGGTTTCACGTGTCATAATTCATGGGTAATTTCACACACCTGAGCTCTTTTCGAACCTGGTAATAGGCAGTCAGTATCCACCACATTCAAATACCCATTGCGCCACTGGTTACAATATGGCGAGCCAGCCAGGAGCTCAATATGTGTGAAACCCATTGAATTGTTTTTTGTTTTTCTGAAAATTTTCATGTCATGGATTTCATTAAGCAATCAGGGGTTAAAATTGAAATGTCTGTGATTGTCAGGGGAGACAACAACACAGCTGAAACAGATGAGGAACTCTTTAAGTGCTTAAGGAAATATGGGTGTATTGAAAAAGTCACTGCAATTGATGATCCCACCAGTCTTGCTCACAAAAA
The DNA here is from genome assembly GCA_036785325.1 of Urophycis tenuis. Lineage (NCBI taxonomy): Eukaryota > Metazoa > Chordata > Actinopteri > Gadiformes > Phycidae > Urophycis > Urophycis tenuis. The sequence continues at coordinate 15,401,874 of JAXIVH010000003.1, read as the reverse complement.
CCTGGTCATTGAGTTCAAGGATGACTCTGCTCTCAAAGCTTTAGAGCCACTGTTGCCATTGATGCACAATATGGATGAAGAAGGGGTGATCTATCATATCAGATCCCTAGAAGTTGTAGCAGATGAGTATGCAACTATTGTCAGTAGCAAACACACGGATGAATACCTCAAACAAATTGGAAAAATAGCCACCTCTAGTGGCAGAAGCTTTGAATCTTTACTGAAGGAAATGCTCAATCACATGAGTAAAGAACTGAAAAAACCCGGTGAGGGTGACGAGGAGGAGGAAACTGTTCTATTTGAACACGAGGGCTCTGTGCCTACCCGGCATGAGCCAGAACATGGAAACACAAGACGTGTCACTCTCTCGGGAGGTGATCTAAACCCTCCGGAAATACAAAAGATCGTGGTGGAACATGTACTGAAGAAGGAGGACTTCAGTCCACACTCATTGTCTCCCCTCAGACTTCGTTCTTTTTCTGGAAAATGTCCCAAACCCAATAACGAAACAGACTATGAAACCTGGCGTTCTCAAATTGAATTACTTCTTGCTGATCCCAGCCTGTCTGCTTTGCATGTTACCAGACGAATTCTTGAGAGCTTGCTGTCTCCTGCAGCTGATGTGGTTAAAGGGCTAGGATCCGCAGCTCGACCTACTACCTACCTCCAAGTCCTTGATGCAGCCTTTGCCACTGTCCAGGATGGAGATGAGCTTTTTGCTCAGTTCTTAACCACCTACCAAGACAGAGATGAAAAATTCTCTACGTATCTCCAGCGTCTGCAACTTTCCTTGAATTCTGTAGTGAAAAGGAGTGGAATTAACTCAAATGAAGCAGAGAAACATCTTATCCGACAATTCTGTCGTGGATGCCTGGAGAACCCAGTTATAACCAACCTGCTTGACCAAAAAAAAGACAATCCTCCCTCCTTTTCAGAGCTTTTGCTCTTGCTGCGCACAGAGGAAGACCGACAGCTAGCAAAAGAGAATCGCATGAGAAGAACTACCAGCGCTTCCAAACAACGTGTTCACTTGAGTTCTCACAGTGCTTGTGCCTGTGGCGCAACATCAGAACATGGCTCCAGTGAACTTGATGATCTCAAGAAACAGATGAACAAGCTACAGAGCCAGTTGTCAGCTTTGCTTTCCCAGAAGACACAGCCAACATCATCAAAGTCTAAAGCTGCTGCTGTACCACAATCCTCCACCAGACCAAAGCCTTGGTACTGTTTCAAGTGTGGTGAGGATGGTCACATCTCTTCCTCTTGCAGTAATGCAGCCAATCCAACTCTGGTGATGGCGAAGAAGAAGCAGCTACAACAGAAGCAGCAGACGTGGGATGTGAAAAATAAAGATCCATCAAACTGAAGGCAGTCTCTGTGGAGGGACAACCAGAGGCTGCTGCAGTGAAACAATGTCCCATAAACTACAAACAATCACAACCCACTTCCCATACCTGCAAGTTACCAAAAGGACTCATTGGCACCAAAAGCACCGCACAAGTGTTCATCAAAGGGACACAATTCAACTGTCTATTGGATACAGGCTCTCAGGTGACAACCATTCCCCATTCCTTTTACACCAGTTTCCTTTCTGATCAAGAAATCAAACCACTGGTTGACATACTGGAAGTTGAGGGGGCTAATGGTCAGAGTGTGCCTTATATGGGCTACATTGAACTTCATGTCACCTTTCCGCCTGCTTTCCTTGGAACATCCATAGACATACCCACACTTGCTTTGGTGGTGCCTGATGTGAAGTCCTTGGATTCCCTTGTGCTTATTGGCACAAACACACTTGATGTTCTCTATGAGAGATGTCTGGAAGACAAACTGCAAATCAATAACTCACTCCCATATGGATACAGAGCAGTACTAAAGATCCTTGAAATGAGACACAACCAATCCAACCAAAGTGTGATCAGGATGCATGGAAAAACTCCACAAACCATTCCATCAGGAGGAACAGTAGTTCTGGAGGGAACAACAACAAATTTCTTTCTACAAAATGCTGTCATCATTGAACATCCATCTTTGTTCTCTTTGCCTGGCAACTTGATTGTTCAATCATGTCTGGTTGACTGTTCCAAGCTTCAGCCATGTCAGTTGCCTGTCATTGTCAGCAATGAATCTGATCATGATGTCATTATCCCTGCCAGATCTGTTATTGCACAAATGAGTACAGTGAACTCAATCATCTCAAAAGAGCAAAGTACATCCGATCATTCTTCATCACAGCCACTGAACTTCAATTTCAGTGACTCACCTCTCTCACCTGAATGGAAAGATCGCATTACAGCCAAGCTTAACAGCATTCCAGAAGTCTTTGCAAAACATGACCTTGACTTTGGCAGAACTGATAAAGTTACTCATCGGATCAAACTGTCAGACGACACTCCATTCAAGCAAAGACCAAGGGCCATCCATCCACAAGATGTCGATGCTGTCCGTACACACCTACAGGAACTATTGGAAAGCGGAGTAATCCGTGAATCTGACTCTCCCTTTGCATCACCCATCGTGGTGGTAAGGAAAAAGAATGGCAGTGTACGACTATGTATCGACTATCGAAAACTGAACTTACAAACCATCAAGGATGCTTATGCCTTGCCAAAGCTGGAGGATGCTTTCACAGCATTGTGTGGATCTAAATGGTTCTCAGTACTCGACCTGAAATCTGGTTATTACCAAATTGAAATGGAGGAGGCAGATAAAGCCAAAACCGCCTTTGTATGTCCACTAGGATTCTGGGAATGGAACCGCATGCCCCAAGGAGTAACAAATGCACCGAGCACTTTTCAAAGACTAATGGAGAAATGCATGGGAGAAATGAACTTGAAAGAAGTCCTTGTCTTTATCGATGATTTGATCATCTTTGCACCTACCTTGGAAGAACATGAAGCAAGGCTAATGAAAGTGCTCAACCGGCTGAAAGAATTTGGCCTGAAACTCTCTGTTGAAAAATGCATGTTCTTTCAAACATCTGTTCGGTACTTGGGACATGTTGTTTCACGCAACGGTGTTGAAACCGACCCAGACAAGATCAAAGCACTTACCACGTGGCCAGTGCCCCAAACCTTAAAAGGTCTAAGGTCATTTCTTGGCTTTGCTGGGTACTACAGAAGATACATAAAAGGCTATTCTGCGATCGTCAAACCCCTCCATGATCTCACCTCTGGTTATCCACCATCCCAAAAGAAGTTCCGATCAACAATAAAACCAGGACAATATCTGAATCCCAAAGAGCCATTTGGTGGCCGTTGGACCTCTGTTTGTCAGGAGGCTTATGACACAATCATTCAAAAACTCACAACTGCTCCAGTTCTAGCTTTTGCTGATCCCCAGAAACCATATCTTCTTCATACTGATGCCAGCTCCATTGGTCTGGGAGCTGTGCTGTATCAGGAACAAGAAGGACATAACAGAGTCATTGCTTATGCGAGCAGAGGCCTCTCTCAAAGTGAGTCCCGTTATCCAGCACATAAACTGGAATTTCTTGCTCTCAAATGGGCAATAACTGAAAAATTCTGTGACTATCTATATGGAAATGAATTCACAGTTGTAACGGACAGTAATCCTCTTACTTACCTTTTGACAACAGCCAAATTGGACGCAGCCAGTTACAGGTGGCTTGCTACCCTATCCACCTTTTCCTTCAAGATCCTGTATCGGGCCGGCAAACAAGCTGCTGATGCAGATGGGCTTTCTCGCAGACCACATGGTATTCTGTTGGATGATTTCAAGTCTAAAAAGGAAAGGGAGAGAATATCAAAGTTCTGGGAACAACACATGCCTGATGCTGATCTCATCCCCCTTAATCAATCCACCGTCCAAGCAATCTGTGACAGACAGCTCATCTACAGTTCCGAAACAAATCCCCATAACTTAACTCTTGTCCAATCTCTCTCCATGTCCATCAAAGCCCTGCCAGACAGTTTTGTAACTGACACGCAGTTTGGATCATCAGTCTTTTCTCAGGTTACAGCAACTGAGATTGCTGAAAAACAAAGAGCAGATCAAGTCATTCAACATGTGATAACTCAACTGGAAAGTGGAGTCACACCACCACCTACCTTAAGGGACGAACTTCCCGATCTGCCACTTCTTCTTAAAGAACTACATCGTTTGGAGCTCCAGAACAACATTCTTGTAAGAAGAAGGCAAATTGGCTCGAAATGTTCTTTTCAGCTGGTCTTACCACAAGAACTGCGAAACCAAGTTCTCACCAGTCTGCATGATCATATGGGCCACATGGGAATGGAAAGGACACTTGATCTGGTCCGAACAAGATTTTATTGGCCAAGAATGTCTGCCGATGTATACACAAAAATCAAAACCTGTGAAAGGTGTGTGAAAAGGAAATCCTTACCTGAAAAAGCTGCACCGCTTGTCAACATAAAAACAACCAGACCCTTGGAACTTGTGTGTATGGATTTCTTATCCCTGGAACCAGATGGAAGGATAAAGGACATTCTTGTAATGACGGATCATTTCACCAAATATGCAGTTGCCATTCCTACACCCAATCAAAAGGCCAAAACTGTTGCCAAATGTCTATGGGACAACTTCCTAATCCATTATGGGATTCCAGAGAAACTGCACAGTGATCAAGGAGCTGATTTTGAATCCCGGACAATAAAGGAACTCTGCAAAGTAACTGGAATTCACAAAATACGGACAACACCATATCACCCCAGAGGAAATCCAGTGGAACGATTCAATCGTACACTGTTGAACATGCTCGGAACTCTGAAGGATCAGGACAAAACACATTGGAAGGACTTTGTCAAACCATTAGTTCATGCATACAATTGCACTAAGAATGATGTCACTGGATTCACACCATACGAACTAATGTTCGGACGTCAACCAAGACTCCCTGTTGATTTAGCCTTTGGACTTCCTATCAAAGACAAACAACAAACATCCCATTCTCAATATGTTCACGATCTGAAAACTCACCTGGAAGAAAGCTATAAAATAGCAACTGCAAATGCTGGAAAAGTCATGCAAAGGAACAAAAGCAGATTTGACAGGCATGTCAAAGCTTCTGATCTGTCACTAGGAGACCGCGTTTTGGTCAGAAATGTGCGCCTGAGAGGTAAGCACAAATTGGCAGACAAATGGGAACCTGATGTGTACATTGTTGTCAAAAGAGCTGGTACTCTTCCTGTGTACACAGTCAGACCTGAGAACAAGGACAAACCATCTCGAACACTACACAGAGATCTTCTTCTCCCTTGCGGTTACTTACCTGCATCCGACGGACCTCTACCCAAGAAACAGCCAGTCAGACCAAAATCGCTCCCAGATTCAGATAATCCTGCTGATTCAGACAATCCATCTGATGAAGATGAAATCATCCCATCTCATTGGTACAATGGATCTCCCAACCCTGAACTTTCCAGATTCCCAACAATCATTGACATCCCAATACACACAGAGACAACACAGAGCACACCCTCTGCAAGAAAAGGGGATGCTCCTCTGAACCTACCCAACTTACCTGATGCATACTTACCTGATGTCATGAACCCTGAAAATGCATACTTACCTGATACCATGGACAGCCCTGAAAGAAACTTACCTGATAACCCCGACAGCCCTGAAAATGTACACTTACCTGGAAATGGAGAACAGAGTTCAGAACTGGCGGATGACCTACCTGTGGGGCAGCCGGCCTACTGGTTAGGGCTTTGGATTTGTAACCGGAGGGTGGCCGGTTCGAACCCCGACCAGTGCGCATGGCTGAAGTGCCCTTGAGCAAGGCACCTAACCCCTCACTGCTCCCCGAGCGCCGCCGCTGTTGCAGGCAGCTCACTGCATCGGGTTTAAGTGTGTGCTTCACCTCACTGTGTGCTTCACCATCACTGTGTTCTGAGTGTTCCACTAATTCACGATTGGGTTAAATGCAGAAGACCAAATTTCCCTCACGGGATCAAATCAGTAATTCTTCTTCTTCCAATCCCCCAACTCACCAATTACCTTGGATACATCCGACTCGGACAGTAGTGACGACCTTCCTGTATTAAGGCGTTCAACAAGGGATCGGAGACCACCCGACCGATTTGGTTATTCAGAACCTGGGAAACCAGTCTTAAAAGCAGTTCAATCATTGTTCCATGGTATATCTGCTGCTTTTACGTATGCCCTAGCAGGGCCAGGTGTTCCCAATTGTACCATGTCAAAGTAAGTAACCAATCGATCAAGACCAGTTGACACCGAACCAGTTACATGTCACGGGACGTACATGAGAACAGGGGGGGAAAGTGTAGCCCAGGTTGCCAAGGCAACCAAGCTATCAATCAGCTGAGCAGGATAAAAGCCCCACTTCCTGTCGTGATGTCACTTCCTGCCACTCCACTCTCTCTCAGTTCAGTTGGAAGCAGCATGTGCTATGCGCTATGCTATTTGGTTGCTATTCTGTTTGCTACTCCTGGTTTCTGAATCATCCTGCTACTCCTGTGCATTCCCAACTCATACTCTTCGGTCAGGTTTTTGTGAGGCCTGAAAATGATGGCGAGCTTACCCAGTTGGACCTGAAACCCCAGAACCCCCAAGCCAAATCCCCCTCCTGCTACTAACACTGTTAGCATCTGTGCCATACCCAAAAGCTCCTCTTTTTGAAAGCTTAAAGGGCCCCCTTGTTATTATTTTTCTTGAATGCATTCGACTGAATCCCCTTGAAAATGGACATTTAAAGGGCCCCCTATTTTTTATTTTCTATATCTGTTGTTGATTATATGAATTGCTGAACATTGTCTGGAACATTAATAATAATTCAAGTTAACTTTCACCTGGTTTCACGTGTCATAATTCATGGGTAATTTCACACACCTGAGCTCTTTTCGAACCTGGTAATAGGCAGTCAGTATCCACCACATTCAAATACCCATTGCGCCACTGGTTACATGAGGTCACAGGGTGTTTCGGGTCTCTCAACATCAGACACCCGGCTTGTGTCTAGTTGGTTGTGTAGCCCACAGAACACCCCTCATGATCCACAGCCATCTTGATGCCTTCTCAGCAGCATCAGTGGTGTTTTTGCAGTCCCCTTATTCCCAACAACTTGAGGGCCCTGCAGAGTGACTGACCTGCGAACCCTCGGCATCCAACCTCATTGGGGCTGCACCGAGTCTTCCATCCGTTGCGCCGGCATTCGCCTGCCAGCTCCTCATACTTGGCCCTCTTCCTCTCAAATGCCTCCTCCATCCGGTCTTCCCAGGGCACAGTCAACTCCAGCAGTATCACCTGCCTTGTTGATTCTGACATGAGAACCAAGTCTGGCCTAAGTGTGGTCACTGTGATGGTCTCTGGGAATTTAAGATGTTTCCCCAGGTCCACCTTCAGCTGCCAGTCCCTAGCTGTGGTCCCCCTGTTTGGCTTGGGTGATGTTGTGGCTTCTCTCCAGCTTTAACAAAGGCGATTGAATGCCTAGCTGGTTCTGCTTGCTGAGTGAGATCCCTGAGCAGATGGTATCTGCTATCACCTTCAGCACCTGGTCGTGGCACCACCGGTAGCGCCCCTAACCCAGGGCAACTGCTTAGAATGTGCTCCAGTGATCCTCTCCTCTGGCACAGTGGGCAAGCGGGTGTTTCTGCCAGACCCCAACAGAAGAGGTTGGATGGGCTGGGGAGGACGTCGTAAACTGACTGGATCAAAAACTTTAACCGGAGCTCCTCCGCCTTCCAAAGCTCTGACCAAGAAATCTTCCAATTCAGTGTCTGCTCCCATCTAGTCCACGCCCCCTGTCGTCTCATCTCAACCATCCTGCTCGAGCGGGTCTCCTCCAGTCCTGCTCGAACCTCTTCCTGGATAAGCTGCCACCTCTCCTTCCCCTGGGCCTTGTTGTACTGAGGTCTTGGGTTGATCCCAAGCCCTGCCCGGCCTGTCGCAACTGCTCCCACCAGAACACTGTGGTGTAGCCGTGCATCAGCTTGCTCAACCGTCGCCTGGGCTCTCCACTTCCGACCAGTCCGCACTTCAATCCCAGCTGAGGAGACTGTTGAGCAAGCTGATGAACGGCTACATACAGCATAGAGACATACAGGTCTCCATACAGCAGCACCTCTCTTGCACGGGTAACCATGAACTCCTTCGACACTACTGAAGGGAAGTCGCAGCTTGTTCTTATGCCCATACAAGGCTATGCTGCTGAGGCTTCTTGGTAGGCCCAGACACCTGCAAAGGTAGCCACTTACCTTACTCTCAAAGCCCTCAACGGTGGTTAGTGGGACATCGTAGACCAGTAGTGGCCAGAGGAGGGGTGGCAGGATGCCATGCTGATATATCCATGCTTTAAACTTACCTGGCAGCCCTGACTTATCCACTGCCACTAGCCAGGTTCCCAGTTCTCTGCTGGTCGCCTTGGGCGCTGCTTTGTCCCTCAGGGTGCCATCAAAGATCTTTCCCAGGCTCTTCACTGGCTTCTCTGAGACCGATGGAATCTGGACACCTCCCAGCAAGAACCGGAACTTGTCTGTGACCTTCCCCTTCTTCACCACCAGGGAACGGGACTTAGTTCATGAGCCGCTCAATGCCTTGGAGAACCCACCTGCAGCCTGGAACCAATGTTGTGGTAAAAGTCAGGTCTTCCATAAACGCACCACTTGCCTCCCAGTCAAGCATCTCATCTTGGTCTGGTGGATCTTCAGACCTCGCGGGTTTTTGCAGACTTTGCCACATAAGCAAACTGCACACATAGTCGTAGTTCCGTTAGCTTGGGTCAATCCCTGTATGTCCATCCTGTTGGGGTGCTCATCCTGCCCCCCTCTCGGGGGATACATACATACATACATACATACACACACACACACACACACACACACACACATACACACACACACACACACACACACACACACACACACACACACACACACACACACACACACACACACAGCACACAGCTTTTGGGGTAGGCTCCTGAACACCATTACTTACCAACAACCACAGACATGTGCCTTTTCATACCAATTATTGGTACAATGTTATTCACATCCTCTTCATGAGCTGCCACCTTAACGTGGTGGAGGGGTTTGCGTGTCCCAATGACCCTGGGGGCTATATTGTCGGGGGCTTCATGCCCCTGGTAGGGTCACCCAAGGCAAGCAGGTCCTAGGTGAGGGTCCAGACGAAGAGTGGCTCAAAAAACCCCAATGAAGAAAAATATCTTTGGAACTGGGTTTCCCTTGCCCGGACGTGGGTCACCGGGGCCCCCCCCCCCTGGAGCCAGGCCTGGGGGAAGGGCCCGTTGGCGAGCGCCTGGTGGCCGGGTCTACATCCGCGGGGCTCGGTCGGGCACAGCCCGAAGGAACGACGCGGGACCCCCTTCCCATGGGTTCACCACCCGTGGGAGGGGCCAAAGGGGTCGGGTGCGATGTGAGCTGGGCGGCAGCAGGAGGCGGGGACCTGGGCGGTCCGACCCTCGGCTGCAGAAGCTAGCTCTGGGGACGTGGAACGTCACCTCTCTGGCGGGGAAGGAGCCGGAGCTGGTGTGCGAGGCTGAGAGGTACCGGCTTGATATAGTCGGGCTCACCTCGACACACAGTTTGGGCTCTGGAACCAGCGTCCTTCAGAGGGGTTGGACTCTTTTCCACTCTGGAGTTGCCCCTGGGGAGAGGCGCCGAGCAGGGGTGGGAACGCTTATTTCCCCCCGGCTTGGTGCCTGTACGTTGGGGTTCACCCCCGTAGACGAGAGGGTAGCCTCCCTCCGCCTTCGGGTGGGGGGACGGGTCCTGACTGTCATTTGTGCTTATGCACCGAACGGCAGTTCAGAGTACCCACCCTTTCTTGAGTCCTTAGGGGGGGTGTTGGAAAGCGCTCCTTCTGGGGACTCCCTTGTTCTGCTGGGGGACTTCAACGCCCATGTGGGCAATGACAGTGAGACCTGGAGGGGCGTGATTGGGAGGAACGGCCCCCCTGATCTGAACCCGAGTGGTGTTTTGTTGTTGGACTTCTGTGCTCGTCATGGATTGTCCATAACGAACACCATGTTCAAGCATAAGGGTGTCCACATGTGCACTTGGCACCAGGACACCCTAGGCCGCAGTTCGATGATCGACTTTGTGGTTGTATCATCGGACTTGCGGCCGCATGTCTTGGACACTCGGGTGAAGAGAGGGGCGGAGCTGTCAACTGATCACCACCTGGTGGCGAGTTGGCTCCGATAGCGGGGGAAGATGCTGGTCAGACCTGGCAGACCCAAACGTACTGTGAGGGTCTGCTGGGAACGTCTGGCTGAATCTCCTGTTAGAACGAGCTTCAACTCCCACCTCCGGGAGAGCTTCAACCATGTCCCGGGGGAGGCGGGGGACATAGAGTCCGAGTTGACCTTGTTCCGTATCTCCATTGTTGAAGCGGCCGACCAGAGCTGTGGCCGTAAGGTCGTCGGTGCCTGTCGCGGCGGCAACCCCCGAACCCGCTGGTGGACCCCAGCGGTAAGGGATGCCGTCAAGCTGAAGAAGGAGTCCTACCGGACCTTTTTGGCCTGTGGGACTCTTGAGGCAGCTGATGGGTACCGGCGGGCCAAGCGGAGCGCGGCTTCGGCGGTTGCGGAGGCAAAAACTCGGGCGTGGGGGGAGTTCGGTGAGGCCATGGAGAACGACTTCCGAACGGCTTCGAGGAGGTTCTGGACCACCATCTGGCGTCTCAGGAGGGGGAAGCAGTGCTCTGTCAACACCGTGTACGGGGGGGACGGGGCGCTGCTGACCTCGACTCGGGACGTTGTGAATCGGTGGGGGGAATACTTCGAAGACCTCCTCAATCCCACCAACACGCCTTCCACTGAGGAAGCATGGTCTGGGGACTCGGGGGGGGGACTCTTCTATCTCCGGGGCTGAGATCGCCGAGGTGGTTAAAAAGCTCCTTGGTGGCAAGACCCCGGGGGTGGACGAGATCCGCCCCGAGTTCCTTAAGGCCCTGGATGCTGTGGGGCTGTCTTGGTTGACATGACTCTGCAGCATCGTGTGGACATTGGGGGCAGTGCCTCTGGATTGGCAGACCGGGGTGGTGGTTCCCCTCTTCAAAAAGGGAGACCGGAGGGTGTGCTCCAACTACAGGGGGATCACACTCCTCAGCCTCCCCGGTAATTTCTATTCGGGGGTCCTGGAGAGGAGGGTCCGTAGGATAGTCGAAACTCGGATCCAGGAGGAGCAATGTGGTTTTCGTCCCGGCTTTGGAACTGTGGACCAGCTCTATACCCTTAGCGCGGTCCTCGAGGGTGCATGGGAGTTCGCCCAACCAGTCTACATGTGCTTTGTGGACTTGGAGAAGGCGTTCGACCGTGTCCCTCGGGGAGCCCTGTGGGGGGTGCTCCGGGAGTATGGGATACCGGGCCCGCTGATACGGGCCGTCGGGTCCCTGTACTCCCGGTGCCAGAGCTTGGTCCGCATTGCCGGCAGTAAGTCGAGCCTGTTTCCGGTGAGAGTTGGCCTCCGCCAGGGCTGCCCTTTGTCACCGATTCTGTTCAGAACTTTTATGGACAGAATTTCTAGGCGCAGCCAGGGCGTTGAGGGGTTACGGTTCGGTGGCCTCAGGATTGCGTCGCTGCTTTTTGCGGATGATCTGGTCCTGTTGGCTTCATCGGGCAGTGACCTTCAGTTCTCACTGGAGCGGTTCGCAGCCGAATGTGAAGCGGCTGGGATGAGGATCAGCACCTCCAAATCCGAGGCCATGGTTCTCAGCCGGAGAAGGGTGGAGTGCACTCTCCGGGTCGGGGAGGAGATCCTGCCTCAAGTGGAGGAGTTCAAGTATCTCGGGGTCTTGTTCACGAGTGAGGGGAGGATGGAGCGGGAGATTGACCGACGGATCGGTGCGGCGTCGGCAGTGATGCGGGCCCTGCACCGGTCCGTCGTGGTGAAGAAGGAGCTGAGCCGAAAGGCGAAGCTCTCGATTTACCGGTCAATCTACGTTCCTACCCTCACCTATGGCCACGAGCTGTGGGTAGTGACCGAAAGAACGAGATCGCGAATACAAGCGGCCGAAATGAGTTTCCTCCGCAGGGTGTCCGGGCTCTCCCTTAGAGATAGGGTGAGAAGCTCGGTCATCCGGAAGGGGCTCAGAGTAGAACCGCTGCTCCTCCGCGTCGAGAGGAGCCAGTTGCGGTGGCTCGGGCATCTAGTGAGGATGACTCCCGGACGCCTCCCTGGGGAGGTGTTCTGGGCACGTCCCTCCGGGAGGAGGCCCCGGGGAAGACCCAGGACACGCTGAAGGGACTCTGTCTCTCGGCTGGCCTGGGAACGCCTCGGGATCCCCCCGTAAGAGCTGGACGAAGTGGCTGGGGAGAGGGAAGTCTGGGCTTCTCTCCTCAGGCTGCTGCCCCCACGACCCGACCCCGGATAAGCGGAGGAGAATGGATGGATGGATGGATGTTATTCACATAGCACCATTATTCCACACCACCATTTCTCAACCATGTTTAATGGTTGAGAAATGGTGGTGCGATTAACCTTACCAACATTTTTTAAAGAGATATTCTGCCATTTTTGGAAATAAGCTAATTTTCCACCTTCCCTCGAGCAAAACAATCGATCTTTACCCTTTTCCCGTTCATCCAGCCGTTCTGTGAGTCTGGCGGTACAACTTTTAGCTGTAGCTTAGCATAGATCATTGAATCGGATTAGACCATTGGCATCTTGCCCGCTTAGAAGTGACTACGATTTCCGGAATTTTTCCCATTTAAAACGTGTCTCTTCTCAAGTTTGAAAGTGCAATAAGACCGATGGAAAATGAAACGTGGCGATTTTCTAGGCTGATTTTACCCGGAACTATGCTCTCATTCTGGCGTAATAATCAAGGAAAGTTACAAAGGTACCATGGGCGCAGTGATATGACGCAGCGCCTCAATAGTCCCTGTAGGCTTCTTCCGGCAATACAACCAACGTGATTACCTGCTATTACCGGTGGTATACCGGGACTATACTTTGAGGCGCGTCATATCACTGCGCCCATGGTACCTTTAAACCTTCCTTGATTATTACGCCAGAATGAAAGTATAGTTCCGGGTAAAATCAGCCTAGAAAATCGCCACGTTTCATTTTCCGTCGGTCTTATTGCACTTTCAAACTTGAGAAGAGACAAGTTTTAAATGGGAAAAATTCCGGAAATCGTAGTCACTTCTAAGCGGGCGAGATGCCAATGGTCTAATCCGATTCAATGATCTATGCTAAGCTACAGCTAAAAGTTGTACCGCCAGACTCACAGAACGACTGGATGAACGGGAAAAGGGTAAAGATCGATTGTTTTGCTCGAGGGAAGGTGGAAAATGAGCTTATTTCCAAAAATGGCGGAATATCCCTTTAAGGTTACATAACGATTATAATTTGACTGTTTTCAAATGCATTGGTTCAACTTGTTATAATAGTAACAGTTCAAGTTTCCTTCAAATTACCTCCAAAATAGTTCAATAATAGTTAAAATGAAGATACTAAAATAGTATCATAATAGTTCAAATTACCCAATTTCCCTTAGGGGATTAATCAAGTTTTATCATATCCTTGTCATATTGTGAATTGTCTTTCTTAATGTTCTAGATTCTATAATGTTATAAAGTATAAATTCAGTTTAAGACTAACTATTATCTCCATATTAGCTTAGTTTTAGTATAATAGCGATCTCTATATTACTATTTTCTGAAGAGCAATTATTACATTCCTATTGGACCATAGCACCTCCATATAGCAACAATGTTGTACTGCAAGTATTTACTAGTAACAACTGTTTAATTAAATATATTCAATATCTATGCCTATAATTGAGCTCTAACAGCAGCAAAACAGTGTTAATATATATAAAAAAAAACGGTAATAAGATAAATGAACAGTTGAATAATGATGAGTGAATGGGAAAGACAAACATCACTTTGTCAAGAATAAGCAGGATCAAATTTTACAACAAAGAGAAGTCACAATGTCTCACATAAATATATAGTGTGTACAGATGCTGTAACACCATCAACATATATACGAACATAAGACAAAGACAAATATTATAGGCCCAGAGTTGTTGACAGTTGTTGAAACTGTGTGTGTTTTTGTGTTCGTAGGCTAAGTGGACACGTTAAAAAAAAACTTCTAACTTCACTGCTAATGCTGTTGTATTCGTGGCCCAACTCAAAATAGAGTATTATAATAATTATGATGATTATTATAATGAATGATTATTATAATGATTATTGATGATTATTCTTCATTCACACAGTTGGAGTTCAAAACTAGTTTTACAATGAAGCCAAGGAAAAGCAGAAATTGACAGTATTCATTTATCAGAAATATTTGACTAATACAAGTAAATGTTCTGGTGGTTTGTTGGTGTGATTCACTCCACAGAACTGTGCAGGTTCCTCTTCTGTGTCATGACAACTTCACTGTCAGATTTTAGCCCTATTATTCTAATAATTTACATGTCATTTTGTTAGAAGTGTCATAGCCATCTGTGGGCTATTAGTGAGTGGCACACACGGCGAGAATGTCTGTTCTTGTCTACTGCGTCTGCATCTGTAGGAAACCATTTTGTTTTTGTCTTCTGTCTTGTGCTCTTTTCTGCTCTCTCTCTCTCTCTCTCTCTCTCTCTCTCTCTCTCTCTCTCTCTCTCTCTCTCTCTCTCTCTCTCTCTCTCTCTCTCTCTAACCTACAGCACCATTAGCCATGCATAATAATGACTAAATTTTCATTTCATTTTCATTAAAAAAACTGTTCTGTGTTTCACAGGTATGCGTTCACGGTGGTTGCCAACATCACTGTGTATGCTGTAGCATGGCTTCTCTTCCAGTTTCAGGACCAGAAAGGCCCTGTCATGTCAGAAAGTCTCGGGGAGATGGACATACCTCTATTCAGGGTAAGACCAGGACCATAGTGACTAACCTTGATGCACACACATACATCACATCACGTGTGTGTGTTCCTCTTCTTCTACTGCGTAGAACCTCATCCTGATCGTCCTGGGTATCGGAGCCTTGTCCTCCTTGATGTTCCACGTGGGCACCAAAGAGCCAGACCATGGCGGAGAGGGGGAGAGACAGCCCACTTTGACTTGTGTCCCCTCATCCCCACCCTTGTTGCAGTGGAAGCATTGGCTGAAGCAGCCATCGTTCTATCAGGTGACACCTGTACTTGGGACCCCGATCGCTCCTGAAACTTTACATTTGGTTTTCCAACTTTAGTCGCGTTTTTCCCTCAGATCTTATGGGTGAGCTTTGATTCAGACCATAACCAAGCAGGACCTCTGTCTCTCTGTCCTTGAACTCAGGTGGCTTTCCTGTACATGTGCACCCGGCTGATTCTCAACATGTCCCAGACATACATCTCTGTCTACCTCACCGAGTCATTACTGCTGCCCAAGGTAATGCCACAATGCCACAGAGCACAACCACTCACAAAGAGCCATTCAATGTTATTGCAGAATGAGTCCCTGTGTGTCTCAACCATAGACTGTATATATTTATGGACAAACCCTCCGTGACGTCACCCATAGACAGCGGAGATGAAGCCTAAAATTGAGCTTCTCGGCGCCGCCATCTTGGACATTTCAGTCTGTGTTCTAAGCCCGCCTACCTCCGGCCAGACCAATCAAAGCCTCGAATCCGTGAAGGTCATGCCGTGATGACAGATGACAGCTGCCAATCAAGTTGACCACTCCCTTAATTATTCATAAAATGAATCCTTCTCTGTGCATTAAAATAATGGATTCTAAAAAAATTCACCCCCCTCACAGTTGTCATGGACTCGAACACTACTGAAAACATGTTTATTTTGGCTGTAAAGTCGGACATTTTAACATGGGTGTCTATGGGAGTTGACTCCTTTCTGCAGCCAGCCTCAAGCGGCCAGTCGAGGAACTGCAAGTTTTTGCACTTCCGCATGGGCTTCATTTTTCAGCATGGAATGTTGCCGCTTGGTCTCAACATGTGTGTGTGTGTGTCTCCTCAGAACGCCATTGCAATCATACCTCTGGTGATGTATGTTAGTGGCTTGGTGTTCTCCCTGGTCATGAAGCCCGTCAGTAGACTCATGGGCATCAGTGTGAGTCTCATTCACTCCCTGCACTCTATCGTGGTGCTTGGTTTTATTGGTTCATGGTTCAATATTCAAAAGATTGTATTTGCCATTTGTGCAGGTCAGTACAGGTACATAGGATGTATTTGTGTGGATCTCAGAGAGTCAAGCTTTTATACAAAAAAGGTGTACACACTATATACCTAAACTGTACATTTTCTAAAAATATGAAACATACAATACAAATTTTTTTTGCAACATAATAGTAATTGTGGCACAATAGTATTACAATGAGTATATGGTAATTGTAATAACGTGTTTGTTGCATGTTTAATTCTATTAAATGATTGTATTAAATTGCAAAATATACCCTTATCAGTGCCTGATGTGTTTTAAGAAATGGACACAATCCATATAGATATAAATGTCCCACAGTGGTTTTACTGCACCTCCTTCATGACCACTGGTTTGGTGCCGGTCTCAGGTGACCTACCTGCTGGGCCTGCTGCTGGTGCTGGGCTTCTCCCTCTGGGTGCTGGTGGACCGGGGCATCGGAGCGGGCCGGATCTACGGCGCCGTGGCTCTTCTGGGGTCCGGCTCCGCCACCATCCTGGTCATGTCGCTCTCCGCGACGGCCAGGCTCATCGGGGAACAGACGGTAGGGCTTCAGGTTCAGGTTCAGCTGACTGTTGTTCAGGTTCAGCTGACTCTGTACCTTACCTGGTGTGTTTATCGAGGACGTTCAGCTTCATCAGAATTTACAAGGGATATCTCCTGAGATGAAATGAGTCAACAAGTGTTTCTCTGTTTAGCTTCAGCCTCACCTCAGGCTTATGGCTTTTCTATACATTTGTTGTAAATAATAAACAAAAAAAAAGCCAATATCACATGCTGAACGACTTAAATGTAGCTAATCTTCCACTTGGGGCATGTAGAAATACATTACATATAATCAATCAGTCAGTGTGTTGAAGATCACATTTCCAATCAGCATACCAATACCTACGTCACATATCTCAACAGAATCTGGGCTCCTATATCTATGTCAATTATTGGCCCTCATCATATGCCTCTTCACTTTCAACCCCCAACCTGAAGAGAAAAACTCTGAAAAAGAGCATCAATTTCTTCAGAGGAGGGCAGGAGGGTGGAGTAGGGGCTGGGGAGTAATCAGCTCCCAGTCCAAAGGTTCTGGGCTTGATCCCTAATGACCCGAGTCTATCTGTGTTGGCAGGCTTGAGTGAGATGCCTACCAGCTTCTCATAGACGATGGCTAAAATGTGTGACTCCATCAGATCTTTTGGATTCTCTCCTTGTGTTTTCCTTAACACAGAGAATCATGTGTGGTCTCTTTGACAGCAAAGTGGAGCGTTTGTTTATGGGTCCATAAGCCTCACGGACAAGCTGGCCAACGGTGCGGGAGTCATGCTGATCCAGAGCCTGCGGCCCTGCAGGTGAGGTGCGGGGGGCCGGGGAGCCCCTGCTCTTCAGAGAGGGGCCCCATATGTTGAATGTGTTCAATGTGGTTTTCATATTGTCATTGGTTTCATGTTATTCCATCATATCGAGAGTGGGGGTGTAATAGATATGATGTCACAAGTAGAATGAACGTATTAAATTATACTGGCATACAGACAACATATATTAGTAAAATATATTTGTAAAATACATATTTGATTATATCTATATAAATGTTATAGTCAGTTGGACCTTTTAGAAAGTTTCAAGGAGGAAGATTGCCTGTCGATAGACATCACGTCCATACAGAAAAACATGCCTTGCTTGGTTCTGTTCCTGGTTCGTTAGCATCTGGCCGCTGTTCCACACTCACTCACTGTGAAGAGATCCTTTCTTTCTGTCCATCCAGTTAACAGTAACTTTTTGTGTGTGTTTGCCTCTCCACACAGTGCCGAGGCCTGCTGTCCAGACTGTGTTTGGTTTTATCACAACGTCATGGTGATAGTAACCGGGGGTGTGGCTATGGCAGCAGCAGTTTCCCTGGTCTTAATACTCATCTGGCCGATCAGAATAAGGCAGCATGTTTCCTCGTGAGCCATGTTTGTTTATGTTGCAATTTAGTCAGGAACGAACATACAAACACACAGTTGGTAGTGTCTTCAAACAAGTTGCCACTCAAAGCGCCATACAATTGCAATCACGCTTGACAGCGGTGTCAACCATGCAAGCATGCCACCATGCATCCCTCCTGTTGGGAGCAGTTAGGGTTAGCGGCCCTTCTCACAGGGCAGCAGTAGCTCAGTGGGTAGAGCGGGTGGACACAGCGGGTCGTCGGTTCGATCCCCTTCGTCCCCCTTCCTCCAACTGTCCACATGCTGAACCCCACAAATGTACTGATTGTAAGTCGCTTTGGACAAAAGCGTCTGATGAATGCCCCCTTTACCCATTACCTCACACACACCTTGCATTTAGCTGGGAGGGGCCGGCGATCAAGCTAGCGACTTTTTGATGTCAAGTCAATCCACGCTGAGCTACTGCTACCCTGGTAAGATGGATGGCTGAAACATCTCACTCCTTCACCTTAGTTAGTCGGCCACTTGATGTATGATGCATCACGAGAACACCAAACATAACCTTCATGGGCTAAACTGATCTCCTGTAAACGTCTCCAACTCCGCAGAATGTCAACACGGTCTTATGCAATTGTACTGGATAGCTTGCCTTGTTGAGATGAAAGACACACACCTCACATAAGAAAACAAGCTAGATTGTAGGCCTTTCAGTACACAACAAATGGTTATATTTTGAATGAAGAAGGTGAATTAAAATGCAATTTAAACCTTTTTCTAGACCATTTGTAGACAGAACCATTGAAAAATATTTTCACAAGCAAAGTCGTTTTTTTCAAAATTCTGTCAGTGTTTTTTTGTTGTTGATACTTTTGATGTATCATAATGTACTATTATTAGCCTTCTATTGTAAACGTTTGTATGTGTCATGTAAACTATTTAAATGGTTGATTATAGATTGTTTACTATAAAATGGTTTAAATAATGAATAAAGAGTTGAATGTAACTTAGTTGGATTTGTCAGTTGGCTAGATGTTCTGAAACAGATCAAGGATACATCCTTCTCCACTGGGCCTCAACTCCAATGTCAATTACGGGACCATGGAACTTTTCTATACTTTTTATATTCTATAATTTTTTGCCTGACGAATGCCACCGTAGCCATTACAGGAACATTGAAAACCCGATAAAGACTCAGCAGAAGCCTCATGCACTGCACGCAATGCCAGCGCTGTAAGGTATTTTGTTCAAAGAATAATGTACGAACCTCCACCATCCAGACGAGGGCGCTGTATGAGCAGTGTCTTTCTTGACCACATCAGAAGGGGTGGTCAACATATTTTGTTACTATTCAGATTTAAGACTATTCGGAATATATATATTTTTTATCAACACGAGCAATGTAATATAAAGCCATACAATGTCACTGTAAAATATGTTTAATAAATCTGCAGTGCGCTTGATCCACACAGCCCTGGTGCGTAGGTACCGTCGCGGTGCCCCCAGCAGAACAAAGCGCTGCTTCTTCACAGCCACTGTAGTCTCGCGTTGTTGACGGGGCGAGGGAACCAACTTCGAAATTGATTTACAATGCTTTTTGTTCTTGGCCACAATAATTAAAGTCTCTAAAACAAAGTTCGGCTTATTCAGGGAAACGGCTGGAAATATTCACTAGTCCGGGTGGAAGTTGGCTTTAATTTGGGACAAGAAAGCGGGACGGGAGTTTCCACTCTTTCCTCTCCACACTGAGCAACAGGTAGGACCTCTGGACTCACTTTCAAATAACGCTTTTACAGCTCAAGTAAAACACGGTCACTTTGCCGCATTATCTCTGCGTGTTTCATACTAGACACAACGGAAATTACATTCTAGGGATTTTTCTTTTCTCATTCCTCACAGCAGCAGTAAACAATATTTGCTATTACATAAGGCCGTCTTGTGTTGAGTTGCGCCAATGTAACAGGTGCTGACACACTGTCCTTTAATAACCACCTCAGAGTTACTCTGATGGACACTTCACCTGCTCAACCAGCTGTATTCACCCCAAGACTATGCACTAATAGCGTCCTATAGTGTCTATTTCTGCCAACTGAATTTGATTTTCAAGGGGATTTTGGCATTGACGACCAGAAAGCGGACATAGCGTCTGAAAACGTAAAATGAAAAAAAAATCATCACACGCGTTTAAGGCAATAAAGAAATGCTGTTTTTCTTCTTAAAACTGCCCATTGTGTGTGTGCGTGTCCTTATGCCCATGACTATGCTTCTGCATGCATGATCTATTCTAGCCATGCTGAATACATTACACACTTAAAACAATGCCTTTAAAGGTTTTGTGCACTGTAGTTCCTTATTTTTTCTTTTGGCATGAATATTCCGGGCCGCACCAGCACATACCACATGGGGTAAATTGTTTTTGACAGTTGAGAGACATCTGACCGCAGTGTTGGAATTTTGTGATCTACAACTATGAGTCTCTGTTTGCCAGCGCGTACGCCAGCCAGTGAGCAGTGGGTGTTTGACCTAACCCATGACTGCAGCCAGGGCACCGCTTGAAGACAAGGGTTTTGCAGCCAACGCTCAAATACACAACTGTAGACTCAGACTGCTGCTGTTCTGTGCTTAGCATGGTCCGGCTTTATTTGGCTGTATTCACTGTAGCGTGCTGCGTAGCTTCCCAGCGCACCTGGTAAACCTATTTAAAGGTTTCATCAATGGCATAGAATGTCACACACAAATACAAGCACACCCACCCACCAGCAACAAGCAGAACAAGAGAATGGAACCAGAACTAATGCTGTCCATGTAAACAGCTGGCTGGCCGAAAATGAAGCAGTCCCGATTTCACAAGACACCTGACACTCAGAGCCAAGACTAAATCATCCACCTGTGTGCTCAACCCCCTCTATCACACGCAGACACACACGCACACACACACACACACACACACACACACACACACACACACCCACACACACACACACACACACACACACACACACACACACACACACACACCCTCCCTCCAGTTCCACAGAAGGGAGACACACAGAGGAACGTTTGTCTGATCTCTTTGGACAGTGCCCCATTTTTTCCCCAACCTGATTCTATGGCAACAGCCATCTCGCAACCAGCACCCTTGACTTATCCCCCGCCCCTCCCATCCTGGAAACAATGGGGCCAGGAGTCAGCGCTGTTTTCGGGGAACGCATGAAGGAATGACGGTGGAGGGGATAGGGTTGTCTGGGGCGGAGGCACTGAGGCGAGACCCCCCCCCACTGCAGTGTGTGCCAAACGCTTCTAAAGGAGAACAGAGTTATTATCCCTCAGTGTAGCCGGGCGGCAGTGGCGGGGGGTCTGTCTCGGTGTGTTTCTGGCCCGATGAAGTTCTTGTTCTGTCCAAAAGGGTCCCTGGACACTGTAACAGGGGTTGAGAGAATGCCTTGAATTTCAGTAAGCGGACTTCTTACTTCACCAAGAATCTGTGGTGAAGTGAGACGTATATTAAAAATACATTTGTGTGTTTGGTGTCAGTAAACATTAGTAGACATATAATTCAAACAGTCATACATTATAAAATTGTACTACTTCAGGTCTGAGTGAAGGATGCTTTAAATGTTGTTTTGTTATAAATTATTATATATATACACACATTAATAATATACATTATAAATGTGTTATTTTGAAATCTCCAACTCTCTTTTTGTTGGTCTTTACAGTTAGGTGAAAATACTTTTGTGTTGCAGTTTTGAATTCACTGGCCTCTTTCCACTCCTCCAAGTCTCTTTCTCTTTTCCTTTCTGGTAAGACCCCCATGGAAGAATGGTCATTGTTAATACTGTTACAGTAAGGTCCTCAAATTCCTGCTTGAAATTCATACAATTCAAAACAAAAAGACGTAAATGATCAGCCCGAGGGGGCAGGATGTGAGCGCTGACTGTGTGACTCTGAGGGAGACTCCCGCAGCCTGAGATGTGAGAAGGCCAGTATTGTTGTCGGGCTTCTCTTTGCATCCTGGTACCGCCGTCTCCACACCGCCTGCTCTGACTTCTGCTGGTTCACTAAACACTCTGACGCCAAGGTCAGCCCCTCCGGAGCGTGCTGCCCTCACACGCTCTCTGCTCATGTGGGAAACCAGCCATGGCTCCGTTGCCTGACACGATGCCTACTGCACAGTATCCTAGTGCGTAACCTACTTTATTCCCGTGGATGTGACCCACTAATGCAGCAGTACATTACGGGGCGATATGGCACGGCCATAAATTACAATGGCCTGCCGATGGTCAAACATTGACTTTAGGGTTTCGTGTTAACGAAGCTCTTTAACTGAAGATAGCCACACCTTTTCTTATCTGGCCTCTCCGCGTTACTCCCCCCGCCAGTTCAGCGCCGCAGAGCTGCTCCTCGTTACGGACACAGTGCTTCACTTTACAGCGCGATCCCTCTTCTGAGTTTGTTTTGAAACCTCTTCCCTCTTTCACTCCCATGGTGGTGGTCTCCAGATCCTCCCTGCTGTAAAGTAAGCCATGTTTGGCCAGCGCTACGACAGCCCTCCGGTCTACAGCCCCCCCTACACCGCGCCGTCCAACAACGGCTACGGGCCGGCGGGGAGCTTCCAGGACCCCCGCAGCGAGTATGACCCCTACCCGCCTCCGCCCGGATCCTACTACATGGAGGACAACCCCCAGCACTTCTACAAGTGGCTGTCGCCGCCCGGCATCGTGAAGGCCATGATGGCGGTGGTGGTGGTGCTGTGCGTGGGGATCTTTGCGTGCGTGGCGTCCACCCTGATGTGGGACATGCAGTACGGCTACGGCGGGGGGATGGGCTACGGGGGGGGCTACGGCGGGGGCTATGGGGGGGGCTATGGAGGGGGCTACAGCGGGGGCTACGGCGGCGGCGGCTACGGCGGCTACGGCGGCGGCGGCTACTACAACTCCTACCCCACGCCCTCCGCGGCCAAGGGCGCCATGATCGCCATGGCCGCCATCGACTTTGTCGTGATGCTGGGGTTCTTCATCGCCACCTTCTCCAAGGGCCCGACCTTCAGAAGCCGGAAGTTCTACCTGGCCATCCTGATCTGCAGCATCCTCCTGGCTATAGTGCAGGTACAGGCTGGGAGCTATCTCTGCCTATTCCCCACTTATTCTTTCTCCTATAGTCTATGCTTTATTGAACTTTAAACTTTTGTGTGCTGAAGCAAACAAGCACAGTTTATTGTGGAACAAATGCATTCAGATAGATTCAGTTGTGATCTGACGACTAACAGCCCTGTCCCCACCCCACAGGGCATCATCAACATCGTGTACATCGTGGGGGTGAACCCCATGGCCCAGAGCTCCTCCAGCATGATGTACAACCCCATGCTGATGATGTGTCAGAGCCTGTACCAGACCAGCTACTCCCAGATGGGGGGAGTGGGCGGCTTTCCGGTGTACAACCAGTACCTGTACCACTACTGCTTTGTGGACCCACAAGAGGTACGCCACTGTTCCTTCTGCATGGATCATTGTTTCATGCCTTTGCAAATCTATGTTGTTGGTCTAAAGCTCCCCCGTATCTTTGCTTCAGTGGATACATGTGCTTTGATAGAGTTTATCTGTGGCTCCTGATGTAGGCACTTTGGCAGTACAGTTTGTACAGTACAGTAGAGTTTGCGATAGCACAATAGGAACGGTTAGATTGCATTTGCCTGGTACACCATGGTACATGATAGTATATGGCTTATCCTCCTCTAACACCATGTTTTTTTGTTTCTGGGCTGATTAATTGTCACGACCAGAGACACATCAGCGATGTATCAGAGTGAAGTACGACGTTCGCTTCATCCTTCAGCTGATAGGTGCCCAAAATAGCCAACGTGGGATGGATGAAGCAGGTGATATCGAAGGCCCTGTCTAACACACGTGATGCTCCCCCAGGGCATCGCCATGGCGTGCGGGTTCCTGGTGGTCATCGCCTTGGGCGTAGCCGCCTTCTTCTCTTACAGGACACGGGGGAAGATCTGGCGCTACGGCAAGCCCAACATCTACTGGGATCCCCCTCCTACTGGACCAATGGCCCCCGGGGGCCAGGACGTGGAGGAATGGGTAAGACACAATTGCAACACCGGAAGAATGACTCGTTATGTAATTTGCCCAGCAGTCACAACAACAAATCAGATTTTTAGGGCGTGGTTGTTTTTTTTCACCACACGAAACCAGTGGCAGTGTTCATGGTCATATTATCATCAAGTCATATTTTCTACTATTTGTCTCCATTTATCTTCAAGTAAATACCGGTAGTTCATTAATGTTTTCAACAATTGGTCACCATTATTTTTGTCCTCATTGTCAAGTTGAACAGTGATTTGCATTTTCAGGATGGACTTTGGAATGTTTTTTGCAACTTCCATTTAGTTGTGAGTTTCCCATATTTATCTTTACGACCTGAAAGTCCATTAGTCTTTATGAGCTGAAAGTCAATCTTCTCGTGGTTTTTCATGCATGTTCAAGCATAGACCATGTACATGGCCCACTTTTCAAGCATAGACCGTGTACATGGCCCACTTAGCTTTGAGTGTGTGTATAAAACCTGTGTACGTGCATGTGGAGCTGTTACTGTATTTGCTTCTGTGTATGTTTGTACAAATGTGTGGCTGTACACCTGTGCCACTACAATAGCACCACACAGCCCATTAGGTATTACTGTAATACATGTATTGAGGTGTGATTGTATTCCACCGCGATCAGCAGCTGAATATGTTATTAGCTTATGAACCACATGATACACATACACAGGCTTTTATTAGCCTATGCTCACCTGTTACTAGTTAGTCACTTTTTAACCACTTGTTAGCCACTACACAAACAATGGACCAAGTACGAGCAATGTCGTCAGTAATGAATTTCCTGAGGATATATATATTTTGTCTGCTACATTTGACGTAACAGATAGGGTGGTGAACTTTGAGGCAGTAGACACCCTCACAATCAGCCTGTATTTCTGTGTGTAGCAGAGTTTGCAGCATCCACATGGCAATAGCACCGATGCAGTATTACTACTGGGCTAGCGACCGTCCTCAGGGTCAGAACAACTGATTACAGCTGTGTGTGTGTGTGTGTGTGTGTGTGTGCTCCTACCTGGTTTCACTCTGAGTGATCATTAACCAGCCCAACAGATTGTTGGCAGGCCTCTGGTTTCTAGGGAACCGCCTTGCGGGTATTTAAACATCAACAACTTGGCCAGTCATGCGGCAGTGTCTGTACACCTGGGACACTGAATGGTTATTGATTGTATCGCGTGACAGGCATTAAGTCATCTGTGCTATTCACTGCTCTTTGCCACTGTACAGTTAGTCTCTCTGTTACAGACAGACAGATGTACAGTAACTGTACGTGATGTAGCGCACGCTGAATTCAAAACAAATTGAACAGCTTCTACTTTTATCTCCCACTTGAACTCCACCACCTGGAAAATAGCTCTGCATCGGAAGGAAACAAGAACACTGCTGTCCTCCGTGAAAACATGGCTTCCTGTGTCAACAAGGAAACTTGTAATAGTGCTGCAAACATCCCTGTTGTTCAACTGCAGCAAAACGCAACAACAACCCCGCCGACAGCAGCAAGTTGGTGATGAGGAAGTGTGTTCCTGTGGGGGGGAACATGACAGCATTGACAGAGACCGGACTACCAGACAGAGTAACAGACAGCAACAAGGCGGCTCATGAGACACACCCAATGTTAGTGGGAATCCTGTGACCACCAGCCATGCCGTGTGTGTAATTATGGAGCCAGACGTAGCAATGGTCTCACAGACACGGCTGCTACTTGGATAGTGAGGAATAGTTTTTGCCCCATGCTGAAGCCACCTCTCGTGGCACTGGGGCTAACAGCAGTCTGACCTTCGTGGAACAGCCAGGACTCCTCTAGGTGTTTCGGGTCCCCACCCACCACAGAACATGCCAGATAACACTCCTGCCCTGCCCATATCCAAGGAGAGGGCTCTCTGCCTGTTGGCTCATGGACTCTACACTGTGTGGTGGCCCAGTGCTCCTAGCAGGTTGCCATAGTATTATGACGGCAGTGCTTTTTTTCAGTGACTGTGATGACTCACAATTCATGCAGTATTCTATCAGTATTCTATGCAGTTTCCCTATCGCTATCTACACACCTAGCAGAGAATAGGGGTTAGCGTAGTGTGGGCTAGTCTGCCCTGAGGCAAGATTAGGTGAAAGGATTTAGTGCATTAACGACAAAAAGGGCTATGAATATAATTGTCACATGCAAACCTTTCTCCATTTCAAGACGTTAATAAGGCAATTTCGGGTATTCATTATGCGCTATTCATATTATTTTGAACCGTTATCCATTTGCTAGTTTATCAGTGAGTGAAATCACGAAAATTGCTAATAAAATACAACATATATATTATATGTGTGTCAGTGGCGGCTGGTGAAGAATATTCTAGGTGGGGCGGTGCCATATTCAGTCAATTTCAGTAACCGTCCCAATACATTGAACACAAACTACAGGAAACGAGTGCTCCGTGAAATAGTCAATAATTATTTAATGCCAATATTAAAAAGTTGAGGCATTCTAACACAAAACATAAACAACATATTGCATATCACAAGCTTTCCATTTTTTCATTTGAAATTGAATTTGTAGTCACTTTGGGCTCTATGAAATTACAGTAAACATGTTATATACTAAACAATCAAGATAGTGAAAATTAAGGACTAAAAAATACTAAGGTCAACTATATACAACTGTTTACAACTATTTGGACTCGCCCTGACTCGCCCCTGCATTCGCTCGCTTGGGGCGATAAAGTAACCGCCCATCGCCCTTGGATTTGAGGACGCTGATTGGCCAAATTTTATGTCATGCTTTCACATCTTAAATTATTAATTGGCTAAACAGTTACACAGACCCGCCTCCTTGGGGCGATTTCTCCATCGCCCCAGAGCTGTTGAAGCATGGGACACGGGACGTGTAGGAAAAACATACATCTTGCACAGATGATTTTCTATCATATTTAACACATATTACTGGGTACAGTCATATTTCAAACACACAAATATTAACAATTTGTATAATTTATTGTTATTAGTTTTATTCTTTTTTTTTAAAAATTTATTTATTGTGGGTCAAGGGGGGGCGGTGCCCTATCGCCCTCTATGGGCCAGCCGCCACTGATGTGTGTAACATTTATCATAGTGATGCCCTACAACTTTTAAGTGGGTGTGTTTTGAATGTCTATTTGGGATCTTTGTGTGCCATAGCTCCGAGCAGGTTGGGACCCACTGGGCTGAAGGGCACTCCGGGGGTCGCTGGTCTTAGGTAGCTGACCCTGCCTCGGAGACTCCCATATTCAGAGCTACTCAGAGAGTAATTGGTTTGAAACGGGACTCGTTTCGGCAGCGCCGCGGCTGACGCCTGGAGGCCCCCGGCCAGCGTTTGATGACCTCACACACTGCTCTCATTCATTACGGAGCCTGCATTGTGCCCGGGGCCGTGACGCCATCAGGGTCGGCTCGTAGTGGGTCTCAAGTTCTTGGAGAAGGAAGAACAACAAACACGTTCTACTACCGAGACGGGGCTTGTGATCTGCGTGGGTCACAGTGCACTGGGGGTTGATTGAGAACAGCAAAAAACAAAGTACAAATAGGTATTGTAGGGAGAACAACGGCATAGTTCCTCACGGTTCCAGTCCTCAGGTCCATGTGGGGTTCTCTCTCCGCTCCGTCTTTGTTTGCTTGTTTACAAGTGTTTCGCACTTCCTGCCCGTGTCTCTCTACCTTCTTGAGGTCGTCTCTCTGCTGCCTTTGCTGCTGTGCGCTGTAGCAGTGTGTCTGCTGGAGCCTCCTCCCTTCCACTTCCCCCACTCCTTCCCTGCCTGGACTCTGCAGGGGCTCAGACATTCTTACCCTGCTGTCTCACTCTGCTCTGTGGACCCCGCGCTGCACCCAGGGAGGGGCATCGTTCACATTCTTGGGGGACTTCAGCCGTGGTTCTCCCACTGTCCCCCAGAGAGGCAGCTACTCCCAGCAACACCCCGACTCAAAGTAGCCATTGTCTCTCTGTTTGTTCAGCTTGCCTCGGCATCATCACCCACCGAGACTGCTGGGTGTCTCGGGGTCTCGATGGAAGATCAGCTGTAACGTTTGCTGACAATGATGGAGCAGCTGTCAGTCTTGCAGATTCATGCTGCACTCCTGAGGGAACCCTCAGGCCAGGGCTGGGTCCAGACTCTGGGCCACGTGGAGGGAACCTACTGCAATGCTGCACTGGCTGGGCGACCAGCGGCTCAGCATACAGCAACACCAGTGTACCTGCTGTTCAACCAAGCCACATTACACATGGTGCAGACATAGTACGCCACTCTAGACTTCACTCCCCTGGCTCCCTCTAGCCGCCCGCATCAAGTGCAGAGTCTTGATGTTGGTGTCCAGGGTAGAAGTTGGATCAGCAGCATCCTCCCACAAAATCGCATTCCTAACCCCTGCCCCCCAACACCCACCCGCTGAAGTCCCATCTCTTCTGAGAAAATCTCCTCTTCTGACTTGGACACAATATAGAGATTCTCTGTATCTCTATGTATTATTCGTTGGAATGTGCGTTCTATTCACTTGACTACCATCACTATGAAAACAAACCCAAAAGGCCTACTACCCTTTTGAGCAGTATCTTCTGATTGTGATATTAATCAAGTATTTATTTATTTACCAACTTACCACTTCTGAGAACGTGATAGCAAATCATGTCATTTTTTGCTATCCTTTCCCAAATGTTGCCTATTATCCCCATCTTCCTTCCTCCCTGCTGACGTCATTGTGGACAGGGAGGCTGTGTGGACAGGGAGGCTGACCTCATTGAGGACAGGGAGGCTGCCTCTGAGCACGTAGAGCGGGACCCTGGACATGAGCAGGAAGGACTTGTATATTTACCCTCTGTTCGAATTGTTGCAACCACTCCCTTCTGTTTCAAAACAAAAATATATATACACATATTGAACGTGATAACGAAAGCATTCTAAAGGGGGCATTTAGCAGACACCTTTTGTCCAAAGCGACTTACAATTGTGGGGTTCGACATGTGGACAGTTGGAGGAGGGGGATCAAGGGGATCGAACCGCCGACCCTACGGTTAGTGAATGACCCGCTCTGTCCACCCGCTCTACCCACTGAGCTACTGCTGCCCCATGCTCTCTATCTCTTATCTCTATCGCTGAAGGCAGTTTGTCCGTTTGATTTATTTGATGTACTCTTGATGTACACTTTTTGGGTTGTATCTTCATTGTTGGATGCAATTTCACTTTGATAAAAGCATTAAAAATGTTTCACATGCAGGTGCAGATGAAGTTTTTGTAAATAACACTGAAAAAAAAGTTTCACTTTTGTTATTTGATCAAAGGCAATCTTACAAACCCACATTGCCTTGTAGGTAACAGTTTGGCATTTGACATTAGCCTCAGCTTATTGTCTTGACTCTTTTTCTGTTTGCTTCTAGAATCTGCCAAGTCAAGCAAGTAGTCCGCGTTTGACTGAGGTTGTGGACCGTGCACACCAATCACATGCCTGAATGCTCCCTGGATTATTGGCCCAGGATTACTGTTCTTTCTTCTGCTATCGTTTAGAAGGAACATTCTTATCTCATGAAAGCTGCTGCCCAAAACGAACATGCCGTGCCTTGTTCCACGTTATGCACTTATAACATGGCGACGTCTTTCGTTCTCTTCCGCCAAACCGTGTTAGGTCATTGTTATGTTATGTTAATATTTGAGGGGAAAGAAGAGGGACTTCTCTGCCAGGAAATGAGTCAGCTGCTCTTTGTGAAGACGGCGTCATTGTTTGCGGCAGTCTGTGGCGTCACGCCGTGCCCTTTGTGTCCCAATGGCCTCCAGGTGAACAACGTGGAGAAGAGCCAGGACGCCCCCACCCTGGTGCTCTCCGAGAAGTCCGGGGGCCACCTCAACGACTCGGCCAACAGCGTCATCTCCTACACCCCCAGCAGGGTCCTGGGCCGCTCGGCCGACGAGTACAACAATGAGTGAGTTCACCGCACAAACTCTCAGTGTTCCTCCGCTACGTTCGCTACGTTCCTCCGCCACGTTGCTACGTCAGGCCTGAAGACACGACCGGCTTCGGTCGCTCCGGAGGCCCCACCTTTCGTTATTGATTAATGTCGTCGGTTCATTTGGTTTTGTACGTGTAAGATGTATTTAATTGTTTTTCAGTGGAGGGATGTTTTTTTTAATTTTTTTTTACTGTTTTTGCCTTGGCGGTGAGAGCCTACGCAGCTGCGCGGCCAGTCAATGTCCACGTTGAAGCCCTCACCGTTATGGCCCGGCTCAGAGGATACAACGGGGTGTGACCTTTTGAGTCCTTGTAAATGTGAACCTTCCAGCTCCCTTTCAACATCTATTGATTAGCGGGGGGAAAACACGAGTGTGCGCGTGTTGACACAATGCATTTCCGTCCGTCCAACAATGAGTGTCTCCAGTGCTTTGTTATTGTTTGTTCTGGCTCTTTGAAGACTGCACCTCGGGGGACGGCTCTACTGAGGGACTTTCTTGATGTGTGATTTATCTCTGGTGCAATATCTTCAAAACAGCAACTCCATGCATTGACCTGAGTAACACTTTAGCGCTGTTTAAGTCAAATACAATTATGTACATTAATTAGGTCAATACTAACGTCTAACTTTGAGGAGTTTTGATTAAGAGTGATTAGCATCGAGTATTTTGCGTTGTTTAAGTGAAACATGAAGTTAACCCATAACAACCCATGGTGACACCCGTCTAACAAACACTTTAGATGTCCTAAAATCTTTCTTATACAGCTTTGTGCTTGACTCTAACTCATTAAGTGCCTAAGTGACATATACTAAACATTTTAGTGTGGTTGTGATGCCACAGTCATGTGACTGTCCCAGGATATGACCTCCCTAAAGAGGCAGTGTTACTTATTATTTTTATTCAGTTTGCATATTTTGTAACATAAAGCAAATCTGAAAAATAAAAGTTGTTTAAACAGCATTACTAAAGTCACACATTTGATATATATATATTGTGGAAATGCAAATAAAAAGGCACATTTGTGGTACTAAGCAGAAAAAACTGTCAAGTTGAGTTATTTTCAAATAAGGAATACATTTACCATAATGCCGAATGTAATGTATATGTCACATCACAGATTAGGTGGTAGTATTTTAGAAAAAAACATCATAAATGTGTTCTGTGTTCCACTTGGTCTCTGGTATATCAACCATCAATTGTCTCAATGGGTCTGGGTTCTTATGGGTTAAGGATTATAACTATTTAAAATAATATAGACACACCTCATGAAGAGGTTAGTACTGGGTAGAAGATTTAAGGTACATCAACATTCTGTCAAGACACGCTGGTGGTGGGTGCTTGGATACCA